>JARPUR010000037.1:0-40652 GCA_035610365.1 Aquatica leii | reverse complement strand
AGCGTTTTTAAATGAAACTTTAAGACGTCGATTTTTGGGTTTAAATACAAAAATATAAAAATATTTTGTTACTAACGACTGTAAAATGCCTAAAACTAATTAAAAATGATAAAACTTTTTTGGCAAAAAGCGTTAAGCCTTGTTAATCAAAAATTTCGATTTGTCAAAAAACTAAAAAATAATTTTTAATTGTAAACATTAAAATATACCTGATGGCCAATTACGAACATATTTAAAAACAAAAAACAATGAAAAACAAACAGGAAGCTTGTAAATTGAGATTAAAGTTTAAGGTAGGCAACTTACAATGCACTACACGTCACGAAGACATCTTCTTTACTTCATGTTCTCCTGATACAAAATCGCAAGTTTTCGGAATTTTTCGTGTTAGGTTAGCGTTTTAAATGAAACTTTAACACGTCGCTTTTTCGGCTTCAATACAAAAATATAAAAATATTTTGCCACTAACGACTCTAAAATCCCTAAAACTACTTAAACATCATAAAACTTTTTTGGCAAAAGGCGTTAAGCCTTGTTAATGAAAAATTTCGATTTGTCAAAAAGCTAAAAAATAATTTTTAAGTGTAAACATTAAAATATACCTGATGTAGCCAATTACGAACATATTTAAAAGAAAAAACAATTAAAAAACAAACAGGAAGCTTGTAAATTGAGATTAAAGTTTAAGGTAGGCAACTTACAATGCACTACACGTCACGAAGACATCTTCTTTACTTCATGTTCTCCTGATACAAAATCGCAAGTTTTCGGAATTTTTCGTGTTAGGTTAGCGTTTTAAATGAAACTTTAAGACGTCGATTTTTGGGTTTAAATACAAAAATATAAAAATATTTTGTTACTAACGACTGTAAAATGCCTAAAACTAATTAAAAATGATAAAACTTTTTTGGCAAAAAGCGTTAAGCCTTGTTAATCAAAAATTTCGATTTGTCAAAAAACTAAAAATAATTTTTAATTGTAAACATTAAAATATACCTGATGGCCAATTACGAACATATTTAAAAAGAAAAAACAATTAAAAAACAAACAGGAAGCTTGTAAATTGAGATTAAAGTTTAAGGTAGGCAACTTACAATGCACTACACGTCACGAAGACATCTTCTTTACTTTATGTTCTCCTGATACAAAATCGCAAGTTTTCGGAATTTTTCGTGTTAGGTTAGCGTTTTAAATGAAACTTTAAGACGTGACGTCGATTTTTGGGTTTAAATAAATATAAAAATATTTTGTTACTAACGACTGTAAAATGCCTAAAACTAATTAAAAATGATAAAACTTTTTTGGCAAAAAGCGTTAAGCCTTGTTAATCAAAAATTTCGATTTGTCAAAAAACTAAAAATAATTTTTAATTGTAAACATTAAAATATACCTGATGGCCAATTACGAACATATTTAAAAAGAAAAAACAATTAAAAAACAAACAGGAAGCTTGTAAATTGAGATTAAAGTTTAAGGTAGGCAACTTACAATGCACTACACGTCACGAAGACATCTTCTTTACTTCATGTTCTCCTGATACAAAATCGCAAGCTTTCACGATTTTTCGAGTTAGGTTAGCGTTTTAAATGAAACTTTAAGACGTCGATTTTTGGGTTTAAATACAAAAATATAAAAATATTTTGTTACTAACGACTGTAAAATGCCTAAAACTAATTAAAAATGATAAAACTTTTTTTGGCAAAAAGCGTTAAGCCTTGTTAATCAAAAATTTCGATTTGTCAAAAAACTAAAAAATAATTTTTAATTGTAAACATTAAAATATACCTGATGGCCAATTACGAACATATTTAAAAAGAAAAAACAATTAAAAAACAAACAGGAAGCTTGTAAATTGAGATTAAAGTTTAAGGTAGGCAACTTACAATGCACTACACGTCACGAAGACATCTTCTTTACTTCATGTTCTCCTGATACAAAATCGCAAGTTTTCGGAATTTTTCGTGTTAGGTTAGCGTTTTAAATGAAACTTTAAGACGTCGATTTTGGGTTTAAATACAAAAATATAAAAATATTTTGTTACTAACGACTGTAAAATGCCTAAAACTAATTAAAAATGATAAAACTTTTTTGGCAAAAAGCGTTAAGCCTTGTTAATCAAAAATTTCGATTTGTCAAAAAACTAAAAAATAATTTTTAATTGTAAACATTAAAATATACCTGATTGATGGCCAATATTTACGAACATATTTAAAACAAAAAACAATTAAAAACAAACAGGAAGCTTGTAAATTGAGATTAAAGTTTAAGGTAGGCAACTTACAATGCACTACACGTCACGAAGACATCTTCTTTACTTCATGTTCTCCTGATACAAAATCGCAAGTTTTCGGAATTTTTCGTGTTAGGTTAGCGTTTTAAATGAAACTTTAAGACGTCGATTTTTGGGTTTAAATACAAAAATATAAAAATATTTTGTTACTAACGACTGTAAAATGCCTAAAACTAATTAAAAATGATAAAACTTTTTTGGCAAAAAGCGTTAAGCCTTGTTAATCAAAAATTTCGATTTGTCAAAAAACTAAAAAATAATTTTTAATTGTAAACATTAAAATATACATGATAGCCGACTACGAACATATTTAAAAGAAAAAACAATTAAAAAACAAACAGGAAGCTTGTAAATTGAGATTAAAGTTTAAGGTAGGCAACTTACAATGCACTACACGTCACGAAGACATCTTCTTTACTTCATGTTCTCCTGATACAAAATCGCAAGTTTTCGGAATTTTTCGTGTTAGGTTAGCGTTTTAAATGAAACTTTAAGACGTCGATTTTTGGGTTTAAATACAAAAATATAAAAATATTTTGTTACTAACGACTGTAAAATGCCTAAAACTAATTAAAAATGATAAAACTTTTTTGGCAAAAAGCGTTAAGCCTTGTTAATCAAAAATTTCGATTTGTCAAAAAACTAAAAATAATTTTTAATTGTAAACATTAAAATATACCTGATGGCCAATTACGAACATATTTAAAAAGAAAAAACAATTAAAAACAAACAGGAAGCTTGTAAATTGAGATTAAAGTTTAAGGTAGGCAACTTACAATGCACTACACGTCACGAAGACATCTTCTTTACTTCATGTTCTCCTGATACAAAATCGCAAGTTTTCGGAATTTTTCGTGTTAGGTTAGCGTTTTAAATGAAACTTTAAGACGTCGATTTTGGGTTTAAATACAAAAATATAAAAATATTTTGTTACTAACGACTGTAAAATGCCTAAAACTAATTAAAAATGATAAAACTTTTTTGGCAAAAAGCGTTAAGCCTTGTTAATCAAAAATTTCGATTTGTCAAAAAACTAAAAATAATTTTTAATTGTAAACATTAAAATATACCTGATGGCCAATTACGAACATATTTAAAAGAAAAAACAATTAAAAAACAAACAGGAAGCTTGTAAATTGAGATTAAAGTTTAAGGTAGGCAACTTACAATGCACTACACGTCACGAAGACATCTTCTTTACTTCATGTTCTCCTGATACAAAATCGCAAGTTTTCGGAATTTTTCGTGTTAGGTTAGCGTTTTAAATGAAACTTTAAGACGTCGATTTTTGGGTTTAAATACAAAAATATAAAAATATTTTGTTACTAACGACTGTAAAATGCCTAAAACTAATTAAAAATGATAAAACTTTTTGGCAAAAAGCGTTAAGCCTTGTTAATCAAAAATTTCGATTTGTCAAAAAACTAAAAAATAATTTTAATTGTAAACATTAAATATATACCCTGATGGCCAATTACGAACATATTTAAAAGAAAAAACAATTAAAAAACAAACAGGAGAGCTTGTAAATTGAGATTAAGAGTTTAAGGTAGGCAACTTACAATGCACTACACGTCACGAAGACATCTTCTTTACTTCATGTTCTCCTGATACAAGATAAGTTCAGAAGATTTTTTCGTGTTAGGTTAGCGTTTTAAATGAAACTTTAAGACGTCGATTTTTGGGTTTAAATACAAAAATATAAAAATATTTTGTTACTAACGACTGTAAAATGCCTAAAACTAATTAAAAATGATAAAACTTTTTTGGCAAAAAGCGTTAAGCCTTGTTAATCAAAAATTTCGATTTGTCAAAAAACTAAAAAATAATTTTTAATTGTAAACATTAAAATATACCTGATGGCCAATTACGAACATATTTAAAAAGAAAAAACAATTAAAAACAAACAGGAAGCTTGTAAATTGAGATTAAAGAGTTTAAGGTAGGCAACTTACAATGCACTACACGTCACGAAGACATCTTCTTTACTTCATGTTCTCCTGATACAAAATCATAAGTTTTCGGAATTTTTCGTGTTAGGTTAGCGTTTTAAATGAAACTTTAAGACGTCGATTTTTGGGTTTAAATACAAAAATATAAAAATATTTTGTTACTAACGACTGTAAAATGCCTAAAACTAATTAAAAATGATAAAACTTTTTTGGACAAAAAGCGTTAAACCTTGTTAATCAAAAGTGTCGATTTGTCAAAAAACTAAAAAATAATTTTAATTGTAAACATTAAAATATACCTGATGGCCAATTACGAACATATTTAAAAAGAAAAAACAATTAAAAAACAAACAGGAAGCTTGTAAATTGAGATTAAAGTTTAAGGTAGGCAACTTACAATGCACTACACGTCACGAAGACATCTTCTTTACTTCATGTTCTCCTGATACAAAATCGCAAGGTTTCGGAATTTTTCGTGTTAGGGTAGCGTTTTAAATGAAACTTTAAGACGTCGATTTTTGGGTTTAAATACAAAAATATAAAAATATTTTGTTACTAACGACTGTAAAATGCCTAAAACTAATTAAAAATGATAAAACTTTTTTTGGCAAAAAGCGTTAAGCCTTGTTAATCAAAAATTTCGATTTGTCAAAAAACTAAAAAATTATTTTTAATTGTAAACATTAAAATATACCTGATGGCCAATTACGAACATATTTAAAAAGAAAAAACAATTAAAAAACAAACAGGAAGCTTGTAAATTGAGATTAAAGTTTAAGGTAGGCAACTTACAATGCACTACACGTCACGAAGACATCTTCTTTACTTCATGTTCTCCTGATACAAAATCGCAAGTTTCGGAATTTTTCGTGTTAGGTTAGCGTTTTAAATGAAACTTTAAGACGTCGATTTTTGGGTTTAAATACAAAAATATAAAAATATTTTGTTACTAACGACTGTAAAATGCCTAAAACTAATTAAAAATGATAAAACTTTTTTGGCCAAAAAAGCGTTAAGCCTTGTTAATCAAAAATTTCGATTCGATTTGTGTCAAAAAAACTAAATAATTTTTAATTGTAAACATTAAAATATACCCTGATGGCCAATTACGAACATATTTAAAAAGAAAAAACAATTAAAAAACAAAAACAGGAAGCTTGTAAATTGAGATTAAAAAGTTTAAGGTAGGCAACCTTACAATGCACTACACGTCACGAAGACATCTTCACTTTACACTTCATGTTCTCCTGATACAAAATCGCAAGTTTTCAAGAATTTTTCGTGTTAGGTTAGCGTTTTAAATGAAACTTTAAGACGTCGATTTTTGGGTTTAAATACAAAAATATAAAAATATTTTGTTACTAACGACTGTAAAATGCCTAAAACTAATTAAAAATAATAAAACTTTTTTTGGCAAAAAGCGTTAAGCCTTGTTAATCAAAAATTTCGATTTGTCAAAAAACTAAAAAATAATTTTTAATTGTAAACATTAAAATATACGCTATATGGCCTGATGGCCAGTACGAACATATTTAAAAAGAAAAACAATTAAAAAACAAACAGGAAGCTTGTAAATGGGTGAGATTAAAGGATTTAAGGTAGGCAACTTACAATGCACTACACGTCACGAAGACATCTTCTTTACTTCATGTTCTCCTGATACAAAATCCCGCAGAAGTTTTCCGGAATTTTTCGTGTTAAGGTTAGCGTTTTAAATGAAACTTTAAGACGTCTGATTTTGGGTTTAAATACAAAAATATAAAAATATTTTGTTTACTAACGACTGTAAAATGCCTAAAACTAATTCAAGAAACTGATATCAAACTTTTTTTGGCAAAAAGCGTTAAGCCTTGTTAATCAAAAATTTCGATTTGTCAAAAAACTAAAAAATAATTTTTAATTGTAAACATTAAAATATACCTGATGGCCAATTACGAACATATTTAAAAAGAAAAAACAATTAAAAAACAAACAGGAAGCTTGTAAATTAGAGATTAAAGTTTAAGGTAGGCAACTTACAATGCACTACACGTCACGAAGACATCTTCTTTACTTCATGTTCTCCTGATACAAAATCGCAAAGTTCCAGATTTTCGTGTTAGGTTAGCGTACGTTAAACTTAAATGAAACTTTTAAGACGTCGATAATTTTGGGTTTAAATACAAGAAATATATAAAATATTTTGTTTACTAACGACTGTAAAATGCCTAAAACTAATTAAAAATGATAAAAACTTTTTTGGCAAAAAGCGTTAAGCCTTGTTAATCAAAAATTTCGATTTGTCAAAAAACTAAAAAATAATTTTTAATTGTAAACATTAAAATATACCTGATGGTCAATTACGAACATTATTTAAAGAAAAAACAATTAAAAACAAACAGGAGGCTTGTAAATTGAGATTAAAAGTTTAAGGTAGGCAACTTACAATGCACTACACGTCACGAAGACATCTTCTTTACTTCATGTTCTCCTGATACAAAATCATGAGTTTTCGGAATTGTTTTCGTGTTGAGTTAGCGTTTTTAAATGGAAACTTTAGACGTCGATTTTGGGTTTACAATACAAAAATATTTTTAGTTTTTGAAAAATCAGAAATTTTTGATTTACAAGGCTTAACGACTGTAAAATGCCAAACTAAGTTTAAAAATGATAAAACTTTTAGGCATTTAATAGTCGTTTAGTAACAAAATATTTTTCTGTTTATGACGTGCATTAAATAAAAATCGACGTCTTAAAAGTTTCATTTAAACCTTAACCTAACACGAAAAATTCCGAAAACTTGCGATTTTGTATCAGGAGAACATGAAGTAAGAAAGATGTCTTCGTGACATTGTAGTGCATTGTAGGGTGCCTACCTTAAACTTTAATCTCCAATTTACAAGCTTCCTGTTTGTTTTTAATTGTTTTTCTTTTAAATATATTCGTATTTGGCCGTCAGGTATATTTTAATGTTTACAATTAAAAATTATTTTTTTAGTTTTTGACAAATCCGAAATTTTTGATTAACAAAATAACGCTTTTTGCTATAAAAGATTTTATCGCCACAATTAGTTTTAGGCATTTTACAGTCGTTAGTAACAAAATATTTTTATATTTTTGTATTTAAACCCAAAAATCGACGTCTTAAAGTTTCATTTAAAACGCTAACCTAACACGAAAAATTCCGAAAACTTGCGATTTAAATGAAACTTTAAGACGTCGATTTTTGGGTTTAAATACAAAAATATAAAAATATTTTGTTACTAACGACTGTAAAATGCCTAAACGTGTAGTGCATTGTAAAGTTGCCTACCTGGCAAAAGCGTTAAGCCTTGTTAATCAAAAATTTCGATTTGTCAAAAACTAAAAATAATTTCTAATTGTAAACATTAAAATAACCTAATGGTCAATTACGAACATTATTACAAAGAAAAACAATTAAAAACACACAGGAAGCTTGTAAATTGAAAATAAAGTTTAAGGTAGGCAACTTACAATGCATTACACGTCACGAAGACATCTTCTTTACTTCATGTTCTCCCTTTAATCTCAATTTACAAGCTTCCTGTTTGTTTTTAATTGTTTTTCTTTTTAAAAACTTTAAGACGTCGATTTTGGGTTTAAATACAAAAATATAAAAATATTTTGTTACTAACGACTGTAAAATGCCTAAAACTAATTAAAAATGATAAAACTTTTTTGGCAAAAAGCGTTAAGCCTTGTTAATCAAAAATTTTGACAAATCGAAATTTTTGATTAACAAGGCTTAACGCTTTTGCCAAACTTAAACTAACACGAAAAATTCCGAAAACTTGCGATTTTGAATGAAGTAAAGAAGATGTCTTCGTGACGTGTAGTGCATTGTAAGTTGCCTACATTAAACTTTAATCTCAATTTACAAGCTTCCTGTTTGTTTTTTTTGTTTTTAATTGTTTTTTCTTTTTAAATATAGTTTACAATTAAAAATTATTTTTAGTTTTGACAAATCGGGAGAACATGAAGTAAAGAAGATGTCTTCGTGACGTAGTGTTTTTCTTTTTAAATATGTTCGTAATGGTGGCCATCAGGTATATTTTAATGTTTGGTCAAAAATTATTTTGAATTTTTGACAAATCGAAATTTTTGATTAACAAGGCTTAACCTTTTTGCCAAAAAGTTTTATCATTTGAGTAGATTTAGGCATTTTACAGTCATTAGTAACAAAATATTTTATATTGTTGTATTTAAGCCTTCAAAAATCAAGCATCTTCAAAAATTTCATTAGCTTCCTGTAAAACGCTAACTCTTACACGAAAAATTCCGAAAACTTGATTTGTATCAGAGAACATAGAAGTAAGATATCTTCGCGACGTGCTGGTGTATTGTAAGTTGCCTACCTTAAACTTTAATCTCAATTTACAAGCTTCCTGTTTATTTTTAATTATTTTTCTTTTCATAAATGTATGTTCATAATTGGCCATCAGGTATATTTATTTACAATTAAAATTACACACAATTTTGACAAATCGAAATTTTTGATTAACAAGGCTCCTTGCTTTTTGCCAAAGAAGTTTTATCATTTTTAATTAATTTTAGGCATTTTACAGTCATTAGTAACTTGAAATATTTTTATATTTTTGTATTTAAACCCAAAATCGACATCTTAAGTTTCATTTAAAACGCTAACTATCTTTTGAAAATTCAGCTTGCGATTTGTATCAGAGAACATGAAGTAAAAGATATCTTCACAATGACGTATGAGTGCATTGTAGATTACCTGCAGCAAACTTTAATCTCAATTACAAGCTTCCTGTTTATTTTTAATTATTTTTCTTTTAATTGTTTTTCTTTTAAATATATTCATGTAATTGTGGCCATGTCAGGTATATTTAAACTAAAACGCTAACCTAACACGAAAAATTCCGAAAACTTGCGATTTTTCCTGTTTGTTTTTAATTGTTTTTCTGTTTACATATGTTCGAAAAATTATTTTTAGTTTTTGACAAATCGAAATTTTTTTTTTTGGTCATAAGGCTTAACGCTTTTTGCCAAAAAAGTTTTATCATTTTCAATTAGTTTTAGGCAATGTTTTACAGTCGTTAATGCAAAATTATTTTATAGTTTTTGTATTTAAACCAAAATCAACTGTCTTAAAATTCATTTAAAACGCATAACCTAACACAAAAAATTCAAAAACTTGCGAATTTTGCTTATCGAGAACGCAAGTAAAGAAGATATCCTTCGCTGACATGTAGTACATTGTAAGTTACCTACCTTAAACTTTAATCTCAGTTTCGACAAAGCTTCCTGGCACATTTTTAATTACCTACATTTCTTTTAAATATATTCAGTAATTGCCATCAGATGTATATTTTAATGTTTACGAAAAATTCCGAAAAAAGTATTTTGAATTTTGACAAATCAATTTTTTGATTAACAAAACTTAACACTTTTACCAGAAAAGTTTTATCATTTTAGTGAATTTAGAGGCATTTTGAGTCATTAGTAGCAAGATATTTTAATTGTTTTGTATTTGACAAAATCGACGTTCATAAAGTTTTCATTTAAAACGCTTCTTCTTTGAAAATTCCGAAAACTTGCGATTTTGTATTTTGTATCAGAACGCAGAAGTAAAGAGTAAGATGTCTACCTTAAACTTTAATTCATGACATGTAGTGCATTATAAGTTACCTACCTTAAGCACTTTAATCCCTCAATTACAGAAGTTCGTAATTGGCCATCAGGTTTATATTTTAATTGTTTTCTTTTAAATATTATTCATGTGAGTGATCAGAGTATATTTAATGTTTTACAATTAAAAATTATTTTTTAGATTTTAGCAAATCAGAAATTTTTTGATTAACAAGGCAAAATATTTTTATATTTTGTATTTAAACCCAAAATCGACGTCTTAAAGTTTCATTTTATTTTTATATTTTTGTATTTAAACCCAAAATCGACGTCTATTTTAAGTTTGTTTTTAATTGTTTTTTCTTTTTAAATATGTTCAAAAGGCTTATCATTTAAAAATTAATTTTAGGCATTTTGACAGTCATTAGTAACAAATATTTGATTATTATATTTTTTGTATTTAAACTCAAAAATCGACGTCTTAAAGTTTTCATTTAAACTAACGCCATACTCCAATTAACGAAAAACTTCCTGACGAATTTTGTATCATGAGAACATGTTAATGTAAAGAACATGTGAAGTAAAGAAGATGTCTTCGTGTGACGTGTAGTGCATTGTAAGTTGCCTACCTTAAACTTTAACTCACTTTAATCTCAATTTACAAGCCTTCCTGTTTGTTTTTTAATTGCTTTTTTTTTCTTTTTAAATATGTTCGTAATTGCACATCATGAAATTGGCCATCAGTATATTTTAATGTTTACAATTAAAAATTATTTTTAGTTTTTTGACAAATCGAAATTTTTGATTAACAAGGCTTAACGCTTTTGCCAAAAAAGTTTTATTATTTTTAATTAGTTTTAGGCATTTTACAGTCGTTAGTAACAAAATATTTTTATATTTTTGTAATTAAACTCAAAAATCGACGTCTTAAAGTTTCATTTAAAACGCTAACCTAACACGAAAAATTCCTGAAAACTTGCGATTTTGTATCAGGAGAACATGAAGTAAAGAAGATGTCTTCGTGACGTGTAGTGCATTGTAAGTTGCCTACCTTAAACTTTAATCTCAATTTACAAGCTTCCTGTTTGTTTTTAATTGTTTTTTCTTTAAATATGTTCGTAATTGGCCATCAGGTATATTTTAATGTTTACAATTAAAAATACTTAGTTTTTTGACAAATCGAAATTTTTGATTAACAAGGTTTAACGCTTTGTGTTTTATCATTTTTAATTAGTTTTTAGGCATTTTAAGAAGTCGTTAGTAACAAAATATTTTTATATTTTTGTATTTAAACCCAAAAATCGACGTCTTAAAGTTTCATTTAAAACGCTAACTCTACCTTAAACTTTAATCTCAATTTACAAGCTTCCTGTTTGTTTTTTAATTGTTTTTCTTTTTAAATATGTTCGTAATTGGCCATCAGGTATATTTTAATGCTTATAATTAAAAATTATTTTTTAGTTTTTTTTGACAAATCGGAAATTTTTGATTAATAAGGCTTAACGCTTTTTGCCAAAAAGTTTTATCATTTTTAATTAGTTTTAGGCATTTTACAGTCGTTAGTAATAAAATATTTTTATATTTTTTGTATTTAAATCCCAAAATCGACGTCTTAAAGTTTCATTTAAAACGCTAACCTAATACTTAGAAAATTCCGAAAACTTGCGATTTTGTATCAGGAGAACATGAAGTAAAGAAGATGTCTTCGTGACGTGTAGTGCATTGTAAGTTGCCTACCTTAAACTTTAATCTCAATTTACAAGCTTCCTGTTTGTTTTTAATTGTTTTTTCTTTTTAAATATATGTCTCGTAATTGGCCATCAGGTATATTTTAATGTTTACAATTAAAAATTTATTTTTTAGTTTTTTGATTAAATCGAAATTTTTGATTAACAAGGCTTAACGCTTTTTGCCAAAAAGTTTTATCATTTTTAATTAGTTTTAGGCATTTTACAGTCGTTAGTGTAACAAAATATTTTTATATTTTTTGTAT
This sequence comes from Aquatica leii, assembly GCA_035610365.1. Taxonomy (NCBI): domain Eukaryota; kingdom Metazoa; phylum Arthropoda; class Insecta; order Coleoptera; family Lampyridae; genus Aquatica; species Aquatica leii. Next base: position 28,828 of record JARPUR010000037.1, on the reverse strand, counting down.
TTAAACCCAAAAATCGACGTCTTAAAGTTTCATTTAAAACGCTAACTCTAACACGAAAAATTCCTGAAAACTTGCGATTTTGTATCAGGAGAACATGAAGTAAAGAAGATGTCTTCGTGACGTGTAGTGCAGTATTGTAAGTTGGGCTACACTTAAACTTTAATCTCAATTTACAAGCTTCCTGTTTGTTTTTTAATTGTTTTTTCTTTTTAAATATGTTCGTAATTGGCCATCAGGGTATATTTTAATGTTTGCATAATTAAAAATTATTTTTTAGTTTTTTGACAAATCGAAATTTTTGATTAACAAGGCTTAACGCTTTTTGCCAAAAAAAGTTTTATCATTTTTAATTAGTTTTAGGCATTTTACAGTCGTTAGTAACAAAATATTTTTATATTTTTGTAGTTTAAACCCAAAATCGACGTCTTAAAGTTTCATTTAAAACGCTTAACCTAACACGAAAAATTCTGAAAACTCTATGATTTTGTCATCAGGAGAACATGAAGTAAAGAAGATGTCTTCGTGACGTGTAGTGCATTGTAAGTTGCCTACCTTTAAACTTTAATCTCAATTTACAAGCTTCCTGTTTGTTTTTTAATTGTTTTTTCTTTTTTAAATATGTTCGTAATTGGCCATCAGGTATATTTTAATGTTTACAATTAAAAATTATTTTTTAGTTTCTTTTTGACAAATCGAAATTTTTGATTAACAAAGGCTTAACGCTTTTTGCCAAAAAAGTTTTTATTTCATTTTTAATTAGTTTTAGGCATTTTACAGTCGTTAGGTAACAAAATATTTTTATATTTTTGTATTTAAACCCAAAAAATCGACGTCTTAAAGTTTCATTTAAAAACGCTAAACCTAACACGAAAAAATTCCGAAAACTTGCGATTTTGTATCAGGAGAACATGAAGCAAAGAAGATGTCTTCTGTGACGTAGTAGTGCATTGTAAGTTGCCTACCTTAAACTCTTAATCTCAATTTACAAGCTTCCTGGGTTTGTTTTTAATTGTTTTTTCTTTTTTAAATATGTTCGTAATTGGCACATCAGGTATATTTTTAATGTTTACAATTAAAAAATTATTTTTTAGTTTTTTGACAAATCGAAATTTTTGATTAACAAGGCTTAACGCTTGAATTTGCCAAAAAAAGTTTTGTATCATTTTTAATATAGTTTTAGGCATTTTACAGTCGTTAGTAACAAAATATTTTTATATTTTTGTATTTAAAACCCAAAAATCGACGTCTTAAAGTTTCATTTAAAACGCTAACCTAACACGGAAAAAATTCCGAAAACTATGCGTGATTTTGTATCAGGAGAACATGAAGTAAAGCAAGATGTCTTCGTGACGTGTAGTGCATTGTAAGTTGCCTACCTTAAACTTTAATTCTCAATTTATAAGCTTTCTCTGTTTGTTTTTAGAGATTTGTTTTTTCTTTTTTAAAATATGTTCGTAATTTCTGGGCCATACCAGGTATATTTTAATGTTTACAAATTAAAAATTATTTTTTAGTTTTTTGACAAATCGAAATTTTTGATTAACAAGGCTTAACGCTTTTTTGCCAAAAAAAGTTTTATCATTTTTAATTAAGTTTTTAGGCATTCTTACTACAGTCGTTAGTAACAAAATATTTTTATATTTTTGTATTTAAACCCAAAAATCGACGTCTTAAAGTTTCATTTAAAACGCTAACCTAACACGAAAATTCTGAAAATCCTTGCGATTTTGTATCAGGAGAACATGAAGTAAAGAAGATGTCTTCGTGACGTGTAGTGCATTGTAAGTTGCCTACCTTAAACTTTAATCTCACCCCATGCTTCTCTGTTTGTTTTTTAATTGTTTTTTTCTTTTTAAATATGTTCGTAATTGGCCATCAGGTATATTTTTCTTATCAGTTTACAAATTAAAAATACTATTTTTTAGCTTTTTTGACAAATCGAAATTTTGATTAACAAGGCTTAACGCTTTTTGCCAAAAAAGTTTTATCATTTTTAATTAGTTTTTTAGGCATTTTACAGTCGTTAAAGTAACAAAATATTTTTATATTTTTGTATTTAAACCCAAAAAATCTGACGCCTTAAAGTTTCATTTAAAACGCCAACCTAACACCGAAAAATTCCGAAAACCTATGCGATTTTGTATCAGGAGAACATGAAGTAAAGAAGATGTCTTCGTGACGTGTAGTGCATTGTAAGTTGCCTACCTTAAACTTTAATCTCAATTTACAAGCTTCCTGTTTGTTTTTTTAATTGTTTTTCGTTTTTAAATATGTTCGTAATTGGCCATCAGGTATATTTTAATGTTTACAATTAAAAATTATTTTTTAGTTTTTTGACAAATCGAAATTTTTGATTAACAAGGCTTAACGCTTTTTGCCAAAAAAAAGTTTTATCATTTTTAATTAGTTTTAGGCATTTTACAGTCGTTAGTAACAAAATATTTTTATATTTTTGTATTTAAACCCAAAAATCGACGTCTTAAAGTTTCATTTAAAACGCTAACCTAACACGAAAAATTCCGAAACTTGCGATTTTGTATCAGGAGAACATGAAGTAAAGAAGATGTCTTCGTGACGTGTAGTGCATTGTAAGTTGCCTACCTTAAACTTTAATCTCAATTTACAAGCTTCCTGTTTGTTTTTAATTGTTTTTCTTTTTAAATATGTTCGTAATTGGCCATCAGGTATATTTTAATGTTTACAATTAAAAATTATTTTTTAGTTTTTTGACAAATCGAAATTTTGATTAACAAGGCTTAACGCTTTTGCCAAAAAAAGTTTTATCATTTTTAATTAGTTTTAGGCATTTTACAGTCGTTAGTAACAAAATATTTTATATTTTTGTATTTAAACCCAAAAATCGACGTCTTAAAGTTTCATTTAAAACGCTAACCTAACACGAAAAATTCTGAAAACTTGTGATTTTGTATCAGGAGAACATGAAGTAAAGAAGATGTCTTCGTGACGTGTAGTGCATTGTAAGTTGCCTACCTTAAACTTTAATCTCAATTTACAAGCTTCCTGTTTGTTTTTTAATTGTTTTTTCTTTTTAAATATGTTCGTAATTGGCCATCAGGTATATTTTAATGTTTACAATTAAAAATTATTTTTAGTTTTTTGACAAATCGAAATTTTTGATTAACAAGGCTTAACGCTTTTTGCCAAAAAAGTTTTGATCATTTTTAATTAGTTTTAGGCATTTTACAGTCGTTAGTAACAAAATATTTTTATATTTTTGTATTTAAACCCAAAAAATCGACGTCTTAAAGTTTCATTTAAAACGCTAACCTAACACGAAAAATTCTGAAAACTTATGATTTTGTATCAGGAGAACATGAAGTAAAGAAGATGTCTTCGTGACGTGTAGTGCATTGTAAGTTGCCTACCTTAAACTTTAATCTCAATTTACAAGCTTCCTGTTTGTTTTTAATTGTTTTTTCTTTTTAAATATGTTCGTAATTGGCCATCAGGTATATTTTAATGTTTACAATTAAAAATTATTTTTTAGTGTTTTGACAAATCGAAATTTTGATTAACAAGGCTTAACGCTTTTTGCCAAAAAAGTTTTATCATTTTTAATTAGTTTTAGGCATTTTACAGTCGTTAGTAATAAAATATTTTTATATTTTTGTATTTAAACCCAAAAATCGACGTCTTAAAGTTTCATTTAAAACGCTAACTCTAACACGAAAAATTCCTGAAAACTTATGATTTTGTATCAGGAGAACATGAAGTAAAGAAGATGTCTTCGTGACGTGTAGTGCATTGTAAGTTGCCTACCTTAAACTTTTAATCTCAATTTACAAGCTTCCTGTTTGTTTTTTAATTGTTTTTCTTTTTAAATATGTTCGTAATTGGCCATCAGGTATATTTTAATGTTTACAATTAAAAATTATTTTTTAGTTTTTTTGACAAATCGAAATTTTTGATTAACAAGGCTTAACGCTTTTTGCCAAAAAAGTTTTATCATTTTTAATTAGTTTTAGGCATTTTACAGTCGTTAGTAACAAAATATTTTTATATTTTTGTATTTAAACTCAAAATCGACGTCTTAAAGTTTCATTTAAAACGCTAACCTAACACGAAAAAATTCCGAAAACTTGCGATTTTGTATCAGGAGAACATGAAGTAAAGAAGATGTCTTCGTGACGTGTAAGTGCATTGTGTTGCCTACCTTAAACTTTAATCTCAATTTACAAGCTTCCTGTTTGTTTTTTAATTGTTTTTTCTTTTAAATATGTTCGTAATTGGCCATCAGGTATATTTTAATGTTTACAATTAAAAATTATTTTTTAGTTTTTTGACAAATCGAAATTTTTGATTAACAAGGCTTAACGCTTTTGCCAAAAAAGTTTTATCATTTTTAATTAGTTTTAGGCATTTTACAGTCGTTAGTAACAAAATATTTTTATATTTTTGTATTTTGACCCAAAAATCGACGTCTTAAAGTTTCATTTAAAACGCTAACTCTAACACGAAAAATTCCGAAAACTATGCGATTTTGTATCAGGAGAATATGAAGTAAAGAAGATGTCTTCGTGACGTGTAGTGCATTGTAAGTTGCCTACCTTAAACTTTAATCTCAATTTACAAGCTTCCTGTTTGTTTTTTAATTGTTTTTCTTTTTAAATATGTCTTCGTAATTGGCCATCAGGTATATTTTAATGTTTACAATTAAAAATTATTTTTTAGTTTTTTGACAAATCGAAATTTTTGATTAACAAGGCTTAACGCTTTTTGCACAAAAAGTTTTTATCATTTTTAATTAGTTTTAGGCATTTTACAGTCGTTAGTAACAAAATATTTTTATATTTTTGTATTTAAACCCAAAAATCGACGTCTTAAAGTTTCATTTAAAACGCTAACCTAACACGAAAATTCCGAAAACTTGCGATTTTGTATCAGGAGAACATGAAGTAAAGAAGATGTCTTCGTGACGTGTAGTGCAGTGCAAGTTGCCTACCTTAAACTTTAATCTCAATTTACAATCTTCCTGTTTGTTTTTAATTGTTTTTTTCTTTTTAAATATGTTCGTAATTGGCCATCAGGTATATTTTAATGTTTACAATTAAAAATTATTTTTTAGTTTTTTGACAAATCGAGAATTTTGAAAAACAAGAGTTAACGCTATTTGCCAAAAAAGTTTTATCATTTTTAATTAGTTTTAGGCATTTCACAGTCGTTAGTAACAAAATATTTTTATATTTTTGTATTTAAACTCAAAAATCGACGTCTTAAAGTTTCATTTAAAACGCTAACCTAACACGAAAAATTCCGAAAACTTGCGATTTTGTATCAGGAGAACATGAAGTAAAGAAGATGTCTTCGTGACGTGTAGTGCATTGTAAGTTGCCTACCTTAAACTTTAATCTCAATTTACAAGCTTCCTGTTTGTTTTTTAATTGTTTTTTCTTTTTAAATATGTTCGTAATTGGCTATCAGGTATATTTTAATGTTTACAATTAAAAATTATTTTTAGTTTTTTGACAAATCGAAATTTTTGATTAACAAGGCTTAACGCTTTTGCCAAAAAAAGTTTTATCATTTTTAATTAGTTTTAGGCATTTTACAGTCGTTAGTAACAAAATATTTTTATATTTTTGTATTTAAACCCAAAATCGACGTCTTAAAGTTTCATTTAAAACGCTAACCTAACACGAAAAATTCCTGAAAACTTATGATTTTGTATCAGGAGAACATGAAGTAAAGAAGATGTCTTCGTGACGTGTAGTGCATTGTAAGTTGCCTACCTTAAACTTTAATCTCAATTTACAAGCTTCCTGTTTGTTTTTTAATTGTTTTTTCTTTTAAATATGTTCGTAATTGGCCATCAGGTATATTTTAATGTTTACAATTAAAAATTATTTTTTAGTTTTTTGACAAATCGAAATTTTTGATTAACAAGGCTTAACGCTTTTTGCCAAAAAAAGTTTTATCATTTTTAATTAGTTTTAGGCATTTTACAGTCGTTAGTAACAAAATATTTTTATATTTTTGTATTTAAACCCAAAAATCGACGTCTTAAAGTTTCATTTAAAACGCTAACCTAACACGAAAAATTCCGAAAACTTATGATTTTGTATCAGGAGAACATGAAGTAAAGAAGATGTGTTCGTGCAGTGTAGTGCATTTAAGTTCCCTACCTTACAGTTTAATCTCAATTTACAAGCTTCCTGTTTGTTTTTTAATTGTTTTTTCTTTTAAATATGTTCGTAATTGGCCATCAGGTATATTTTAATGTTTACAATTAAAAATAATTTTTTAGTTTTTTGGCAAATCGAAATTTTTGATTAACAAGGCTTAACGCTTCTTGCTACAAAAAGTTTTATCATGTTTAATTAGTTTTAGGGATTTTACAGTCGGTAGGAACAAAATATTTTCATATTTTTGTATTTAAACCCAAAAATCGACGTCTTAAAGTTTCATTTAAAACGCTAACCTAACACGAAAAATTCCGAAAACTTGCGATTTTGTATCAGGAGAACATGAAGTAAAGAAGATGTCTTCGTGACGTGTAGTGCATTGTAAGTTGCCTACCTTAAACTTTAATCTCAATTTACAAGCTTCCTGTTTGTTTTTTAATTGTTTTTTCTTTTTAAATATGTTCGTAATTGGCCATCAGGTATATTTTAATGTTTACAATTAAAAATTATTTTTTAGTTTGTTGACAAATCGAAATTTTTGATTAACAAGGCTTAACGCTTTTTGCCAAAAGAGGTGTTATCATTTTTAATTAGTTTTAGGCATTTTACAGTCGTTAGTAACAAAATATTTTTATATTTTTGTATTTAAACCCAAAAATCGACGTCTTAAAGTTTCATTTAAAACGCTAACCTAACACGAAAAATTCCGAAAACTTGCGATTTTGTATCAGGAGAACATGAAGTAAAGAAGATGTCTTCGTGACGTGTAGTGCATTGTGTTGCCTACCTTAAACTTTAATCTCAATTTACAAGCTTCCTGTTTGTTTTTTAATTGCTTTTTTCTTTTTAAATATGTTCGTAATTGGCCATCAGGTATATTTTAATGTTTACAATTAAAAATTATTTTTTAGTTTTTTGACAAATCGAAATTTTTGATTAACAAGGCTTAACGCTTTTTGCCAAAAAAGTTTTATCATTTTTAATTAGTTTTAGGCATTTTACAGTCGTTAGAAACAAAATATTTCTATGTTTTTGTATTTAAACCCAAAAATCGACGTCTTAAAGTTTCATTTAAAACACAAACCTAACACCGAAAATTCCGAAAACTTGCGATTTTGTATCAGGAGAACATGAAGTAAAGAAGATGTCTTCGTGACGTGTAGTGCATTGTAAGTTGCCTACCTTAAACTTTAATCTCAATTTACAAGCTTCCTGTTTGTTTTTTAATTGTTTTTTCTTTTTAAATATGTTCGTAATTGGCCATCAGGTATATTTTAATGTTTACAATTAAAAATTATTTTTTAGTTTTTTGACAAATCGAAATTTTTGATTAACAAGGCTTAACGCTTTTTGCCAAAAAAGTTTTATCATTTTTAATTAGTTTTAGGCATTTTACAGTCGTTAGTAACAAAATATTTTTATATTTTTGTATTTAAACCCAAAAATCGACGTCTTAAAGTTTCATTTAAAACGCTAACCTAACACGAAAAATTCCGGAAAACTTATGATTTTGTATCAGGAGAACATGAAGTAAAGAAGATGTCTTCGTGACGTGTAGTGCATTGTAAGTTGCCTACCTTAAACTTTAATCTCAATTTACAAGCTTCCTGTTTGTTTTTAATTGTTTTTTTCTTTTTAAATATGTTCGTAATTGGCCATCAGGTATATTTTAATGTTTACAATTAAAAATTATTTTTTAGTTTTTTGACAAATCGAAATTTTTGATTAACAAGGCTTAACGCTTTTTGCCAAAAAAAGTTTTATCATTTTTAATTAGTTTTAGGCATTTTACAGTCGTTAGTAACAAAATATTTTTATATTTTTGTATTTAAACCCAAAAATCGACGTCTTAAAGTTTCATTTAAAACGCTAACCTAACACGAAAAATTCTGAAAACTTGCGATTTTGTATCAGGAGAACATGAAGTAAAGAAGATGTCTTCGTGACGTGTAGTGCATTGTAAGTTGCCTACCTTAAACTTTAATCTCAATTTACAAGCTTCCTGTTTGTTTTTTAATTGTTTTTTCTTTTAAATATGTTCGTAATTGGCCATCAGGTATATTTTAATGTTTACAATTAAAAATTATTTTTTAGTTTTTTGACAAATCGAAATTTTTGATTAACAAGGCTTAACGCTTTTTGCCAAAAAAGTTTTATCATTTTTAATTAGTTTTAGGCATTTTACAGTCGTTAGTAACAAAAAATTTTTAAAATTTTGTATTTAAACTCCAAAATCGACGTCTTAAAGTTTCATTTAAAACGCTAACCTAACACGAAAAATTCCGAAAACTTGCGATTTTGTATCAGGAGAACATGAAGTAAAGAAGATGTCTTCGTGACGTGTAGTGCATTGTAAGTTGCCTACCTTAAACTTTAATCTCAATTTACAAGCTTCCTGTTTGTTTTTTAATTGTTTTTTTCTTTTTAAATATGTTCGTAGTTGGCCATCAGGTATATTTTAATGTTTACAATTAAAAATTATTTTTTAGTTTTTTGACAAATCGAAATTTTTGATTAACAAGGCTTAACGCTTTTGCAAAAAAAGTTTTATCATTTTTAATTAGTTTTAGGCATTTTACAGTCGTTAGTAACAAAATATTTTTATATTTTTGTATTTAAACCCAAAAATCGACGTCTTAAAGTTTCATTTAAAACGCTAACCTAACACGAAAATTCCGAAAACTTGCGATTTTGTATCAGGAGAACATGAAGTAAAGAAGATGTCTTCGTGACGTGTAGTGCATTGTAAGTTGCCTACCTTAAACTTTAATCTCAATTTACAAGCTTCCTGTTTGTTTTTTAATTGTTTTTTTTTTTTAAATATGTTCGTAATTGGCCATCAGGTATATTTTAATGTTTACAATTAAAAATTATTTTTTAGTTTTTTGACAAATCGAAATTTTTGATTAACAAGGCTTAACGCTTTTTGCCAAAAAAAGTTTTATCATTTTTAATTAGTTTTAGGCATTTTACAGTCGTTAGTAACAAAATATTTTTATATTTTTGTATTTAAACCCAAAAATCGACGTCTTAAAGTTTCATTTAAAACGCTAACTCTAACACGAAAAAATTCCGAAAACTTGCGATTTTGTATCAGGAGAACATGAAGTAAAGAAGATGTCTTCGTGACGTGTAGTGCATTGTAAGTTGCCTACCTTAAACTTTAATCTCAATTTACAAGCTTCCTGTTTGTTTTTTAATTGTTTTTTCTTTTAAATATGTTCGTAATTGGCCATCAGGTATATTTTAATGTTTACAATTAAAAATTATTTTTTAGTTTTTTGACAAATCGAAATTTTTGATTAACAAGGCTTAACGCTTTTTGCCAAAAAAAGTTTTATCATTTTTAATTAGTTTTAGGCATTTTACAGTCGTTAGTAACAAAATATTTTTATATTTTTTGTATTTAAACCCAAAATCGACGTCTTAAAGTTTCATTTAAAACGCTAACCTAACACGAAAAAATTCCGAAAACTTGCGATTTTGTATCAGGAGAACATGAAGTAAAGAAGATGTCTTCGTGACGTGTAGTGCATTGTAAGTTGCCTACCTTAAACTTTAATCTCAATTTACAAGCTTCCTGTTTGTTTTTTAATTGTTTTTTCTTTTAAATATGTTCGTAATTGGCCATGAGGTATATTTTAATGTTTACAATTAAAAATTATTTTTTAGTTTTTTGACAAATCGAAATTTTGGATTAACAAGGCTTAACGCTTTTTGCCAAAAAAGCTTTTGTCATTTGTAAGTAGTTGTAGGCATTTTACAGTCGTTAGTAACAAAATATTTTTATATTTATTTAAACCCAAAAATCGACGTCTTAAAGTTTCATTTAAAACGCTAACCTAACACGAAAAATTCCGAAAACTTGCGATTTTGTATCAGGAGAACATGAAGTAAAGAAGATGTCTTCGTGACGTGTAGTGCATTGTAAGTTGCCTACCTTAAACTTTAATCTCAATTTACAAGCTTCCTGTTTGTTTTTTAATTGTTTTTTTTTTTTAAATATGTTCGTAATTGGCCATCAGGTATATTTTAATGTTTACAATTAAAAATTATTTTTTAGTTTTTTGACAAATCGAAATTTTTGATTAACAAGGCTTAACGCTTTTTGCCAAAAAAGTTTTATCATTTTTAATTAGTTTTAGGCATTTTACAGTCGTTAGTAACAAAATATTTTTATATTTTTGTATTTAAACCCAAAATCGACGTCTTAAAGTTTCATTTAAAACGCTAACCTAACACGAAAATTCCGAAAACTTGCGATTTTGTATCAGGAGAACATGAAGTAAAGAAGATGTCTTCGTGACGTGTAGTGCATTGTAAGTTGCCTACCTTAAACTTTAATCTCAATTTACAAGCTTCCTGTTTGTTTTTTAATTGTTTTTTCTTTTTAAATATGTTCGTAATTGGCCATCAGGTATATTTTAATGTTTACAATTAAAAATTATTTTTTAGTTTTTTGACAAATCGAAATTTTTGATTAACAAGGCTTAACGCTTTTGCAAAAAAAGTTTTATCATTTTTAATTAGTTTTAGGCATTTTACAGTCGTTAGTAACAAAATATTTTTATATTTTTGTAGTTAAACTCAAAAATCGACGCCTTAAAGTTTCATTTAAAACGCTAACCTAACACGAAAAATTCCGAAAACTTATGATTTTGTATCAGGAGAACATGAAGTAAAGAAGATGTCTTCGTGACGTGTAGTGCATTGTAAGTTGCCTACCTTAAACTTTAATCTCAATTTACAAGCTTCCTGTTTGTTTTTAATTGTTTTTTCTTTTTAAATATGTTCGTAATTGGCCATCAGGTATATTTTAATGTTTACAATTAAAAATTATTTTAGTTTTTTGACAAATCGAAATTTTTGATTAACAAGGCTTAACGCTTTTTGCCAAAAAAAGTTTTATCATTTTTAATTAGTTTTAGGCATTTTACAGTCGTTAGTAACAAAATATTTTTATATTTTTGTATTTAAACCCAAAATCGACGTCTTAAAGTTTCATTTAAAACGCTAACCTAACACGAAAAATTCCGAAAACTTGCGATTTTGTATCAGGAGAACATGAAGTAAAGAAGATGTCTTCGTGACGTGTAGTGCATTGTAAGTTGCCTACCTTAAACTTTAATCTCAATTTACAAGCTTCCTGTTTGTTTTTTAATTGTTTTTTCTTTTTAAATATGTTCGTAATTGGCCATCAGGTATATTTTAATGTTTACAATTAAAAATTATTTTTTAGTTTTTTGACAAATCGAAATTTTTGATTAACAAGGCTTAACGCTTTTGCCAAAAAAAGTTTTATCATTTTTAATTAGTTTTAGGCATTTTACAGTCGTTAGTAACAAAATATTTTTATATTTTTGTATTTAAACCCAAAAATCGACGTCTTAAAGTTTCATTTAAAACGCTAACCTAACACGAAAAATTCCGAAAACTTGCGATTTTGTATCAGGAGAACATGAAGTAAAGAAGATGTCTTCGTGACGTGTAGTGCATTGTAAGTTGCCTACCTTAAACTTTAATCTCAATTTACAAGCTTCCTGTTTGTTTTTTAATTGTTTTTTCTTTTTAAATATGTTCGTAATTGGCCATCAGGTATATTTTAATGTTTACAATTAAAAATTATTTTTTAGTTTTTTGACAAATCGAAATTTTTGATTAACAAGGCTTAACGCTTTTTGCCAAAAAAGTTTTATCATTTTTAATTAGTTTTAGGCATTTTACAGTCGTTAGTAACAAAATATTTTTATATTTTTGTATTTAAACTCCAAAATCGACGTCTTAAAGTTTCATTTAAAACGCTAACCTAACACGAAAAATTCCGAAAACTTGCGATTTTGTATCAGGAGAACATGAAGTAAAGAAGATGTCTTCGTGACGTGTAGTGCATTGTAAGTTGCCTACCTTAAACTTTAATCTCAATTTACAAGCTTCCTGTTTGTTTTTTAATTGTTTTTTCTTTTTAAATATGTTCGTAATTGGCCATCAGGTATATTTTAATGTTTACAATTAAAAATTATTTTTTAGTTTTTGACAAATCGAAATTTTTGATTAACAAGGCTTAACGCTTTTTGCCAAAAAAAGTTTTATCATTTTTAATTAGTTTTAGGCATTTTACAGTCGTTAGTAACAAAATATTTTTATATTTTTGTATTTAAACCCAAAAAACGACGTCTTAAAGTTTCATTTAAAACGCTAACCTAACACGAAAATTCCGAAAACTTGCGATTTTGTATCAGGAGAACATGAAGTAAAGAAGATGTCTTCGTGACGTGTAGTGCATTGTAAGTTGCCTACCTTAAACTTTAATCTCAATTTACAAGCTTCCTGTTTGTTTTTTAATTGTTTTTTCTTTTTAAATATGTTCGTAATTGGCCATCAGGTATATTTTAATGTTTACAATTAAAAATTATTTTTTAGTTTTTTGACAAATCGAAATTTTTGATTAACAAGGCTTAACGCTTTTTGCCAAAAAAAGTTTTATCATTTTTAATTAGTTTTAGGCATTTTACAGTCGTTAGTAACAAAATATTTTTATATTTTTGTATTTAACCCCAAAAATCGACGTCTTAAAGTTTCATTTAAAACGCTAACCTAACACGAAAAATTCCGAAAACTTGCGATTTTGTATCAGGAGAACATGAAGTAAAGAAGATGTCTTCGTGACGTGTAGTGCATTGTAAGTTGCCTACCTTAAACTTTAATCTCAATTTACAAGCTTCCTGTTTGTTTTTTAATTGTTTTTTCTTTTAAATATGTTCGTAATTGGCCATCAGGTATATTTTAATGTTTACAATTAAAAATTATTTTTAGTTTTTTGACAAATCGAAATTTTTGATTAACAAGGCTTAACGCTTTTTGCCAAAAAAAGTTTTATCATTTTTAATTAGTTTTAGGCATTTTACAGTCGTTAGTAACAAAATATTTTTATATTTTTGTATTTAAACCCAAAACTCGACGTCTTAAAGTTTCATTTAAAACGCTAACCTAACACGAAAAATTCCGAAAACTTGCGATTTTGTATCAGGAGAACATGAAGTAAAGAAGATGTCTTCGTGACGTGTAGTGCATTGTAAGTTGCCTACCTTAAACTTTAATCTCAATTTACAAGCTTCCTGTTTGTTTTTTAATTGTTTTTTCTTTTTAAATATGTTCGTAATTGGCCATCAGGTATATTTTAATGTTTACAATTAAAAATTATTTTTTAGTTTTTTGACAAATCGAAATTTTTGATTAACAAGGCTTAACGCTTTTTGCCAAAAAAGTTTTATCATTTTTAATTAGTTTTAGGCATTTTACAGTCGTTAGTAACAAAATATTTTTATATTTTTGTATTTAAACCCAAAATCGACGTCTTAAAGTTTCATTTAAAACGCTAACCTAACACGAAAATTCCGAAAACTTGCGATTTTGTATCAGGAGAACATGAAGTAAAGAAGATGTCTTCGTGACGTGTAGTGCATTGTAAGTTGCCTACCTTAAACTTTAATCTCAATTTACAAGCTTCCTGTTTGTTTTTTAATTGTTTTTTCTTTTTAAATATGTTCGTAATTGGCCATCAGGTATATTTTAATGTTTACAATTAAAAATTATTTTTTAGTTTTTTGACAAATCGAAATTTTTGATTAACAAGGCTTAACGCTTTTTGCCAAAAAAGTTTTATCATTTTTAATTAGTTTTAGGCATTTTACAGTCGTTAGTAACAAAATATTTTTATATTTTTGTATTTAAACCCAAAATCGACGTCTTAAAGTTTCATTTAAAACGCTAACCTAACACGAAAAATTCCGAAAACTTGCGATTTTGTATCAGGAGAACATGAAGTAAAGAAGATGTCTTCGTGACGTGTAGTGCATTGTAAGTTGCCTACCTTAAACTTTAATCTCAATTTACAAGCTTCCTGTTTGTTTTTTAATTGTTTTTTCTTTTTAAATATGTTCGTAATTGGCCATCAGGTATATTTTAATGTTTACAATTAAAAATTATTTTTTAGTTTTTTGACAAATCGAAATTTTTGATTAACAAGGCTTAACGCTTTTTGCCAAAAAAGTTTTATCTTTTTTATTTATTTTTAGGCATTTTACAGTCGTTAGTAACAAAATATTTTTATATTTTTGTATTTAAACCCAAAAATCGACGTCTTAAAGTTTCATTTAAAACGCTAACCTAACACGAAAATTCCTGAAAACTTGCGATTTTGTATCAGGAGAACATGAAGTAAAGAAGATGTCTTCGTGACGTGTAGTGCATTGTAAGTTGCCTACCTTAAACTTTAATCTCAATTTACAAGCTTCCTGTTTGTTTTTAATTGTTTTTCTTTTTAAATATGTTCGTAATTGGCCATCAGGTATATTTTAATGTTTACAATTAAAAATTATTTTTTAGTTTTTTGACAAATCGAAATTTTTGATTAACAAGGCTTAACGCTTTTTGCCAAAAAAAGTTTTATCATTTTTAATTAGTTTTAGGCATTTTACAGTCGTTAGTAACAAAATATTTTTATATTTTTGTATTTAAACCCAAAAATCGACGTCTTAAAGTTTCATTTAAAACGCTAACCTAACACGAAAAATTCCTGAAAACTTGTGATTTTGTATCAGGAGAACATGAAGTAAAGAAGATGTCTTCGTGACGTGTAGTGCATTGTAAGTTGCCTACCTTAAACTTTAATCTCAATTTACAAGCTTCCTGTTTGTTTTTTAATTGTTTTTTCTTTTTAAATATGTTCGTAATTGGCCATCAGGTATATTTTAATGTTTACAATTAAAAATTATTTTTAGTTTTTTGACAAATCGAAATTTTTGATTAACAAGGCTTAACGCTTTTTGCCAAAAAAGTTTTATCATTTTTAATTAGTTTTAGGCATTTTACAGTCGTTAGTAACAAAATATTTTTATATTTTTGTATTTAAACCCAAAAATCGACGTCTTAAAGTTTCATTTAAAACGCTAACCTAACACGAAAGATTCCGAAAACTTGCGATTTTGTATCAGGAGAACATGAAGTAAAGAAGATGTCTTCGTGACGTGTAGTGCATTGTAAGTTGCCTACCTTAAACTTTAATCTCAATTTACAAGCTTCCTGTTTGTTTTTTAATTGTTTTTTCTTTTTAAATATGTTCGTAATTGGCCATCAGGTATATTTTAATGTTTACAATTAAAAATAATTTTTTAGTTTTTTGACAAATCGAAATTTTTGATTAACAAGGCTTAACGCGTTTGGCCAAAAAAGGTTTATCATTTTTAATTAGTTTTAGGCATTTTACAGTCGTGAGTAACAAAATATTTTTATATTTTTGTATTTAAACCCAAAAATCGACGTCTTAAAGTTTCATTTAAAACGCTAACCTAACACGAAAAATTCCGAAAACTTGCGATTTTGTATCAGGAGAACATGAAGTAAAGAAGATGTCTTCGTGACGTGTAGTGCATTGTAAGTTGCCTACCTTAAACTTTAATCTCAATTTACAAGCTTCCTGTTTGTTTTTTAATTGTTTTTTCTTTTTAAATATGTTCGTAATTGGCCATCAGGTATATTTTAATGTTTACAATTAAAAATTATTTTTTAGTTTTTTGACAAATCGAAATTTTTGATTAACAAGGCTTAACGCTTTTGCCAAAAAAAGTTTTATCATTTTTAATTAGTTTTAGGCATTTTACAGTCGTTAGTAACAAAATATTTTTATATTTTTGTATTTAAACCCAAAATCGACGTCTTAAAGTTTCATTTAAAACGCTAACCTAACACGAAAATTCCGAAAACTTGCGATTTTGTATCAGGAGAACATGAAGTAAAGAAGATGTCTTCGTGACGTGTAGTGCATTGTAAGTTGCCTACCTTAAACTTTAATCTCAATTTACAAGCTTCCTGTTTGTTTTTAATTGTTTTTTCTTTTAAATATGTTCGTAATTGGCCATCAGGTATATTTTAATGTTTACAATTAAAAATTATTTTTTAGTTTTTTGACAAATCGAAATTTTTGATTAACAGGGCTTAACGCTTTTTGGCAAGAAAAGTTTTATCATTTTTAATTAGTTTTAGGCATTTTACAGTCGTCAGTAACAAACTATATTTATATTTTTGTATTTAAGCCCAAAAATCGACGTCTTAAAGTTTCATTTAAAACGCCAACCTAACACGAAAATTCCGAAAACTTGCGATTTTGTATCAGGAGAACATGAAGTAAAGAAGATGTCTTCGTGACGTGTAGTGCATTGTAAGTTGCCTACCTTAAACTTTAATCTCAATTTACAAGCTTCCTGTTTGTTTTTTAATTGTTTTTTCTTTTTAAATATGTTCGTAATTGGCCATCAGGTATATTTTAATGTTTACAATTAAAAATTATTTTTTAGTTTTTTGACAAATCGAAATTTTTGATTAACAAGGCTTAACGCTTTTTGCCAAAAAAGTTTTATCATTTTTAATTAGTTTTAGGCATTTTACAGTCGTTAGTAACAAAATATTTTTATATTTTTGTATTTAAACCCAAAAATCGACGTCTTAAAGTTTCATTTAAAACGCTAACCTAACACGAAAAATTCCGAAAACTTGCGATTTTGTATCAGGAGAACATGAAGTAAAGAAGATGTCTTCGTGACGTGTAGTGCATTGTAAGTTGCCTACCTTAAACTTTAATCTCAATTTACAAGCTTCCTGTTTGTTTTTTAATTGTTTTTTCTTTTTAAATATGTTCGTAATTGGCCATCAGGTATATTTTAATGTTTACAATTAAAAATTATTTTTTAGTTTTTTGACAAATCGAAATTTTTGATTAACAAGGCTTAACGCTTTTTGCCAAAAAAGTTTTATCATTTGTAATTAGTTTGAGGCATTTTACAGTCGGTAGTAACAAAATATTTTTATATTTTTGGATTTAAACGCAAAATCGACGTCTTAAAGTTTCATTTAAAACGCTAACCTAACACGAAAAATTCCGAAAACTTGCGATTTTGTATCAGGAGAACATGAAGTAAAGAAGATGTCTTCGTGACGTGTAGTGCATTGTAAGTTGCCTACCTTAAACTTTAATCTCAATTTACAAGCTTCCTGTTTGTTTTTTAATTGTTTTTTCTTTTTAAATATGTTCGTAATTGGCCATCAGGTATATTTTAATGTTTACAATTAAAAATTATTTTTTAAGTTTGTGACAAATCGAAATTTTTGATTAACAAGGCTTAACGCTTTTTGCCAAAAAAAGTTTTATCATTTTTAATTAGTTTTAGGCATTTTACAGTCGTTAGTAACAAAATATTTTTATATTTTTGTATTTAAACCCAAAAATCGACGTCTTAAAGTTTCATTTAAAACGCTAACCTAACACGAAAACTTCCGAAAACTTGCGATTTTGTATCAGGAGAACATGAAGTAAAGAAGATGTCTTCGTGACGTGTAGTGCATTGTAAGTTGCCTACCTTAAACTTTAATCTCAATTTACAAGCTTCCTGTTTGTTTTTTAATTGTTTTTTCTTTTTAAATATGTTCGTAATTGGCCATCAGGTATATTTTAATGTTTACAATTAAAAATTATTTTTTAGTTTTTTGACAAATCGAAATTTTTGATTAACAAGGCTTAACGCTTTTTGCCAAAAAAGTTTTATCATTTTTAATTAGTTTTAGGCATTTTACAGTCGTTAGTAACAAAATATTTTTATATTTTTGTATTTAAACTCAAAAATCGACGTCTTAAAGTTTCATTTAAAACGCTAACCTAACACGAAAATTCCGAAAACTTATGATTTTGTATCAGGAGAACATGAAGTAAAGAAGATGTCTTCGTGACGTGTAGTGCATTGTAAGTTGCCTACCTTAAACTTTAATCTCAATTTACAAGCTTCCTGTTTGTTTTTAATTGTTTTTCTTTTTAAATATGTTCGTAATTGGCCATCAGGTATATTTTAATGTTTACAATTAAAAATTATTTTTTAGTTTTTTGACAAATCGAAATTTTTGATTAACAAGGCTTAACGCTTTTTGCCAAAAAAGTGTTATCATTTTTAATTAGTTTTAGACTTTTTACAGTCGTTAGTAACAAAATATTTTTATATTTTTGTATTTAAACCCAAAAATCGACGTCTTAAAGTTTCATTTAAAAACGCTAACCTAACACGAAAAATTCCGAAAACTTGCGATTTTGTATCAGGAGAACATGAAGTAAAGAAGATGTCTTCGTGACGTGTAGTGCATTGTAAGTTGCCTACCTTAAACTTTAATCTCAATTTACAAGCTTCCTGTTTGTTTTTTAATTGTTTTTTCTTTTTAAATATGTTCGTAATTGGCCATCAGGTATATTTTAATGTTTACAATTAAAAATTATTTTTTAGTTTTTTGACAAATCGAAATTTTTGATTAACAAGGCTTAACGCTTTTGCCAAAAAGTTTTATCATTTTTAATTAGTTTTAGGCATTTTACAGTCGTTAGTAACAAAATATTTTTATATTTTTGTATTTAAACCCAAAAATCGACGTCTTAAAGTTTCATTTAAAACGCTAACCTAACACGAAAAATTCCGAAAACTTGCGATTTTGTATCAGGAGAACATGAAGTAAAGAAGATGTCTTCGTGACGTGTAGTGCATTGTAAGTTGCCTACCTTAAACTTTAATCTCAATTTACAAGCTTCCTGTTTGTTTTTTAATTGTTTTTTCTTTTTAAATATGTTCGTAATTGGCCATCAGGTATATTTTAATGTTTACAATTAAAAATTATTTTCGAGTTTTTTGACAAATCGAAATTTTTGAATAACAAGGCTTAACGCTTTTTGCCAAAAAAGTTTTATCATTTTTAATTAGTTTTAGGCATTTTACAGTCGTTAGTAACAAAATATTTTTATATTTTTGTATTTAAACCCAAAATCGACGTCTTAAAGTTTCATTTAAAACGCTAACCTAACACGAAAATTCCGAAAACTTGCGATTTTGTATCAGGAGAACATGAAGTAAAGAAGATGTCTTCGTGACGTGTAGTGCATTGTAAGTTGCCTACCTTAAACTTTAATCTCAATTTACAAGCTTCCTGTTTGTTTTTTAATTGTTTTTTCTTTTTAAATATGTTCGTAATTGGCCATCAGGTATATTTTAATGTTTACAATTAAAAATTATTTTTTAGTTTTTTGACAAATCGAAATTTTTGATTAACAAGGCTTAACGCTTTTTGCCAAAAAAAGTTTTATCATTTTTAATTAGTTTTAGGCATTTTACAGTCGTTAGTAACAAAATATTTTTATATTTTTGTATTTAAACCCAAAAATCGACGTCTTAAAGTTTCATTTAAAACGCTAACCTAACACGCAAATTCCGAAAACTTATGATTTTGTATCAGGAGAACATGAAGTAAAGAAGATGTCTTCGTGACGTGTAGTGCATTGTAAGTTGCCTACCTTAAACTTTTTAATCTCAATTTACAAGCTTCCTGTTTGTTTTTTAATTGTTTTTTTCTTTTTAAATATGTTCGTAATTGGCCATCAGGTATATTTTAATGTTTACAATTAAAAATTATTTTTTAGTTTTTTGACAAATCGAAATTTTTGATTAACAAGGCTTAACGCTTTTTGCCAAAAAAAGTTTTATCATTTTTAATTAGTTTTAGGCATTTTACAGTCGTTAGTAACAAAATATTTTTATATTTTTGTATTTAAACCCAAAAATCGACGTCTTAAAGTTTCATTTAAAACGCTAACCTAACACGAAAAATTCCGAAAACTTGTGATTTTGTATCAGGAGAAGATGAAGGAAAGAAGATGTCTTCGTGGACGTGTAGTGCATTGTAAGTTGCCTACCTTAAACTTTAATCTCAAGTTCCAAGCTTGCTGTTTGTTTCTTAATTGTTGTTTCTTTTTAAATATGTTCGTAATTGGCCATCAGGTATATTTTAATGTTTACAATTAAAAATTATTTTTAGTTTTTTGACAAATCGAAATTTTTGATTAACAAGGCTTAACGCTTTTGCAAAAAAAGTTTTATCATTTTTAATTAGTTTTAGGCATTTTACAGTCGTTAGTAACAAAATATTTTTATATTTTTGTATTTAAACCCAAAAATCGACGTCTTAAAGTTTCATTTAAAACGCTAACCTAACACGAAAAATTCCGAAAACTTGCGATTTTGTATCAGGAGAACATGAAGTAAAGAAGATGTCTTCGTGACGTGTAGTGCATTGTAAGTTGCCTACCTTAAACTTTAATCTCAATTTACAAGCTTCCTGTTTGTTTTTAATTGTTTTTTCTTTTTAAATATGTTCGTAATTGGCCATCAGGTATATTTTAATGTTTACAATTAAAAATTATTTTTTAGTTTTTTGACAAATCGAAATTTTTGATTAACAAGGCTTAACGCTTTTTGCCAAAAAACCTTTTATCATTTTTAATTAGTTTTAGGCATTTTACAGTCGTTAGTAGCAAAACATTTTTATATTTTTGTATTTAAACTCAAAAATCGACGTCTTAAAGTTTCATTTAAAACGCTAACCTAACACGAAAAATTCCGAAAACTTGCGATTTTGTATCAGGAGAACATGAAGTAAAGAAGATGTCTTCGTGACGTGTAGTGCATTGTAAGTTGCCTACCTTAAATTTTAATCTCAATTTACAAGCTTCCTGTTTGTTTTTTAATTGTTTTTTCTTTTTAAATATGTTCGTAATTGGCCATCAGGTATATTTTAATGTTTACAATTAAAAATTATTTTTTAGTTTTTTGACAAATCGAAATTTTTGATTAACAAGGCTTAACGCTTTTGCAAAAAAAGTTTTATCATTTTTAATTAGTTTTAGGCATTTTACAGTCGTTAGTAACAAAATATTTTTATATTTTTGTATTTAAACCCAAAAATCGACGTCTTAAAGTTTCATTTAAAACGCTAACCTAACACGAAAATTCCGAAAACTTGCGATTTTGTATCAGGAGAACATGAAGTAAAGAAGATGTCTTCGTGACGTGTAGTGCATTGTAAGTTGCCTACCTTAAACTTTAATCTCAATTTACAAGCTTCCTGTTTGTTTTTTAATTGTTTTTTCTTTTTAAATATGTTCGTAATTGGCCATCAGGTATATTTTAATGTTTACAATTAAAAATTATTTTTTAGTTTTTTGACAAATCGAAAATTTGATTAACTAGGCTTAAGGCTTTCTCTCAAAACTAGTTTTATCATTTTTAATTAGTTTTAGGCATTTTACAGTCGTTAGTAACAAAATATTTTTATATTTTTGTATTTAAACCCAAAAATCGACGTCTTAAAGTTTCATTTAAAACGCTAACCTAACACGAAAAATTCCGAAAACTTGTGATTTTGTATCAGGAGAACATGAAGTAAAGAAGATGTCTTCGTGACGTGTAGTGCATTGTAAGTTGCCTACCTTAAACTTTAATCTCAATTTACAAGCTTCCTGTTTGTTTTTTAATTGTTTTTTCTTTTAAATATGTTCGTAATTGGCCATCAGGTATATTTTAATGTTTACAATTAAAAATTATTTTTTAGTTTTTTGACAAATCGAAATTTTTGATTAACAAGGCTTAACGCTTTTTGCCAAAAAAAGTTTTATCATTTTTAATTAGTTTTAGGCATTTTACAGTCGTTAGTAACAAAATATTTTTATATTTTTGTATTTAAACCCAAAAATCGACGTCTTAAAGTTTCATTTAAAACGCTAACCTAACACGAAAATCTCCGAAAACTTGCGATTTTGTATCAGGAGAACATGAAGTAAAGAAGATGTCTTCGTGACGTGTAGTGCATTGTAAGTTGCCTACCTTAAACTTTAATCTCAATTTACAAGCTTCCTGTTTGTTTTTTAATTGTTTTTTCTTTTTAAATATGTTCGTAATTGGCCATCAGGTATATTTTAATGTTTACAATTAAAAATTATTTTTTAGTTTTTTGACAAATCGAAATTTTTGATTAACAAGGCTTAACGCTTTTTGCCAAGAAGTTTTATCATTTTTAATTAGTTTTAGGCATTTTACAGTCGTAAGTAAGAAAATATTTTCATATTTTTGTATTTAAACCCAAAATCGACGTCTTAAAGTTTCATTTAAAACGCTAACCTAACACGAAAAATTCCGAAAACTTGCGATTTTGTATCAGGAGAACATGAAGTAAAGAAGATGTCTTCGTGACGTGTAGTGCATTGTAAGTTGCCTACCTTAAACTTTAATCTCAATTTACAAGCTTCCTGTTTGGTTTTTAATTGTTTTTTCTTTTTAAATATGTTCGTAATTGGCCATCAGGTATATTTTAATGTTTACAATTAAAAATTATTTTTTAGTTTTTTGACAAATCGAAATTTTTGATTAACAAGGCTTAACGCTTTTTGCCAAAAAAAGTTTTATCATTTTTAATTAGTTTTAGGCATTTTACAGTCGTTAGTAACAAAATATTTTTATATTTAAACCCAAAAATCGACGTCTTAAAGTTTCATTTAAAACGCTAACCTAACACGAAAAATTCCGAAAACTTGCGATTTTGTATCAGGAGAACATGAAGTAAAGAAGATGTCTTCGTGACGTGTAGTGCATTGTAAGTTGCCTACCTTAAACTTTAATCTCAATTTACAAGCTTCCTGTTTGTTTTTTAATTGTTTTTTCTTTTTAAATATGTTCGTAATTGGCCATCAGGTATATTTTAATGTTTACAATTAAAAATTATTTTTTAGTTTTTTGACAAATCGAAATTTTTGATTAACAAGGCTTAACGCTTTTTGCCAAAAAAAGTTTTATCATTTTTAATTAGTTTTAGGCATTTTACAGTCGTTAGTAACAAAATATTTTTAATTTTTTGTATTTAAACCCAAAATCGACGTCTTAAAGTTTCATTTAAAACGCTAACCTACCCCGAAAAATTCCGAAAACTTGCGATTTTGTATCAGGAGAGCATGAAGTAAAGAAGATGTCTTCGTGACGTGTAGTGCATTGTGTTGCCTACCTTAAACTTTAATCTCAATTTACAAGCTTCCTGTTTGTTTTTTAATTGTTTTTTCTTTTTAAATATGTTCGTAATTGGCCATCAGGTATATTTTAATGTTTACAATTAAAAATTATTTTTTAGTTTTTTTGACAAATCGAAATTTTTGATTAACAAGGCTTAACGCTTTTTGCCAAAAAAAGTTTTATCATTTTTAATTAGTTTTAGGCATTTTACAGTCGTTAGTAACAAAATATTTTTATATTTTTGTATTTAAACCCAAAATCGACGTCTTAAAGTTTCATTTAAAACGCTAACCTAACACGAAAAATTCCGAAAACTTGCGATTTTGTATCAGGAGAACATGAAGTAAAGAAGATGTCTTCGTGACGTGTAGTGCATTGTAAGTTGCCTACCTTAAACTTTAATCTCAATTTACAAGCTTCCTGTTTGTTTTTAATTGTTTTTCTTTTTAAATATGTTCGTAATTGGCCATCAGGTATATTTTAATGTTTACAATTAAAAATTATTTTTAGTTT
Organism: Aquatica leii; assembly: GCA_035610365.1. Taxonomy (NCBI): domain Eukaryota; kingdom Metazoa; phylum Arthropoda; class Insecta; order Coleoptera; family Lampyridae; genus Aquatica; species Aquatica leii. The sequence continues at coordinate 5,256 of JARPUR010000037.1, read as the reverse complement.
TTTGACAAATCGAAATTTTTGATTAACAAGGCTTAACGCTTTTGCCAAAAAAAGTTTTATCATTTTTAATTAGTTTTAGGCATTTTACAGTCGTTAGTAATAAAATATTTTTATATTTTTGTATTTAAACCCAAAATCGACGTCTTAAAGTTTCATTTAAAACGCTAACCCAACACGAAAAATTCCGAAAACTTGGTGATTTTGTATCAGGAGAACATGAAGTAAAGAAGATGTCTTCGTGACGTGTAGTGCATTGTAAGTTGCCTACCTTAAACTTTAATCTCAATTTACAAGCTTCCTGTTTGTTTTTTAATTGTTTTTCTTTTTAAATATGTTCGTAATTGGCCATCAGGTATATTTTAATGTTTACAATTAAAAAATATTTTTTAGTTTTTTGACAAATCGAAATTTTTGATTAACAAGGCTTAACGCTTTTTGACAAAAAGTTTTATCATTTTTAATTAGTTTTAGGCATTTTACAGTCGTTAGTAACAAAATATTTTTATATTTTTGTATTTAAACCCAAAAATCGACGTCTTAAAGTTTCATTTAAAACGCTAACCTAACACGAAAAAGTCCTGAAAACTTGCGATTTTGTATCAGGAGAACATGAAGTAAAGAAGATGTCTTCGTGACGTGTAGTGCATTGTAAGTTGCCTACCTTAAACTTTAATCTCAATTTACAAGCTTCCTGTTTGTTTTTAATTGCTTTTTTCTTTTAAATATGTTCGTAATTGGCCATCAGGTATATTTTAATGTTTACAATTAAAAATTATTTTTTAGTTTTTTGACAAATCGAAATTTTTGATTAACAAGGCTTAACGCTTTTTGCCAAAAAAGTTTTATCATTTTTAATTAGTTTTAGGCATTTTACAGTCGTTAGTAACAAAATATTTTTATATTTTTGTATTTAAACCCAAAAATCGACGTCTTAAAGTTTCATTTAAAACGCTAACCTAACACGAAAAATTCCGAAAACTTGCGATTTTGTATCAGGAGAACATGAAGTAAAGAAGATGTCTTCGTGACGTGTAGTGCATTGTAAGTTGCCTACCTTAAACTTTAATCTCGATTTACAAGCTTCCTGTTTGTTTTTTAATTGTTTTTTCTTTTTAAATATGTTCGTAATTGGCCATCAGGTATATTTTAATGTTTACAATTAAAAATTATTTTTTAGTTTTTTGACAAATCGAAATTTTTGATTAACAAGGCTTAACGCTTTTTGCCAAAAAAGTTTTATCATTTTTAATTAGTTTTAGGCATTTTACAGTCGTTAGTAACAAAATATTTTTATATTTTTGTATTTAAACCCAAAAATCGACGTCTTAAAGTTTCATTTAAAACGCTAACCTAACACGAAAAATTCCTGAAAACTTGCGATTTTGTATCAGGAGAACATGAAGTAAAGAAGATGTCTTCGTGACGTGTAGTGCATTGTAAGTTGCCTACCTTAAACTTTTTAATCTCAATTTACAAGCTTCCTGTTTGTTTTTTAATTGTTTTTTCTTTTTAAATATGTTCGTAATTGGCCATCAGGTATATTTTTAATGTTTACAATTAAAAATTATTTTTTAGTTTTTTTGACAAATCGAAATTTTTGATTGTCAAGGCTTAACGCTTTTGGCCAAAAAAAGTTTTGTAAATCATTTTTAATTAGTTTTAGGCATTTTACAGTCGTTAGTGTAACAAAATATTTTTTATATTTTTGTATTTTAAACTCAAAAATCGACGTCTTAAAGCTCTTTCCATTTAAAAACGCTAACCTAACACGAAAAAATTCCGAAAACTTGCGATTTTGTATCAGGAGAACATGAAGTAAAGAAGATGTCTTCGTGACGTGGGGTGCATTGTAAGTTGCCTACTCTGTAAACTTTAATCTCAATTTACAAGCTTCCTGTTTGTTTTTTAATTGTTTTTCTCTTTTAAATATGTTTCTGTAATTGGCCATCAGGGTATATTTTTAATGTTTACAATTAAAAATTATTTTTTAGTTTTTTGACAAATCGAAATTTTTGATTAACAAGGCTTAATTCGCTTTTTGCCAAAAAAAGTTTTATCATTTTTTAATTAGTTTTAGGCATTTTACAGTCGTTAGTAACAAAATATTTTTATATTTTTTGTATTTAAATCCCAAAAATCGACGTCTTAAAAGTTTCATTTAAAACGCTAACTCTAAATAACGAAAAAATTCCTGAAAACTTATGCGATTTTGTATATCAGGAGAACATGAAGTAAAGAAGATAAGTCTTCGTGATTTGTGTAGTGCATTGTAAGTTGCCTACCTTAAACTTTAATCTCAATTCTCTACAAGCTTCCTGTTTGTTTTTTAATTGTTTTTTTCTTTTTTAAATATGTTCGTAATTGGCCATCATCAGGTATATTTTTAATGTTTACAATTAAAAATTATTTTTTTAAGTTTTTTGACAAATCGAAATTTTGACTGGTAACAAGGCTTGAACGCTTTTTGCCAAAAAAGTTTTGTATCATTTTTAATTAGTTTTAGGCATTTTACAGTCGTGTTAGTAATAAAAATATTTTTATATTTTTGTATTTAAACTCTGCAAAAAATCGACTACGTCTTTAAAAGTTTCATTTAAAACGCTAACCTAACACGGCAAAAATTCCTGAAAACTTGCGTGATTTTGTATCAGGATGCAACATGTAAGGTAAAGAAGATGTCTTCGTGACGTGTAGTGCATTGTAAGTTGCCTTACCTTTAAACTTTTTAATCTCAATTTCTACAAGCTTCCTGTTTGTTTTTAATTGCTTTTTTTTCTTTTTAAATATGTTCGTAATTGGCCATCAGGTATATTTTAATGTTTACAATTAAAAATTATTTTTAGTTTTTTGATAAATCGAAATTTTTTTAAAATAAGGCTTAACGCTTTTTGCCAAAAAATGCTTTATAATTTTTAATTAAATTTAGACCTTTTGTAGTCGTTAATAACAAAGCATTTTTATTTTTTTGCGTTTAAACCCAAATCGACGTCTTAAAGTTTCATTTAAAACGCTAACCTAACACGAAAAATTCCTGAAAACTTAGTGATTTTGTATCAGGAGAACATGAAGTAAAGAAGATGTCTTCGTGACGTGTAGTGCATTGTAAGTTGCCTACCTTAAACTTTAATCTCAATTACAAGCTTCCTGTTTGTTTTTAATTGTTTTTTTTCTTTTTAAATATGTTCGTAATTGGCTATCAGGGTATATTTTAATGTTTACAATTAAAAATTATTTTTTTAGTTTCCTTTTGACAAATCGAAATTTTTGATTAACAAGGCTTAACGCTTTTTAAGCCAAAAAAGTTTTATCATTTTTAATTAGTTTTAGGCATTTTACAGTCGTTAGTAACAAAATATTTTTATATATTTTGTATTTAAACTCAAAAAATCGACGTCTTAAAGTTCTCATTTAAACAACGCTAACCTAACACAGAAAAAATTCCTGAAAACTTGCGATTTTTGTATCATCAGGGAGAATACATGAAGTAAAGAAGATGTCTTCGTGACGTGTAGTGCATTGTAAGTTGCCTTTCCACCTTAAACTTTAATCTCAATTTACAAGCTTCCTCGTTTGTTTTTTAATTGTTTTTTCTCTTTTAAATATGTTCGTAATTGGCCATCAGGTATATTTTAATGTTTACAATTAAAAATTATTTTTTAGTTTTTTGACAAATCGAAATTTTGATTAACAAGGCTTAATCCGCTTTTTGCCAAAAAAAGTTTTGTATCATTTTAATTAGTTTTTAGGCATTTTACAGTCGTTAGTAACAAAATATTTTTATATTTTTGTATTTAAACTCAAAAAATCGACGTCTTAAAGTTTCATTTAAAAACGCTAACCTAACACGAAAAATTCCTGAAAACTTGCGATTTTGTATCAGGAGAATACATGAAGTAAAGCAAGATGTTCCTGTGACGTGTAGTGCATTGTAAGTTGCCTACCTTAAACTTTTTAATCTCAATTTACAAGCTTCCTGTTTGTTTTTAATTGTTTTTCTTTTTAAATATGTTCGTAATTGGCCATCAGGTATATTTTAATGTTTACAATTAAAAATTATTTTTAGTTTTTGACAAATCGAAATTTTGATTAACAAGGCTTAACGCTTTTGCCAAAAAAGTTTTATCATTTTTAATTAGTTTTAGGCATTTTACAGTCGTTAGTAACAAAATATTTTTATATTTTTGTATTTAAACCCAAAAATCGACGTCTTAAAGTTTCATTTAAAACGCTAACCTAACACGAAAAATTCCGAAACTTGCGATTTTGTATCAGGAGAACATGAAGTAAAGAAGATGTCTTCGTGACGTGTAGTGCATTGTAAGTTGCCTACCTTAAACTTTAATCTCAATTTACAAGCTTCCTGTTTGTTTTTTAATTGTTTTTTCTTTTTAAATATGTTCGTAATTGGCCATCAGGTATATTTTAATGTTTACAATTAAAAATTATTTTTTAGTTTTTTGACAAATCGAAATTTTTGATTAACAAGGCTTAACGCTTTTTGCCAAAAAAAGTTTTATCATTTTTAATTAGTTTTACGCATTTTACAGTCGTTAGTAACAAAATATTTTTATATTTTTGTATTTAACCCCACAATTCGACGTCTTAAAGTTTCATTTAAAACGCTAACCTAACACGAAAAATTCCCAAAACTTGCGATTTTGTATCAGGAGAACATGAAGTAAAGAAGATGTCTTCGTGACGTGTAGTGCATTGTAAGTTGCCTACCTTAAACTTTAATCTCAATTTACAAGCTTCCTGTTTGTTTTTAATTCGTTTTTCTTTTTAAATATGTTCGTAATTGGCCATCAGGTATATTTTAATGTTTACAATTAAAAATTATTTTTAGTTTTTTGACAAATCGAAATTTTTTGATTAACAAGGCTTAACGCTTTTTGCCAAAAAGTTTTATCATTTTTTAATTAGTTTAGTGCATTTTACAGTCGTTAGTAACAAAATATTTTTATATTTTTGTATTTAAACCCAAAAATCGACGTCTTAAAGTTTCATTTTAAAACGCTAACCTAACGAAAAATTCCGAAAACTTGCGATTTTGTATCAGGAGAACATGAAGTAAAGAAGATGTCTTCGTGACGTGTAGTGCATTAAGTTGCCTACCTTAAACTTTAATCTCAATTTACAAGCTTCCTGTTTGTTTTTAATTGTTGTTTTCTTTTTAATTAAATGTTCGTAATTGGCCATCAGGTATATTTTAGTGTTTACAATTAAAAATAATTATTTTTCTAGTTTTTGACAAAT
>JARPUR010000036.1:0-47119 GCA_035610365.1 Aquatica leii | reverse complement strand
TTCCATATCCGTAGTTTTCCGGTATCGCATAGGAACTATATATGAACTATTGTACGTTAATGAAAACATTTCAAAAACACAAAAAGTTAGCAAACGCGACTGCTATTACTACATTATAATAATCATTATTAATAAGCGTTGCTGACGCAATTGGTATCGTTTTTTTCGATATTTTCCATATCCGTAGTTTTCCGGTATCGCATAGGTACTATATATGAACTATTGTACGTTAATGAAAACATTTCAAAAACACAAAAGTTAGCAAACGCGACTGCTATTACTACATTATAATAATCATTATTAATAAGCGTTGCTGACGCAATTGGTATCGTTTTCTCGACATTTTCCATATCCGTAGTTTTCCGGTATCGCATAGGTACTATATATGAACTATTGTACGTTAATGAAAACATTTCAAAAACACAAAAGTTAGCAAACGCGACTGCTATTACTACATTATAATAATCATTATTAATAAGCGTTGCTGACGCAATTGGTATCGTTTTTCTCGACATTTTCCATATCCGTAGTTTTCCGGTATCGCATAGGTACTATATATGAACTATTGTACGTTAATGAAAACATTTCAAAAACACAAAAGTTAGCAAACGCGACTGCTATTACTACATTATAATAATCATTATTAATAAGCGTTGCTGACGCAATTGGTATCGTTTTTCTCGACATTTTCCATATCCGTAGTTTTCCGGTATCGCATAGGTACTATATATGAACTATTGTACGTTAATGAAAACATTTCAAAAACACAAAAGTTAGCAAACGCGACTGCTATTACTACATTATAATAATCATTATTAATAAGCGTTGCTGACGCAATTGGTATCGTTTTCTCGACATTTTCCATATCCGTAGTTTTCCGGTATCGCATAGGTACTATATATGAACTATTGTACGTTAATGAAAACATTTCAAAAACACAAAAGTTAGCAAACGCGACTGCTATTACTACATTATAATAATCATTATTAATAAGCGTTGCTGACGCAATTGGTATCGTTTTTCTCGACATTTTCCATATCCGTAGTTTTCCGGTATCGCATAGGTACTATATATGAACTATTGTACGTTAATGAAAACATTTCAAAAACACAAAAGTTAGCAAACGCGACTGCTATTACTACATTATAATAATCATTATTAATAAGCGTTGCTGACGCAATTGGTATCGTTTTTCTCGACATTTTCCATATCCGTAGTTTTCCGGTATCGCATAGGTACTATATATGAACTATTGTACGTTAATGAAAACATTTCAAAAACACAAAAGTTAGCAAACGCGACTGCTATTACTACATTATAATAATCATTATTAATAAGCGTTGCTGACGCAATTGGTATCGTTTTTCTCGACATTTTCCATATCCGTAGTTTTCCGGTATCGCATAGGTACTATATATGAACTATTGTACGTTAATGAAAACATTTCAAAAACACAAAAGTTAGCAAACGCGACTGCTATTACTACATTATAATAATCATTATTAATAAGCGTTGCTGACGCAATTGGTATCGTTTTCTCGACATTTTCCATATCCGTAGTTTTCCGGTATCGCATAGGTACTATATATGAACTATTGTACGTTAATGAAAACATTTCAAAAACACAAAAGTTAGCAAACGCGACTGCTATTACTACATTATAATAATCATTATTAATAAGCGTTGCTGACGCAATTGGTATCGTTTTTCTCGACATTTTCCATATCCGTAGTTTTCCGGTATCGCATAGGTACTATATATGAACTATTGTACGTTAATGAAAACATTTCAAAAACACAAAAGTTAGCAAACGCGACTGCTATTACTACATTATAATAATCATTATTAATAAGCGTTGCTGACGCAATTGGTATCGTTTTTCTCGACATTTTCCATATCCGTAGTTTTCCGGTATCGCATAGGTACTATATATGAACTATTGTACGTTAATGAAAACATTTCAAAAACACAAAAGTTAGCAAACGCGACTGCTATTACTACATTATAATAATCATTATTAATAAGCGTTGCTGACGCAATTGGTATCGTTTTTCTCGACATTTTCCATATCCGTAGTTTTCCGGTATCGCATAGGTACTATATATGAACTATTGTACGTTAATGAAAACATTTCAAAAACACAAAAGTTAGCAAACGCGACTGCTATTACTACATTATAATAATCATTATTAATAAGCGTTGCTGACGCAATTGGTATCGTTTTTCTCGACATTTTCCATATCCGTAGTTTTCCGGTATCGCATAGGTACTATATATGAACTATTGTACGTTAATGAAAACATTTCAAAAACACAAAAGTTAGCAAACGCGACTGCTATTACTACATTATAATAATCATTATTAATAAGCGTTGCTGACGCAATTGGTATCGTTTTTCTCGACATTTTCCATATCCGTAGTTTTCCGGTATCGCATAGGTACTATATATGAACTATTGTACGTTAATGAAAACATTTCAAAAACACAAAAGTTAGCAAACGCGACTGCTATTACTACATTATAATAATCATTATTAATAAGCGTTGCTGACGCAATTGGTATCGTTTTTCTCGACATTTTCCATATCCGTAGTTTTCCGGTATCGCATAGGTACTATATATGAACTATTGTACGTTAATGAAAACATTTCAAAAACACAAAAGTTAGCAAACGCGACTGCTATTACTACATTATAATAATCATTATTAATAAGCGTTGCTGACGCAATTGGTATCGTTTTTCTCGACATTTTCCATATCCGTAGTTTTCCGGTATCGCATAGGTACTATATATGAACTATTGTACGTTAATGAAAACATTTCAAAAACACAAAAGTTAGCAAACGCGACTGCTATTACTACATTATAATAATCATTATTAATAAGCGTTGCTGACGCAATTGGTATCGTTTTTCTCGACATTTTCCATATCCGTAGTTTTCCGGTATCGCATAGGTACTATATATGAACTATTGTACGTTAATGAAAACATTTCAAAAACACAAAAGTTAGCAAACGCGACTGCTATTACTACATTATAATAATCATTATTATTAAGCTTTGCTGACGCAATTGGTATCGTTTTTCTCGACATTTTCCATATCCGTATTTTTCCGGTATCGCATAGGTACTATATATGAACTATTGTACGTTAATGAAAACATTTCAAAAACACAAAAGTTAGCAAACGCGACTGCTATTACTACATTATAATAATCATTATTAATAAGCGTTGCTGACGCAATTGGTATCGTTTTTCTCGACATTTTCCATATACGTAGTTTTCCGGTATCGCATAGGTACTATATATGAACTATTGTACGTTAATGAAAACATTTCAAAAACACAAAAGTTAGCAAACGCGACTGCTATTACTACATTATAATAATCATTATTAATAAGCGTTGCTGACGCAATTGGTATCGTTTTTCTCGACATTTTCCATATCCGTAGTTTTCCGGTATCGCATAGGTACTATATATGAACTATTGTACGTTAATGAAAACATTTCAAAAACACAAAAGTTAGCAAACGCGACTGCTATTACTACATTATAATAATCATTATTAATAAGCGTTGCTGACGCAATTGGTATCGTTTTTCTCGACATTTTCCATATCCGTAGTTTTCCGGTATCGCATAGGTACTATATATGAACTATTGTACGTTAATGAAAACATTTCAAAAACACAAAAGTTAGCAAACGCGACTGCTATTACTACATTATAATAATCATTATTAATAAGCGTTGCTGACGCAATTGGTATCGTTTTTCTCGACATTTTCCATATCCGTAGTTTTCCGGTATCGCATAGGTACTATATATGAACTATTGTACGTTAATGAAAACATTTCAAAAACACAAAAGTTAGCAAACGCGACTGCTATTACTACATTATAATAATCATTATTAATAAGCGTTGCTGACGCAATTGGTATCGTTTTCTCGACATTTTCCATATCCGTAGTTTTCCGGTATCGCATAGGTACTATATATGAACTATTGTACGTTAATGAAAACATTTCAAAAACACAAAAGTTAGCAAACGCGACTGCTATTACTACATTATAATAATCATTATTAATAAGCGTTGCTGACGCAATTGGTATCGTTTTCTCGACATTTTCCATATCCGTAGTTTTCCGGTATCGCATAGGTACTATATATGAACTATTGTACGTTAATGAAAACATTTCAAAAACACAAAAGTTAGCAAACGCGACTGCTATTACTACATTATAATAATCATTATTAATAAGCGTTGCTGACGCAATTGGTATCGTTTTTCTCGACATTTTCCATATCCGTAGTTTTCCGGTATCGCATAGGTACTATATATGAACTATTGTACGTTAATGAAAACATTTCAAAAACACAAAAGTTAGCAAACGCGACTGCTATTACTACATTATAATAATCATTATTAATAAGCGTTGCTGACGCAATTGGTATCGTTTTTTACCACATTTTCCATATCCGTAGTTTTCCGGTATCGCATAGGTACTATATATGAACTATTGTACGTTAATGAAAACATTTCAAAAACACAAAAGTTAGCAAACGCGACTGCTATTACTACATTATAATAATCATTATTAATAAGCGTTGCTGACGCAATTGGTATCGTTTTCTCGACATTTTCCATATCCGTAGTTTTCCGGTATCGCATAGGTACTATATATGAACTATTGTACGTTAATGAAAACATTTCAAAAACACAAAAGTTAGCAAACGCGACTGCTATTACTACATTATAATAATCATTATTAATAAGCGTTGCTGACGCAATTGGTATCGTTTTCTCGACATTTTCCATATCCGTAGTTTTTCGGTATCGCATAGGTACTATATATGAACTATTGTACGTTAATGAAAACATTTCAAAAACACAAAAGTTAGCAAACGCGACTGCTATTACTACATTATAATAATCATTATTAATAAGCGTTGCTGACGCAATTGGTATCGTTTTCTCGACATTTTCCATATCCGTAGTTTTCCGGTATCGCATAGGTACTATATATGAACTATTGTACGTTAATGAAAACATTTCAAAAACACAAAAGTTAGCAAACGCGACTGCTATTACTACATTATAATAATCATTATTAATAAGCGTTGCTGACGCAATTGGTATCGTTTTTCTCGACATTTTCCATATCCGTAGTTTTCCGGTATCGCATAGGTACTATATATGAACTATTGTACGTTAATGAAAACATTTCAAAAACACAAAAGTTAGCAAACGCGACTGCTATTACTACATTATAATAATCATTATTAATAAGCGTTGCTGACGCAATTGGTATCGTTTTTCTCGACATTTTCCATATCCGTAGTTTTCCGGTATCGCATAGGTACTATATATGAACTATTGTACGTTAATGAAAACATTTCAAAAACACAAAAGTTAGCAAACGCGACTGCTATTACTACATTATAATAATCATTATTAATAAGCGTTGCTGACGCAATTGGTATCGTTTTCTCGACATTTTCCATATCCGTAGTTTTCCGGTATCGCATAGGTACTATATATGAACTATTGTACGTTAATGAAAACATTTCAAAAACACAAAAGTTAGCAAACGCGACTGCTATTACTACATTATAATAATCATTATTAATAAGCGTTGCTGACGCAATTGGTATCGTTTTTCTCGACATTTTCCATATCCGTAGTTTTCCGGTATCGCATAGGTACTATATATGAACTATTGTACGTTAATGAAAACATTTCAAAAACACAAAAGTTAGCAAACGCGACTGCTATTACTACATTATAATAATCATTATTAATAAGCGTTGCTGACGCAATTGGTATCGTTTTCTCGACATTTTCCATATCCGTAGTTTTCCGGTATCGCATAGGTACTATATATGAACTATTGTACGTTAATGAAAACATTTCAAAAACACAAAAGTTAGCAAACGCGACTGCTATTACTACATTATAATAATCATTATTAATAAGCGTTGCTGACGCAATTGGTATCGTTTTTCTCGACATTTTCCATATCCGTAGTTTTCCGGTATCGCATAGGTACTATATATGAACTATTGTACGTTAATGAAAACATTTCAAAAACACAAAAGTTAGCAAACGCGACTGCTATTACTACATTATAATAATCATTATTAATAAGCGTTGCTGACGCAATTGGTATCGTTTTTCTCGACATTTTCCATATCCGTAGTTTTCCGGTATCGCATAGGTACTATATATGAACTATTGTACGTTAATGAAAACATTTCAAAAACACAAAAGTTAGCAAACGCGACTGCTATTACTACATTATAATAATCATTATTAATAAGCGTTGCTGACGCAATTGGTATCGTTTTCTCGACATTTTCCATATCCGTAGTTTTCCGGTATCGCATAGGTACTATATATGAACTATTGTACGTTAATGAAAACATTTCAAAAACACAAAAGTTAGCAAACGCGACTGCTATTACTACATTATAATAATCATTATTAATAAGCGTTGCTGACGCAATTGGTATCGTTTTTCTCGACATTTTCCATATCCGTAGTTTTCCGGTATCGCATAGGTACTATATATGAACTATTGTACGTTAATGAAAACATTTCAAAAACACAAAAGTTAGCAAACGCGACTGCTATTACTACATTATAATAATCATTATTAATAAGCGTTGCTGACGCAATTGGTATCGTTTTTCTCGACATTTTCCATATCCGTAGTTTTCCGGTATCGCATAGGTACTATATATGAACTATTGTACGTTAATGAAAACATTTCAAAAACACAAAAGTTAGCAAACGCGACTGCTATTACTACATTATAATAATCATTATTAATAAGCGTTGCTGACGCAATTGGTATCGTTTTTCTCGACATTTTCCATATCCGTAGTTTTCCGGTATCGCATAGGTACTATATATGAACTATTGTACGTTAATGAAAACATTTCAAAAACACAAAAGTTAGCAAACGCGACTGCTATTACTACATTATAATAATCATTATTAATAAGCGTTGCTGACGCAATTGGTATCGTTTTTCTCGACATTTTCCATATCCGTAGTTTTCCGGTATCGCATAGGTACTATATATGAACTATTGTACGTTAATGAAAACATTTCAAAAACACAAAAGTTAGCAAACGCGACTGCTATTACTACATTATAATAATCATTATTAATAAGCGTTGCTGACGCAATTGGTATCGTTTTTCTCGACATTTTCCATATCCGTAGTTTTCCGGTATCGCATAGGTACTATATATGAACTATTGTACGTTAATGAAAACATTTCAAAAACACAAAAGTTAGCAAACGCGACTGCTATTACTACATTATAATAATCATTATTAATAAGCGTTGCTGACGCAATTGGTATCGTTTTCTCGACATTTTCCATATCCGTAGTTTTCCGGTATCGCATAGGTACTATATATGAACTATTGTACGTTAATGAAAACATTTCAAAAACACAAAAGTTAGCAAACGCGACTGCTATTACTACATTATAATAATCATTATTAATAAGCGTTGCTGACGCAATTGGTATCGTTTTTCTCGACATTTTCCATATCCGTAGTTTTCCGGTATCGCATAGGTACTATATATGAACTATTGTACGTTAATGAAAACATTTCAAAAACACAAAAGTTAGCAAACGCGACTGCTATTACTACATTATAATAATCATTATTAATAAGCGTTGCTGACGCAATTGGTATCGTTTTTCTCGACATTTTCCATATCCGTAGTTTTCCGGTATCGCATAGGTACTATATATGAACTATTGTACGTTAATGAAAACATTTCAAAAACACAAAAGTTAGCAAACGCGACTGCTATTACTACATTATAATAATCATTATTAATAAGCGTTGCTGACGCAATTGGTATCGTTTTCTCGACATTTTCCATATCCGTAGTTTTCCGGTATCGCATAGGTACTATATATGAACTATTGTACGTTAATGAAAACATTTCAAAAACACAAAAGTTAGCAAACGCGACTGCTATTACTACATTATAATAATCATTATTAATAAGCGTTGCTGACGCAATTGGTATCGTTTTTCTCGACATTTTCCATATCCGTAGTTTTCCGGTATCGCATAGGTACTATATATGAACTATTGTACGTTAATGAAAACATTTCAAAAACACAAAAGTTAGCAAACGCGACTGCTATTACTACATTATAATAATCATTATTAATAAGCGTTGCTGACGCAATTGGTATTCTTTTTCTCGACATTTTCCATATCCGTAGTTTTCCGGTATCGCATAGGTACTATATATGAACTATTGTACGTTAATGAAAACATTTCAAAAACACAAAAGTTAGCAAACGCGACTGCTATTACTACATTATAATAATCATTATTAATAAGCGTTGCTGACGCAATTGGTATCGTTTTTCTTGACATTTTCCATATCCGTAGTTTTCCGGTATCGCGTAGGTACTATATATGAACTATTGTACGTTAATGAAAACATTTCAAAAACACAAAAGTTAGCAAACGCGACTGCTATTACTACATTATAATAATCATTATTAATAAGCGTTGCTGACGCAATTGGTATCGTTTTTCTCGACATTTTCCATATTCGTAGTTTTACGGTATCGCATAGGTACTATATATGAACTATTGTACGTTAATGAAAACATTTCAAAAACACAAAAGTTAGCAAACGCGACTGCTATTACTACATTATAATAATCATTATTAATAAGCGTTGCTGACGCAATTGGTATCGTTTTTCTCGACATTTTCCATATCCGTAGTTTTCCGGTATCGCATAGGTACTATATATGAACTATTGTACGTTAATGAAAACATTTCAAAAACACAAAAGTTAGCAAACGCGACTGCTATTACTACATTATAATAATCATTATTAATAAGCGTTGCTGACGCAATTGGTATCGTTTTTCTCGACATTTTCCATATCCGTAGTTTTCCGGTATCGCATAGGTACTATATATGAACTATTGTACGTTAATGAAAACATTTCAAAAACACAAAAGTTAGCAAACGCGACTGCTATTACTACATTATAATAATCATTATTAATAAGCGTTGCTGACGCAATTGGTATCGTTTTTCTCGACATTTTCCATATCCGTAGTTTTCCGGTATCGCATAGGTACTATATATGAACTATTGTACGTTAATGAAAACATTTCAAAAACACAAAAGTTAGCAAACGCGACTGCTATTACTACATTATAATAATCATTATTAATAAGCGTTGCTGACGCAATTGGTATCGTTTTCTCGACATTTTCCATATCCGTAGTTTTCCGGTATCGCATAGGTACTATATATGAACTATTGTACGTTAATGAAAACATTTCAAAAACACAAAAGTTAGCAAACGCGACTGCTATTACTACATTATAATAATCATTATTAATAAGCGTTGCTGACGCATTTGGTATCGTTTTCTCGACATTTTCCATATCCGTAGTTTTCCGGTATCGCATAGGTACTATATATGAACTATTGTACGTTAATGAAAACATTTCAAAAACACAAAAGTTAGCAAACGCGACTGCTATTACTACATTATAATAATCATTATTAATAAGCGTTGCTGACGCAATTGGTATCGTTTTCTCGACATTTTCCATATCCGTAGTTTTCCGGTATCGCATAGGTACTATATATGAACTATTGTACGTTAATGAAAACATTTCAAAAACACAAAAGTTAGCAAACGCGACTGCTATTACTACATTATAATAATCATTATTAATAAGCGTTGCTGACGCAATTGGTATCGTTTTTCTCGACATTTTCCATATCCGTAGTTTTCCGGTATCGCATAGGTACTATATATGAACTATTGTACGTTAATGAAAACATTTCAAAAACACAAAAGTTAGCAAACGCGACTGCTATTACTACATTATAATAATCATTATTAATAAGCGTTGCTGACGCAATTGGTATCGTTTTCTCAACATTTTCCATATCCGTAGTTTTCCGGTATCGCATAGGTACTATATATGAACTATTGTACGTTAATGAAAACATTTCAAAAACACAAAAGTTAGCAAACGCGACTGCTATTACTACATTATAATAATCATTATTAATAAGCGTTGCTGACGCAATTGGTATCGTTTTCTCGACATTTTCCATATCCGTAGTTTTCCGGTATCGCATAGGTACTATATATGAACTATTGTACGTTAATGAAAACATTTCAAAAACACAAAAGTTAGCAAACGCGACTGCTATTACTACATTATAATAATCATTATTAATAAGCGTTGCTGACGCAATTGGTATCGTTTTTCTCGACATTTTCCATATCCGTAGTTTTCCGGTATCGCATAGGTACTATATATGAACTATTGTACGTTAATGAAAACATTTCAAAAACACAAAAGTTAGCAAACGCGACTGCTATTACTACATTATAATAATCATTATTAATAAGCGTTGCTGACGCAATTGGTATCGTTTTTCTCGACATTTTCCATATCCGTAGTTTTCCGGTATCGCATAGGTACTATATATGAACTATTGTACGTTAATGAAAACATTTCAAAAACACAAAAGTTAGCAAACGCGACTGCTATTACTACATTATAATAATCATTATTAATAAGCGTTGCTGACGCAATTGGTATCGTTTTCTCGACATTTTCCATATCCGTAGTTTTCCGGTATCGCATAGGTACTATATATGAACTATTGTACGTTAATGAAAACATTTCAAAAACACAAAAGTTAGCAAACGCGACTGCTATTACTACATTATAATAATCATTATTAATAAGCGTTGCTGACGCAATTGGTATCGTTTTTCTCGACATTTTCCATATCCGTAGTTTTCCGGTATCGCATAGGTACTATATATGAACTATTGTACGTTAATGAAAACATTTCAAAAACACAAAAGTTAGCAAACGCGACTGCTATTACTACATTATAATAATCATTATTAATAAGCGTTGCTGACGCAATTGGTATCGTTTTCTCGACATTTTCCATATCCGTAGTTTTCCGGTATCGCATAGGTACTATATATGAACTATTGTACGTTAATGAAAACATTTCAAAAACACAAAAGTTAGCAAACGCGACTGCTATTACTACATTATAATAATCATTATTAATAAGCGTTGCTGACGCAATTGGTATCGTTTTTCTCGACATTTTCCATATCCGTAGTTTTCCGGTATCGCATAGGTACTATATATGAACTATTGTACGTTAATGAAAACATTTCAAAAACACAAAAGTTAGCAAACGCGACTGCTATTACTACATTATAATAATCATTATTAATAAGCGTTGCTGACGCAATTGGTATCGTTTTTCTCGACATTTTCCATATCCGTAGTTTTCCGGTATCGCATAGGTACTATATATGAACTATTGTACGTTAATGAAAACATTTCAAAAACACAAAAGTTAGCAAACGCGACTGCTATTACTACATTATAATAATCATTATTAATAAGCGTTGCTGACGCAATTGGTATCGTTTTTCTCGATATTTTCCATATCCGTAGTTTTCCGGTATCGCATAGGTACTATATATGAACTATTGTACGTTAATGAACACATTTCAAAAACACAAAAGTTAGCAAACGCGACTGCTATTACTACATTATAATAATCATTATTAATAAGCGTTGCTGACGCAATTGGTTTCGTTTTTCTCGACATTTTCCATATCCGTAGTTTTCCGGTATTGCATAGGTACTGTATATGTACTATTGTACGTTAATGAAAACATTTCAAAAACACAAAAGTTAGCAAACGCGACTGCTATTACTACATTATAATATTCATTATCAATAAGCGTTGCTGACGGAATTGGTATCGTTTTTCTCAACATTTTCTATATCCGTAGTTTTCCGGTATCGCATAGGTACTATATATGAACTATTGTACTTTAATGAAAACATTTCAAAAACACAAAAGTTAGCAAACGCGACTGCTATTACTACATTATAATAATCATTATTAATAAGCGTTGCTGACGCAATTGGTATCGTTTTTCTCGACATTTTCCATATCCGTAGTTTTCCGGTATCGCATAGGTACTATATATGAACTATTGTACGTTAATGAAAACATTTCAAAAACACAAAAGTTAGCAAACGCGACTGCTATTACTACATTATAATAATCATTATTAATAAGCGTTGCTGACGCAATTGGTATCGTTTTTCTCGACATTTTCCATATCCGTAGTTTTCCGGTATCGCATAGGTACTATATATGAACTATTGTACGTTAATGAAAACATTTCAAAAACACAAAAGTTAGCAAACGCGACTGCTATTACTACATTATAATAATCATTATTAATAAGCGTTGCTGACGCAATTGGTATCGTTTTTCTCGACATTTTCCATATCCGTAGTTTTCCGGTATCGCATAGGTACTATATATGAACTATTGTACGTTAATGAAAACATTTCAAAAACACAAAAGTTAGCAAACGCGACTGCTATTACTACATTATAATAATCATTATTAATAAGCGTTGCTGACGCAATTGGTATCGTTTTTCTCGACATTTTCCATATCCGTAGTTTTCCGGTATCGCATAGGTACTATATATGAACTATTGTACGTTAATGAAAACATTTCAAAAACACAAAAGTTAGCAAACGCGACTGCTATTACTACATTATAATAATCATTATTAATAAGCGTTGCTGACGCAATTGGTATCGTTTTTCTCGACATTTTCCATATCCGTAGTTTTCCGGTATCGCATAGGTACTATATATGAACTATTGTACGTTAATGAAAACATTTCAAAAACACAAAAGTTAGCAAACGCGACTGCTATTACTACATTATAATAATCATTATTAATAAGCGTTGCTGACGCAATTGGTATCGTTTTCTCGACATTTTCCATATCCGTAGTTTTCCGGTATCGCATAGGTACTATATATGAACTATTGTACGTTAATGAAAACATTTCAAAAACACAAAAGTTAGCAAACGCGACTGCTATTACTACATTATAATAATCATTATTAATAAGCGTTGCTGACGCAATTGGTATCGTTTTTCTCGACATTTTCCATATCCGTAGTTTTCCGGTATCGCATAGGTACTATATATGAACTATTGTACGTTAATGAAAACATTTCAAAAACACAAAAGTTAGCAAACGCGACTGCTATTACTACATTATAATAATCATTATTAATAAGCGTTGCTGACGCAATTGGTATCGTTTTCTCGACATTTTCCATATCCGTAGTTTTCCGGTATCGCATAGGTACTATATATGAACTATTGTACGTTAATGAAAACATTTCAAAAACACAAAAGTTAGCAAACGCGACTGCTATTACTACATTATAATAATCATTATTAATAAGCGTTGCTGACGCAATTGGTATCGTTTTTCTCGACATTTTCCATATCCGTAGTTTTCCGGTATCGCATAGGTACTATATATGAACTATTGTACGTTAATGAAAACATTTCAAAAACACAAAAGTTAGCAAACGCGACTGCTATTACTACATTATAATAATCATTATTAATAAGCGTTGCTGACGCAATTGGTATCGTTTTTCTCGACATTTTCCATATCCGTAGTTTTCCGGTATCGCATAGGTACTATATATGAACTATTGTACGTTAATGAAAACATTTCAAAAACACAAAAGTTAGCAAACGCGACTGCTATTACTACATTATAATAATCATTATTAATAAGCGTTGCTGACGCAATTGGTATCGTTTTCTCGACATTTTCCATATCCGTAGTTTTCCGGTATCGCATAGGTACTATATATGAACTATTGTACGTTAATGAAAACATTTCAAAAACACAAAAGTTAGCAAACGCGACTGCTATTACTACATTATAATAATCATTATTAATAAGCGTTGCTGACGCAATTGGTATCGTTTTTCTCGACATTTTCCATATCCGTAGTTTTCCGGTATCGCATAGGTACTATATATGAACTATTGTACGTTAATGAAAACATTTCAAAAACACAAAAGTTAGCAAACGCGACTGCTATTACTACATTATAATAATCATTATTAATAAGCGTTGCTGACGCAATTGGTATCGTTTTCTCGACATTTTCCATATCCGTAGTTTTCCGGTATCGCATAGGTACTATATATGAACTATTGTACGTTAATGAAAACATTTCAAAAACACAAAAGTTAGCAAACGCGACTGCTATTACTACATTATAATAATCATTATTAATAAGCGTTGCTGACGCAATTGGTATCGTTTTTCTCGACATTTTCCATATCCGTAGTTTTCCGGTATCGCATAGGTACTATATATGAACTATTGTACGTTAATGAAAACATTTCAAAAACACAAAAGTTAGCAAACGCGACTGCTATTACTACATTATAATAATCATTATTAATAAGCGTTGTTGACGCAATTGGTATCGTTTTCTCGACATTTTCCATATCCGTAGTTTTCCGGTATCGCATAGGTACTATATATGAACTATTGTACGTTAATGAAAACATTTCAAAAACACAAAAGTTAGCAAACGCGACTGCTATTACTACATTATAATAATCATTATTAATAAGCGTTGCTGACGCAATTGGTATCGTTTTTCTCGACATTTTCCATATCCGTAGTATTCCGGTATCGCATAGGTACTATATATGAACTATTGTACGTTAATGAAAACATTTCAAAAACACAAAAGTTAGCAAACGCGACTGCTATTACTACATTATAATAATCATTATTAATAAGCGTTGCTGACGCAATTGGTAACGTTTTTCTCGACATTTTCCATATCCGTAGTTTTCCGGTATCGCATAGGTACTATATATGAACTATTGTACGTTAATGAAAACATTTCAAAAACACAAAAGTTAGCAAACGCGACTGCTATTACTACATTATAATAATCATTATTAATAAGCGTTGCTGACGCAATTGGTATCGTTTTTCTCGACATTTTCCATATCCGTAGTTTTCCGGTATCGCATAGGTACTATATATGAACTATTGTACGTTAATGAAAACATTTCAAAAACACAAAAGTTAGCAAACGCGACTGCTATTACTACATTATAATAATCATTATTAATAAGCGTTGCTGACGCAATTGGTATCGTTTTTCTCGACATTTTCCATATCCGTAGTTTTCCGGTATCGCATAGGTACTATATATGAACTATTGTACGTTAATGAAAACATTTCAAAAACACAAAAGTTAGCAAACGCGACTGCTATTACTACATTATAATAATCATTATTAATAAGCGTTGCTGACGCAATTGGTATCGTTTTCTCGACATTTTCCATATCCGTAGTTTTCCGGTATCGCATAGGTACTATATATGAACTATTGTACGTTAATGAAAACATTTCAAAAACACAAAAGTTAGCAAACGCGACTGCTATTACTACATTATAATAATCATTATTAATAAGCGTTGCTGACGCAATTGGTATCGTTTTCTCGACATTTTCCATATCCGTAGTTTTCCGGTATCGCATAGGTACTATATATGAACTATTGTACGTTAATGAAAACATTTCAAAAACACAAAAGTTAGCAAACGCGACTGCTATTACTACATTATAATAATCATTATTAATAAGCGTTGCTGACGCAATTGGTATCGTTTTTCTCGACATTTTCCATATCCGTAGTTTTCCGGTATCGCATAGGTACTATATATGAACTATTGTACGTTAATGAAAACATTTCAAAAACACAAAAGTTAGCAAACGCGACTGCTATTACTACATTATAATAATCATTATTAATAAGCGTTGCTGACGCAATTGGTATCGTTTTCTCGACATTTTCGATATCCGTAGTTTTCCGGTATCGCATAGGTACTATATATGAACTATTGTACGTTAATGAAAACATTTCAAAAACACAAAAGTTAGCAAACGCGACTGCTATTACTACATTATAATAATCATTATTAATAAGCGTTGCTGACGCAATTGGTATCGTTTTTCTCGACATTTTCCATATCCGTAGTTTTCCGGTATCGCATAGGTACTATATATGAACTATTGTACGTTAATGAAAACATTTCAAAAACACAAAAGTTAGCAAACGCGACTGCTATTACTACATTATAATAATCATTATTAATAAGCGTTGCTGACGCAATTGGTATCGTTTTCTCGACATTTTCCATATCCGTAGTTTTCCGGTATCGCATAGGTACTATATATGAACTATTGTACGTTAATGAAAACATTTCAAAAACACAAAAGTTAGCAAACGCGACTGCTATTACTACATTATAATAATCATTATTAATAAGCGTTGCTGACGCAATTGGTATCGTTTTTCTCGACATTTTCCATATCCGTAGTTTTCCGGTATCGCATAGGTACTATATATGAACTATTGTACGTTAATGAAAACATTTCAAAAACACAAAAGTTAGCAAACGCGACTGCTATTACTACATTATAATAATCATTATTAATAAGCGTTGCTGACGCAATTGGTATCGTTTTTCTCGACATTTTCCATATCCGTAGTTTTCCGGTATCGCATAGGTACTATATATGAACTATTGTACGTTAATGAAAACATTTCAAAAACACAAAAGTTAGCAAACGCGACTGCTATTACTACATTATAATAATCATTATTAATAAGCGTTGCTGACGCAATTGGTATCGTTTTCTCGACATTTTCCATATCCGTAGTTTTCCGGTATCGCATAGGTACTATATATGAACTATTGTACGTTAATGAAAACATTTCAAAAACACAAAAGTTAGCAAACGCGACTGCTATTACTACATTATAATAATCATTATTAATAAGCGTTGCTGACGCAATTGGTATCGTTTTCTCGACATTTTCCATATCCGTAGTTTTCCGGTATCGCATAGGTACTATATATGAACTATTGTACGTTAATGAAAACATTTCAAAAACACAAAAGTTAGCAAACGCGACTGCTATTACTACATTATAATAATCATTATTAATAAGCGTTGCTGACGCAATTGGTATCGTTTTTCTCGACATTTTCCATATCCGTAGTTTTCCGGTATCGCATAGGTACTATATATGAACTATTGTACGTTAATGAAAACATTTCAAAAACACAAAAGTTAGCAAACGCGACTGCTATTACTACATTATAATAATCATTATTAATAAGCGTTGCTGACGCAATTGGTATCGTTTTCTCGCCATTTTCCATATCCGTAGTTTTCCGGTATCGCATAGGTACTATATATGAACTATTGTACGTTAATGAAAACATTTCAAAAACACAAAAGTTAGCAAACGCGACTGCTATTACTACATTATAATAATCATTATTAATAAGCGTTGCTGACGCAATTGGTATCGTTTTTCTCGACATTTTCCATATCCGTAGTTTTCCGGTATCGCATAGGTACTATATATGAACTATTGTACGTTAATGAAAACATTTCAAAAACACAAAAGTTAGCAAACGCGACTGCTATTACTACATTATAATAATCATTATTAATAAGCGTTGCTGACGCAATTGGTATCGTTTTTCTCGACATTTTCCATATCCGTAGTTTTCCGGTATCGCATAGGTACTATATATGAACTATTGTACGTTAATGAAAACATTTCAAAAACACAAAAGTTAGCAAACGCGACTGCTATTACTACATTATAATAATCATTATTAATAAGCGTTGCTGACGCAATTGGTATCGGTTTTCTCGACATTTTCCATATCCGTAGTTTTCCGGTATCGCATAGGTACTATATATGAACTATTGTACGTTAATGAAAACATTTCAAAAACACAAAAGTTAGCAAACGCGACTGCTATTACTACATTATAATAATCATTATTAATAAGCGTTGCTGACGCAATTGGTATCGTTTTTCTCGACATTTTCCATATCCGTAGTTTTCCGGTATCGCATAGGTACTATATATGAACTATTGTACGTTAATGAAAACATTTCAAAAACACAAAAGTTAGCAAACGCGACTGCTATTACTACATTATAATAATCATTATTAATAAGCGTTGCTGACGCAATTGGTATCGTTTTTCTCGACATTTTCCATATCTGTAGTTTTCCGGTATCGCATAGGTACTATATATGAACTATTGTACGTTAATGAAAACATTTCAAAAACACAAAAGTTAGCAAACGCGACTGCTATTACTACATTATAATAATCATTATTAATAAGTGTTGCTGACGCAATTGGTATGGTTTTTCTCGACATTATCCATATCCGTAGTTTTCCGGTATCGCATAGGTACTATATATGAACTATTGTACGTTAATGAAAACATTTCAAAAACACAAAAGTTAGCAAACGCGACTGCTATTACTACATTATAATAATCATTATTAATAAGCGTTGCTGACGCAATTGGTATCGTTTTTCTCGACATTTTCCATATCCGTAGTTTTCCGGTATCGCATAGGTACTATATATGAACTATTGTACGTTAATGAAAACATTTCAAAAACACAAAAGTTAGCAAACGCGACTGCTATTACTACATTATAATAATCATTATTAATAAGCGTTGCTGACGCAATTGGTATCGTTTTCTCGACATTTTCCATATCCGTAGTTTTCCGGTATCGCATAGGTACTATATATGAACTATTGTACGTTAATGAAAACATTTCAAAAACACAAAAGTTAGCAAACGCGACTGCTATTACTACATTATAATAATCATTATTAATAAGCGTTGCTGACGCAATTGGTATCGTTTTCTCGACATTTTCCATATCCGTAGTTTTCCGGTATCGCATAGGTACTATATATGAACTATTGTACGTTAATGAAAACATTTCAAAAACACAAAAGTTAGCAAACGCGACTGCTATTACTACATTATAATAATCATTATTAATAAGCGTTGCTGACGCAATTGGTATCGTTTTTCTCGACATTTTCCATATCCGTAGTTTTCCGGTATCGCATAGGTACTATATATGAACTATTGTACGTTAATGAAAACATTTCAAAAACACAAAAGTTAGCAAACGCGACTGCTATTACTACATTATAATAATCATTATTAATAAGCGTTGCTGACGCAATTGGTATCGTTTTCTCGACATTTTCCATATCCGTAGTTTTCCGGTATCGCATAGGTACTATATATGAACTATTGTACGTTAATGAAAACATTTCAAAAACACAAAAGTTAGCAAACGCGACTGCTATTACTACATTATAATAATCATTATTAATAAGCGTTGCTGACGCAATTGGTATCGTTTTCTCGACATTTTCCATATCCGTAGTTTTCCGGTATCGCATAGGTACTATATATGAACTATTGTACGTTAATGAAAACATTTCAAAAACACAAAAGTTAGCAAACGCGACTGCTATTACTACATTATAATAATCATTATTAATAAGCGTTGCTGACGCAATTGGTATCGTTTTTCTCGACATTTTCCATATCCGTAGTTTTCCGGTATCGCATAGGTACTATATATGAACTATTGTACGTTAATGAAAACATTTCAAAAACACAAAAGTTAGCAAACGCGACTGCTATTACTACATTATAATAATCATTATTAATAAGCGTTGCTGACGCAATTGGTATCGTTTTCTCGACATTTTCCATATCCGTAGTTTTCCGGTATCGCATAGGTACTATATATGAACTATTGTACGTTAATGAAAACATTTCAAAAACACAAAAGTTAGCAAACGCGACTGCTATTACTACATTATAATAATCATTATTAATAAGCGTTGCTGACGCAATTGGTATCGTTTTCTCGACATTTTCCATATCCGTAGTTTTCCGGTATCGCATAGGTACTATATATGAACTATTGTACGTTAATGAAAACATTTCAAAAACACAAAAGTTAGCAAACGCGACTGCTATTACTACATTATAATAATCATTATTAATAAGCGTTGCTGACGCAATTGGTATCGTTTTTCTCGACATTTTCCATATCCGTAGTTTTCCGGTATCGCATAGGTACTATATATGAACTATTGTACGTTAATGAAAACATTTCAAAAACACAAAAGTTAGCAAACGCGACTGCTATTACTACATTATAATAATCATTATTAATAAGCGTTGCTGACGCAATTGGTATCGTTTTCTCGACATTTTCCATATCCGTAGTTTTCCGGTATCGCATAGGTACTATATATGAACTATTGTACGTTAATGAAAACATTTCAAAAACACAAAAGTTAGCAAACGCGACTGCTATTACTACATTATAATAATCATTATTAATAAGCGTTGCTGACGCAATTGGTATCGTTTTTCTCGACATTTTCCATATCCGTAGTTTTCCGGTATCGCATAGGTACTATATATGAACTATTGTACGTTAATGAAAACATTTCAAAAACACAAAAGTTAGCAAACGCGACTGCTATTACTACATTATAATAATCATTATTAATAAGCGTTGCTGACGCAATTGGTATCGTTTTTCTCGACATTTTCCATATCCGTAGTTTTCCGGTATCGCATAGGTACTATATATGAACTATTGTACGTTAATGAAAACATTTCAAAAACACAAAAGTTAGCAAACGCGACTGCTATTACTACATTATAATAATCATTATTAATAAGCGTTGCTGACGCAATTGGTATCGTTTTTCTCGACATTTTCCATATCCGTAGTTTTCCGGTATCGCATAGGTACTATATATGAACTATTGTACGTTAATGAAAACATTTCAAAAACACAAAAGTTAGCAAACGCGACTGCTATTACTACATTATAATAATCATTATTAATAAGCGTTGCTGACGCAATTGGTATCGTTTTTCTCGACATTTTCCATATCCGTAGTTTTCCGGTATCGCATAGGTACTATATATGAACTATTGTACGTTAATGAAAACATTTCAAAAACACAAAAGTTAGCAAACGCGACTGCTATTACTACATTATAATAATCATTATTAATAAGCGTTGCTGACGCAATTGGTATCGTTTTTCTCGACATTTTCCATATCCGTAGTTTTCCGGTATCGCATAGGTACTATATATGAACTATTGTACGTTAATGAAAACATTTCAAAAACACAAAAGTTAGCAAACGCGACTGCTATTACTGCATTATAATAATCATTATTGATAGGCGTTGCTGACGCAATTGGTATTGTTTTCTTCCACATTTTCCATATCCGTAGTTTTCCGGTATCGCATAGGTACTATATATGAACTATTGTACGTAAATGAAAACATTTCAAAAACACAAAAGTTAGCAAACGCGACTGCTATTACTACATTATAATAATCATTATTAATAAGCGTTGCTGACGCAATTGGTATCTGTTTTCTCGACATTTTCCATATCCGTAGTTTTCCGGTATCGCATAGGTACTATATATGAACTATTGTACGTTAATGAAAACATTTCAAAAACACAAAAGTTAGCAAACGCGACTGCTATTACTACATTATAATAATCATTATTAATAAGCGTTGCTGACGCAATTGGTATCGTTTTTCTCGACATTTTCCATATCCGTAGTTTTCCGGTATCGCATAGGTACTATATATGAACTATTGTACGTTAATGAAAACATTTCAAAAACACAAAAGTTAGCAAACGCGACTGCTATTACTACATTATAATAATCATTATTAATAAGCGTTGCTGACGCAATTGGTATCGTTTTTCTCGACATTTTCCATATCCGTAGTTTTCCGGTATCGCATAGGTACTATATATGAACTATTGTACGTTAATGAAAACATTTCAAAAACACAAAAGTTAGCAAACGCGACTGCTATTACTACATTATAATAATCATTATTAATAAGCGTTGCTGACGCAATTGGTATCGTTTTCTCGACATTTTCCATATCCGTAGTTTTCCGGTATCGCATAGGTACTATATATGAACTATTGTACGTTAATGAAAACATTTCAAAAACACAAAAGTTAGCAAACGCG
Source organism: Aquatica leii (assembly GCA_035610365.1). Lineage (NCBI taxonomy): Eukaryota > Metazoa > Arthropoda > Insecta > Coleoptera > Lampyridae > Aquatica > Aquatica leii. The sequence goes on along the minus strand of JARPUR010000036.1, from coordinate 25,217 downwards.
ACTGCTATTACTACATTATAATAATCATTATTAATAAGCGTTGCTGACGCAATTGGTATCGTTTTTCTCGACATTTTCCATATCCGTAGTTTTCCGGTATCGCATAGGTACTATATATGAACTATTGTACGTTAATGAAAACATTTCAAAAACACAAAAGTTAGCAAACGCGACTGCTATTACTACATTATAATAATCATTATTAATAAGCGTTGCTGACGCAATTGGTATCGTTTTCTCGACATTTTCCATATCCGTAGTTTTCCGGTATCGCATAGGTACTATATATGAACTATTGTACGTTAATGAAAACATTTCAAAAACACAAAAGTTAGCAAACGCGACTGCTATTACTACATTATAATAATCATTATTAATAAGCGTTGCTGACGCAATTGGTATCGTTTTTCTCGACATTTTCCATATCCGTAGTTTTCCGGTATCGCATAGGTACTATATATGAACTATTGTACGTTAACGAAAACATTTCAAAAACACAAAAGTTAGCAAACGCGACTGCTATTACTACTTTATAATAATCATTATTAATAAGCGTTGCTGACGCAATTGGTATCGTATTTCTCGACATTTTGCATATCCGTAGTTTTCCGGTATCGCATAGGTACTATATATGAACTATTGTACGTTAATGAAAATATTTCAAAAACACAAAAGTTAGCAAACGCGACTGCTATTACTACATTATAATAATCATTATTAATAAGCGTTGCTGACGCAATTGGTATCGTTTTTCTCGACATTTTCCATATCCGTAGTTTTCCGGTATCGCATAGGTACTATATATGAACTATTGTACGTTAATGAAAACATTTCAAAAACACAAAAGTTAGCAAACGCGACTGCTATTACTACATTATAATAATCATTATTAATAAGCGTTGCTGACGCAATTGGTATCGTTTTTCTCGACATTTTCCATATCCGTAGTTTTCCGGTATCGCATAGGTACTATATATGAACTATTGTACGTTAATGAAAACATTTCAAAAACACAAAAGTTAGCAAACGCGACTGCTATTACTACATTATAATAATCATTATTAATAAGCGTTGCTGACGCAATTGGTATCGTTTTTCTCGACATTTTCCATATCCGTAGTTTTCCGGTATCGCATAGGTACTATATATGAACTATTGTACGTTAATGAAAACATTTCAAAAACACAAAAGTTAGCAAACGCGACTGCTATTACTACATTATAATAATCATTATTAATAAGCGTTGCTGACGCAATTGGTATCGTTTTTCTCGACATTTTCCATATCCGTAGTTTTCCGGTATCGCATAGGTACTATATATGAACTATTGTACGTTAATGAAAACATTTCAAAAACACAAAAGTTAGCAAACGCGACTGCTATTACTACATTATAATAATCATTATTAATAAGCGTTGCTGACGCAATTGGTATCGTTTTTCTCGACATTTTCCATATCCGTAGTTTTCCGGTATCGCATAGGTACTATATATGAACTATTGTACGTTAATGAAAACATTTCAAAAACACAAAAGTTAGCAAACGCGACTGCTATTACTACATTATAATAATCATTATTAATAAGCGTTGCTGACGCAATTGGTATCGTTTTTCTCGACATTTTCCATATCCGTAGTTTTCCGGTATCGCATAGGTACTATATATGAACTATTGTACGTTAATGAAAACATTTCAAAAACACAAAAGTTAGCAAACGCGACTGCTATTACTACATTATAATAATCATTATTAATAAGCGTTGCTGACGCAATTGGTATCGTTTTTCTCGACATTTTCCATATCCGTAGTTTTCCGGTATCGCATAGGTACTATATATGAACTATTGTACGTTAATGAAAACATTTCAAAAACACAAAAGTTAGCAAACGCGACTGCTATTACTACATTATAATAATCATTATTAATAAGCGTTGCTGAGGCAATTGGTATCGTTTTCTCGACATTTTACATATCCGTAGTTTTCCGGTATCGCATAGGTACTATATATGAACTATTGTACGTTAATGAAAACATTTCAAAAACACAAAAGTTAGCAAACGCGACTGCTATTACTACATTATAATAATCATTATTAATAAGCGTTGCTGACGCAATTGGTATCGTTTTCTCGACATTTTCCATATCCGTAGTTTTCCGGTATCGCATAGGTACTATATATGAACTATTGTACGTTAATGAAAACATTTCAAAAACACAAAAGTTAGCAAACGCGACTGCTATTACTACATTATAATAATCATTATTAATAAGCGTTGCTGACGCAATTGGTATCGTTTTCTCGACATTTTCCATATCCGTAGTTTTCCGGTATCGCATAGGTACTATATATGAACTATTGTACGTTAATGAAAACATTTCAAAAACACAAAAGTTAGCAAACGCGACTGCTATTACTACATTATAATAATCATTATTAATAAGCGTTGCTGACGCAATTGGTATCGTTTTCTCGACATTTTCCATATCCGTAGTTTTCCGGTATCGCATAGGTACTATATATGAACTATTGTACGTTAATGAAAACATTTCAAAAACACAAAAGTTAGCAAACGCGACTGCTATTACTACATTATAATAATCATTATTAATAAGCGTTGCTGACGCAATTGGTATCGTTTTTCTCGACATTTTCCATATCCGTAGTTTTCCGGTATCGCATAGGTACTATATATGAACTATTGTACGTTAATGAAAACATTTCAAAAACACAAAAGTTAGCAAACGCGACTGCTATTACTACATTATAATAATCATTATTAATAAGCGTTGCTGACGCAATTGGTATCGTTTTTCTCGACATTTTCCATATCCGTAGTTTTCCGGTATCGCATAGGTACTATATATGAACTATTGTACGTTAATGAAAACATTTCAAAAACACAAAAGTTAGCAAACGCGACTGCTATTACTACATTATAATAATCATTATTAATAAGCGTTGCTGACGCAATTGGTATCGTTTTCTCGACATTTTCCATATACGTAGTTTTCCGGTATCGCATAGGTACTATATATGAACTATTGTACGTTAATGAAAACATTTCAAAAACACAAAAGTTAGCAAACGCGACTGCTATTACTACATTATAATAATCATTATTAATAAGCGTTGCTGACGCAATTGGTATCGTTTTCTCGACATTTTCCATATCCGTAGTTTTCCGGTATCGCATAGGTACTATATATGAACTATTGTACGTTAATGAAAACATTTCAAAAACACAAAAGTTAGCAAACGCGACTGCTATTACTACATTATAATAATCATTATTAATAAGCGTTGCTGACGCAATTGGTATCGTTTTTCTCGACATTTTCCATATCCGTAGTTTTCCGGTATCGCATAGGTACTATATATGAACTATTGTACGTTAATGAAAACATTTCAAAAACACAAAAGTTAGCAAACGCGACTGCTATTACTACATTATAATAATCATTATTAATAAGCGTTGCTGACGCAATTGGTATCGTTTTCTCGACATTTTCCATATCCGTAGTTTTCCGGTATCGCATAGGTACTATATATGAACTATTGTACGTTAATGAAAACATTTCAAAAACACAAAAGTTAGCAAACGCGACTGCTATTACTACATTATAATAATCATTATTAATAAGCGTTGCTGACGCAATTGGTATCGTTTTTCTCGACATTTTCCATATCCGTAGTTTTCCGGTATCGCATAGGTACTATATATGAACTATTGTACGTTAATGAAAACATTTCAAAAACACAAAAGTTAGCAAACGCGACTGCTATTACTACATTATAATAATCATTATTAATAAGCGTTGCTGACGCAATTGGTATCGTTTTTCTCGACATTTTCCATATCCGTAGTTTTCCGGTATCGCATAGGTACTATATATGAACTATTGTACGTTAATGAAAACATTTCAAAAACACAAAAGTTAGCAAACGCGACTGCTATTACTACATTATAATAATCATTATTAATAAGCGTTGCTGACGCAATTGGTATCGTTTTTCTCGACATTTTCCATATCCGTAGTTTTCCGGTATCGCATAGGTACTATATATGAACTATTGTACGTTAATGAAAACATTTCAAAAACACAAAAGTTAGCAAACGCGACTGCTATTACTACATTATAATAATCATTATTAATAAGCGTTGCTGACGCAATTGGTATCGTTTTTCTCGACATTTTCCATATCCGTAGTTTTCCGGTATCGCATAGGTACTATATATGAACTATTGTACGTTAATGAAAACATTTCAAAAACACAAAAGTTAGCAAACGCGACTGCTATTACTACATTATAATAATCATTATTAATAAGCGTTGCTGACGCAATTGGTATCGTTTTCTCGACATTTTCCATATCCGTAGTTTTCCGGTATCGCATAGGTACTATATATGAACTATTGTACGTTAATGAAAACATTTCAAAAACACAAAAGTTAGCAAACGCGACTGCTATTACTACATTATAATAATCATTATTAATAAGCGTTGCTGACGCAATTGGTATCGTTTTTCTCGACATTTTCCATATCCGTAGTTTTCCGGTATCGCATAGGTACTATATATGAACTATTGTACGTTAATGAAAACATTTCAAAAACACAAAAGTTAGCAAACGCGACTGCTATTACTACATTATAATAATCATTATTAATAAGCGTTGCTGACGCAATTGGTATCGTTTTTCTCGACATTTTCCATATCCGTAGTTTTCCGGTATCGCATAGGTACTATATATGAACTATTGTACGTTAATGAAAACATTTCAAAAACACAAAAGTTAGCAAACGCGACTGCTATTACTACATTATAATAATCATTATTAATAAGCGTTGCTGACGCAATTGGTATCGTTTTCTCGACATTTTCCATATCCGTAGTTTTCCGGTATCGCATAGGTACTATATATGAACTATTGTACGTTAATGAAAACATTTCAAAAACACAAAAGTTAGCAAACGCGACTGCTATTACTACATTATAATAATCATTATTAATAAGCGTTGCTGACGCAATTGGTATCGTTTTTCTCGACATTTTCCATATCCGTAGTTTTCCGGTATCGCATAGGTACTATATATGAACTATTGTACGTTAATGAAAACATTTCAAAAACACAAAAGTTAGCAAACGCGACTGCTATTACTACATTATAATAATCATTATTAATAAGCGTTGCTGACGCAATTGGTATCGTTTTTCTCGACATTTTCCATATCCGTAGTTTTCCGGTATCGCATAGGTACTATATATGAACTATTGTACGTTAATGAAAACATTTCAAAAACACAAAAGTTAGCAAACGCGACTGCTATTACTACATTATAATAATCATTATTAATAAGCGTTGCTGACGCAATTGGTATCCGTTTTCTCGACATTTTCCATATCCGTAGTTTTCCGGTATCGCATAGGTACTATATATGAACTATTGTACGTTAATGAAAACATTTCAAAAACACAAAAGTTAGCAAACGCGACTGCTATTACTACATTATAATAATCATTATTAATAAGCGTTGCTGACGCAATTGGTATCGTTTTTCTCGACATTTTCCATATCCGTAGTTTTCCGGTATCGCATAGGTACTATATATGAACTATTGTACGTTAATGAAAACATTTCAAAAACACAAAAGTTAGCAAACGCGACTGCTATTACTACATTATAATAATCATTATTAATAAGCGTTGCTGACGCAATTGGTATCGTTTTTCTCGACATTTTCCATATCCGTAGTTTTCCGGTATCGCATAGGTACTATATATGAACTATTGTACGTTAATGAAAACATTTCAAAAACACAAAAGTTAGCAAACGCGACTGCTATTACTACATTATAATAATCATTATTAATAAGCGTTGCTGACGCAATTGGTATCGTTTTCTCGACATTTTCCATATCCGTAGTTTTCCGGTATCGCATAGGTACTATATATGAACTATTGTACGTTAATGAAAACATTTCAAAAACACAAAAGTTAGCAAACGCGACTGCTATTACTACATTATAATAATCATTATTAATAAGCGTTGCTGACGCAATTGGTATCGTTTTTCTCGACATTTTCCATATCCGTAGTTTTCCGGTATCGCATAGGTACTATATATGAACTATTGTACGTTAATGAAAACATTTCAAAAACACAAAAGTTAGCAAACGCGACTGCTATTACTACATTATAATAATCATTATTAATAAGCGTTGCTGACGCAATTGGTATCGTTTTCTCGACATTTTCCATATCCGTAGTTTTCCGGTATCGCATAGGTACTATATATGAACTATTGTACGTTAATGAAAACATTTCAAAAACACAAAAGTTAGCAAACGCGACTGCTATTACTACATTATAATAATCATTATTAATAAGCGTTGCTGACGCAATTGGTATCGTTTTCTCGACATTTTCCATATCCGTAGTTTTCCGGTATCGCATAGGTACTATATATGAACTATTGTACGTTAATGAAAACATTTCAAAAACACAAAAGTTAGCAAACGCGACTGCTATTACTACATTATAATAATCATTATTAATAAGCGTTGCTGACGCAATTGGTATCGTTTTTCTCGACATTTTCCATATCCGTAGTTTTCCGGTATCGCATAGGTACTATATATGAACTATTGTACGTTAATGAAAACATTTCAAAAACACAAAAGTTAGCAAACGCGACTGCTATTACTACATTATAATAATCATTATTAATAAGCGTTGCTGACGCAATTGGTATCGTTTTTCTCGACATTTTCCATATCCGTAGTTTTCCGGTATCGCATAGGTACTATATATGAACTATTGTACGTTAATGAAAACATTTCAAAAACACAAAAGTTAGCAAACGCGACTGCTATTACTACATTATAATAATCATTATTAATAAGCGTTGCTGACGCAATTGGTATCGTTTTTCTCGACATTTTCCATATCCGTAGTTTTCCGGTATCGCATAGGTACTATATATGAACTATTGTACGTTAATGAAAACATTTCAAAAACACAAAAGTTAGCAAACGCGACTGCTATTACTACATTATAATAATCATTATTAATAAGCGTTGCTGACGCAATTGGTATCGTTTTCTCGACATTTTCCATATCCGTAGTTTTCCGGTATCGCATAGGTACTATATATGAACTATTGTACGTTAATGAAAACATTTCAAAAACACAAAAGTTAGCAAACGCGACTGCTATTACTACATTATAATAATCATTATTAATAAGCGTTGCTGACGCAATTGGTATCGTTTTTCTCGACATTTTCCATATCCGTAGTTTTCCGGTATCGCATAGGTACTATATATGAACTATTGTACGTTAATGAAAACATTTCAAAAACACAAAAGTTAGCAAACGCGACTGCTATTACTACATTATAATAATCATTATTAATAAGCGTTGCTGACGCAATTGGTATCGTTTTCTCGACATTTTCCATATCCGTAGTTTTCCGGTATCGCATAGGTACTATATATGAACTATTGTACGTTAATGAAAACATTTCAAAAACACAAAAGTTAGCAAACGCGACTGCTATTACTACATTATAATAATCATTATTAATAAGCGTTGCTGACGCAATTGGTATCGTTTTTCTCGACATTTTCCATATCCGTAGTATTCCGGTATCGCATAGGTACTATATATGAACTATTGTACGTTAATGAAAACATTTCAAAAACACAAAAGTTAGCAAACGCGACTGCTATTACTACATTATAATAATCATTATTAATAAGCGTTGCTGACGCAATTGGTAACGTTTTTCTCGACATTTTCCATATCCGTAGTTTTCCGGTATCGCATAGGTACTATATATGAACTATTGTACGTTAATGAAAACATTTCAAAAACACAAAAGTTAGCAAACGCGACTGCTATTACTACATTATAATAATCATTATTAATAAGCGTTGCTGACGCAATTGGTATCGTTTTTCTCGACATTTTCCATATCCGTAGTTTTCCGGTATCGCATAGGTACTATATATGAACTATTGTACGTTAATGAAAACATTTCAAAAACACAAAAGTTAGCAAACGCGACTGCTATTACTACATTATAATAATCATTATTAATAAGCGTTGCTGACGCAATTGGTATCGTTTTCTCGACATTTTCCATATCCGTAGTTTTCCGGTATCGCATAGGTACTATATATGAACTATTGTACGTTAATGAAAACATTTCAAAAACACAAAAGTTAGCAAACGCGACTGCTATTACTACATTATAATAATCATTATTAATAAGCGTTGCTGACGCAATTGGTATCGTTTTTCTCGACATTTTCCATATCCGTAGTTTTCCGGTATCGCATAGGTACTATATATGAACTATTGTACGTTAATGAAAACATTTCAAAAACACAAAAGTTAGCAAACGCGACTGCTATTACTACATTATAATAATCATTATTAATAAGCGTTGCTGACGCAATTGGTATCGTTTTTCTCGACATTTTCCATATCCGTAGTTTTCCGGTATCGCATAGGTACTATATATGAACTATTGTACGTTAATGAAAACATTTCAAAAACACAAAAGTTAGCAAACGCGACTGCTATTACTACATTATAATAATCATTATTAATAAGCGTTGCTGACGCAATTGGTATCGTTTTCTCGACATTTTCCATATCCGTAGTTTTCCGGTATCGCATAGGTACTATATATGAACTATTGTACGTTAATGAAAACATTTCAAAAACACAAAAGTTAGCAAACGCGACTGCTATTACTACATTATAATAATCATTATTAATAAGCGTTGCTGACGCAATTGGTATCGTTTTTCTCGACATTTTCCATATCCGTAGTTTTCCGGTATCGCATAGGTACTATATATGAACTATTGTACGTTAATGAAAACATTTCAAAAACACAAAAGTTAGCAAACGCGACTGCTATTACTACATTATAATAATCATTATTAATAAGCGTTGCTGACGCAATTGGTATCGTTTTCTCGACATTTTCCATATCCGTAGTTTTCCGGTATCGCATAGGTACTATATATGAACTATTGTACGTTAATGAAAACATTTCAAAAACACAAAAGTTAGCAAACGCGACTGCTATTACTACATTATAATAATCATTATTAATAAGCGTTGCTGACGCAATTGGTATCGTTTTTCTCGACATTTTCCATATCCGTAGTTTTCCGGTATCGCATAGGTACTATATATGAACTATTGTACGTTAATGAAAACATTTCAAAAACACAAAAGTTAGCAAACGCGACTGCTATTACTACATTATAATAATCATTATTAATAAGCGTTGCTGACGCAATTGGTATCGTTTTTCTCGACATTTTCCATATCCGTAGTTTTCCGGTATCGCATAGGTACTATATATGAACTATTGTACGTTAATGAAAACATTTCAAAAACACAAAAGTTAGCAAACGCGACTGCTATTACTACATTATAATAATCATTATTAATAAGCGTTGCTGACGCAATTGGTATCGTTTTTCTCGACATTTTCCATATCCGTAGTTTTCCGGTATCGCATAGGTACTATATATGAACTATTGTACGTTAATGAAAACATTTCAAAAACACAAAAGTTAGCAAACGCGACTGCTATTACTACATTATAATAATCATTATTAATAAGCGTTGCTGACGCAATTGGTATCGTTTTTCTCGACATTTTCCATATCCGTAGTTTTCCGGTATCGCATAGGTACTATATATGAACTATTGTACGTTAATGAAAACATTTCAAAAACACAAAAGTTAGCAAACGCGACTGCTATTACTACATTATAATAATCATTATTAATAAGCGTTGCTGACGCAATTGGTATCGTTTTCTCGACATTTTCCATATCCGTAGTTTTCCGGTATCGCATAGGTACTATATATGAACTATTGTACGTTAATGAAAACATTTCAAAAACACAAAAGTTAGCAAACGCGACTGCTATTACTACATTATAATAATCATTATTAATAAGCGTTGCTGACGCAATTGGTATCGTTTTCTCGACATTTTCCATATCCGTAGTTTTCCGGTATCGCATAGGTACTATATATGAACTATTGTACGTTAATGAAAACATTTCAAAAACACAAAAGTTAGCAAACGCGACTGCTATTACTACATTATAATAATCATTATTAATAAGCGTTGCTGACGCAATTGGTATCGTTTTTCTCGACATTTTCCATATCCGTAGTTTTCCGGTATCGCATAGGTACTATATATGAACTATTGTACGTTAATGAAAACATTTCAAAAACACAAAAGTTAGCAAACGCGACTGCTATTACTACATTATAATAATCATTATTAATAAGCGTTGCTGACGCAATTGGTATCGTTTTCTCGACATTTTCCATATCCGTAGTTTTCCGGTATCGCATAGGTACTATATATGAACTATTGTACGTTAATGAAAACATTTCAAAAACACAAAAGTTAGCAAACGCGACTGCTATTACTACATTATAATAATCATTATTAATAAGCGTTGCTGACGCAATTGGTATCGTTTTTCTCGACATTTTCCATATCCGTAGTTTTCCGGTATCGCATAGGTACTATATATGAACTATTGTACGTTAATGAAAACATTTCAAAAACACAAAAGTTAGCAAACGCGACTGCTATTACTACATTATAATAATCATTATTAATAAGCGTTGCTGACGCAATTGGTATCGTTTTTCTCGACATTTTCCATATCCGTAGTTTTCCGGTATCGCATAGGTACTATATATGAACTATTGTACGTTAATGAAAACATTTCAAAAACACAAAAGTTAGCAAACGCGACTGCTATTACTACATTATAATAATCATTATTAATAAGCGTTGCTGACGCAATTGGTATCGTTTTTCTCGACATTTTCCATATCCGTAGTTTTCCGGTATCGCATAGGTACTATATATGAACTATTGTACGTTAATGAAAACATTTCAAAAACACAAAAGTTAGCAAACGCGACTGCTATTACTACATTATAATAATCATTATTAATAAGCGTTGCTGACGCAATTGGTATCGTTTTTCTCGACATTTTCCATATCCGTAGTTTTCCGGTATCGCATAGGTACTATATATGAACTATTGTACGTTAATGAAAACATTTCAAAAACACAAAAGTTAGCAAACGCGACTGCTATTACTACATTATAATAATCATTATTAATAAGCGTTGCTGACGCAATTGGTATCGTTTTCTCGACATTTTCCATATCCGTAGTTTTCCGGTATCGCATAGGTACTATATATGAACTATTGTACGTTAATGAAAACATTTCAAAAACACAAAAGTTAGCAAACGCGACTGCTATTACTACATTATAATAATCATTATTAATAAGCGTTGCTGACGCAATTGGTATCGTTTTTCTCGACATTTTCCATATCCGTAGTTTTCCGGTATCGCATAGGTACTATATATGAACTATTGTACGTTAATGAAAACATTTCAAAAACACAAAAGTTAGCAAACGCGACTGCTATTACTACATTATAATAATCATTATTAATAAGCGTTGCTGACGCAATTGGTATCGTTTTCTCGACATTTTCCATATCCGTAGTTTTCCGGTATCGCATAGGTACTATATATGAACTATTGTACGTTAATGAAAACATTTCAAAAACACAAAAGTTAGCAAACGCGACTGCTATTACTACATTATAATAATCATTATTAATAAGCGTTGCTGACGCAATTGGTATCGTTTTTCTCGACATTTTCCATATCCGTAGTTTTCCGGTATCGCATAGGTACTATATATGAACTATTGTACGTTAATGAAAACATTTCAAAAACACAAAAGTTAGCAAACGCGACTGCTATTACTACATTATAATAATCATTATTAATAAGCGTTGCTGACGCAATTGGTATCGTTTTTCTCGACATTTTCCATATCCGTAGTTTTCCGGTATCGCATAGGTACTATATATGAACTATTGTACGTTAATGAAAACATTTCAAAAACACAAAAGTTAGCAAACGCGACTGCTATTACTACATTATAATAATCATTATTAATAAGCGTTGCTGACGCAATTGGTATCGTTTTTCTCGACATTTTCCATATCCGTAGTTTTCCGGTATCGCATAGGTACTATATATGAACTATTGTACGTTAATGAAAACATTTCAAAAACACAAAAGTTAGCAAACGCGACTGCTATTACTACATTATAATAATCATTATTAATAAGCGTTGCTGACGCAATTGGTATCGTTTTTCTCGACATTTTCCATATCCGTAGTTTTCCGGTATCGCATAGGTACTATATATGAACTATTGTACGTTAATGAAAACATTTCAAAAACACAAAAGTTAGCAAACGCGACTGCTATTACTACATTATAATAATCATTATTAATAAGCGTTGCTGACGCAATTGGTATCGTTTTTCTCGACATTTTCCATATCCGTAGTTTTCCGGTATCGCATAGGTACTATATATGAACTATTGTACGTTAATGAAAACATTTCAAAAACACAAAAGTTAGCAAACGCGACTGCTATTACTACATTATAATAATCATTATTAATAAGCGTTGCTGACGCAATTGGTATCGTTTTCTCGACATTTTCCATATCCGTAGTTTTCCGGTATCGCATAGGTACTATATATGAACTATTGTACGTTAATGAAAACATTTCAAAAACACAAAAGTTAGCAAACGCGACTGCTATTACTACATTATAATAATCATTATTAATAAGCGTTGCTGACGCAATTGGTATCGTTTTTCTCGACATTTTCCATATCCGTAGTTTTCCGGTATCGCATAGGTACTATATATGAACTATTGTACGTTAATGAAAACATTTCAAAAACACAAAAGTTAGCAAACGCGACTGCTATTACTACATTATAATAATCATTATTAATAAGCGTTGCTGACGCAATTGGTATCGTTTTTCTCGACATTTTCCATATCCGTAGTTTTCCGGTATCGCATAGGTACTATATATGAACTATTGTACGTTAATGAAAACATTTCAAAAACACAAAAGTTAGCAAACGCGACTGCTATTACTACATTATAATAATCATTATTAATAAGCGTTGCTGACGCAATTGGTATCGTTTTTCTCGACATTTTCCATATCCGTAGTTTTCCGGTATCGCATAGGTACTATATATGAACTATTGTACGTTAATGAAAACATTTCAAAAACACAAAAGTTAGCAAACGCGACTGCTATTACTACATTATAATAATCATTATTAATAAGCGTTGCTGACGCAATTGGTATCGTTTTTCTCGACATTTTCCATATCCGTAGTTTTCCGGTATCGCATAGGTACTATATATGAACTATTGTACGTTAATGAAAACATTTCAAAAACACAAAAGTTAGCAAACGCGACTGCTATTACTACATTATAATAATCATTATTAATAAGCGTTGCTGACGCAATTAGTATCGTTTTCTCGACATTTTCCATATCCGTAGTTTTCCGGTATCGCATAGGTACTATATATGAACTATTGTACGTTAATGAAAACATTTCAAAAACACAAAAGTTAGCAAACGCGACTGCTATTACTACATTATAATAATCATTATTAATAAGCGTTGCTGACGCAATTGGTATCGATTTCTCGACATTTTCCATATCCGTAGTTTTCCGGTATCGCATAGGTACTATATATGAACTATTGTACGTTAATGAAAACATTTCAAAAACACAAAAGTTAGCAAACGCGACTGCTATTACTACATTATAATAATCATTATTAATAAGCGTTGCTGACGCAATTGGTATCGTTTTTCTCGACATTTTCCATATCCGTAGTTTTCCGGTATCGCATAGGTACTATATATGAACTATTGTACGTTAATGAAAACATTTCAAAAACACAAAAGTTAGCAAACGCGACTGCTATTACTACATTATAATAATCATTATTAATAAGCGTTGCTGACGCAATTGGTATCGTTTTTCTCGACATTTTCCATATCCGTAGTTTTCCGGTATCGCATAGGTACTATATATGAACTATTGTACGTTAATGAAAACATTTCAAAAACACAAAAGTTAGCAAACGCGACTGCTATTACTACATTATAATAATCATTATTAATAAGCGTTGCTGACGCAATTGGTATCGTGTTTCTCGACATTTTCCATATCCGTAGTTTTCCGGTATCGCATAGGTACTATATATGAACTATTGTACGTTAATGAAAACATTTCAAAAACACAAAAGTTAGCAAACGCGACTGCTATTACTACATTATAATAATCATTATTAATAAGCGTTGCTGACGCAATTGGTATCGTTTTTCTCGACATTTTCCATATCCGTAGTTTTCCGGTATCGCATAGGTACTATATATGAACTATTGTACGTTAATGAAAACATTTCAAAAACACAAAAGTTAGCAAACGCGACTGCTATTACTACATTATAATAATCATTATTAATAAGCGTTGCTGACGCAATTGGTATCGTTTTTCTCGACATTTTCCATATCCGTAGTTTTCCGGTATCGCATAGGTACTATATATGAACTATTGTACGTTAATGAAAACATTTCAAAAACACAAAAGTTAGCAAACGCGACTGCTATTACTACATTATAATAATCATTATTAATAAGCGTTGCTGACGCAATTGGTATCGTTTTCTCGACATTTTCCATATCCGTAGTTTTCCGGTATCGCATAGGTACTATATATGAACTATTGTACGTTAATGAAAACATTTCAAAAACACAAAAGTTAGCAAACGCGACTGCTATTACTACATTATAATAATCATTATTAATAAGCGTTGCTGACGCAATTGGTATCGTTTTTCTCGACATTTTCCATATCCGTAGTTTTCCGGTATCGCATAGGTACTATATATGAACTATTGTACGTTAATGAAAACATTTCAAAAACACAAAAGTTAGCAAACGCGACTGCTATTACTACATTATAATAATCATTATTAATAAGCGTTGCTGACGCAATTGGTATCGTTTTTCTCGACATTTTCCATATCCGTAGTTTTCCGGTATCGCATAGGTACTATATATGAACTATTGTACGTTAATGAAAACATTTCAAAAACACAAAAGTTAGCAAACGCGACTGCTATTACTACATTATAATAATCATTATTAATAAGCGTTGCTGACGCAATTGGTATCGTTTTCTCGACATTTTCCATATCCGTAGTTTTCCGGTATCGCATAGGTACTATATATGAACTATTGTACGTTAATGAAAACATTTCAAAAACACAAAAGTTAGCAAACGCGACTGCTATTACTACATTATAATAATCATTATTAATAAGCGTTGCTGACGCAATTGGTATCGTTTTCTCGACATTTTCCATATCCGTAGTTTTCCGGTATCGCATAGGTACTATATATGAACTATTGTACGTTAATGAAAACATTTCAAAAACACAAAAGTTAGCAAACGCGACTGCTATTACTACATTATAATAATCATTATTAATAAGCGTTGCTGACGCAATTGGTATCGTTTTTCTCGACATTTTCCATATCCGTAGTTTTCCGGTATCGCATAGGTACTATATATGAACTATTGTACGTTAATGAAAACATTTCAAAAACACAAAAGTTAGCAAACGCGACTGCTATTACTACATTATAATAATCATTATTAATAAGCGTTGCTGACGCAATTGGTATCGTTTTTCTCGACATTTTCCATATCCGTAGTTTTCCGGTATCGCATAGGTACTATATATGAACTATTGTACGTTAATGAAAACATTTCAAAAACACAAAAGTTAGCAAACGCGACTGCTATTACTACATTATAATAATCATTATTAATAAGCGTTGCTGACGCAATTGGTATCGTTTTTCTCGACATTTTCCATATCCGTAGTTTTCCGGTATCGCATAGGTACTATATATGAACTATTGTACGTTAATGAAAACATTTCAAAAACACAAAAGTTAGCAAACGCGACTGCTATTACTACATTATAATAATCATTATTAATAAGCGTTGCTGACGCAATTGGTATCGTTTTTCTCGACATTTTCCATATCCGTAGTTTTCCGGTATCGCATAGGTACTATATATGAACTATTGTACGTTAATGAAAACATTTCAAAAACACAAAAGTTAGCAAACGCGACTGCTATTACTACATTATAATAATCATTATTAATAAGCGTTGCTGACGCAATTGGTATCGTTTTTCTCGACATTTTCCATATCCGTAGTTTTCCGGTATCGCATAGGTACTATATATGAACTATTGTACGTTAATGAAAACATTTCAAAAACACAAAAGTTAGCAAACGCGACTGCTATTACTACATTATAATAATCATTATTAATAAGCGTTGCTGACGCAATTGGTATCGTTTTTCTCGACATTTTCCATATCCGTAGTTTTCCGGTATCGCATAGGTACTATATATGAACTATTGTACGTTAATGAAAACATTTCAAAAACACAAAAGTTAGCAAACGCGACTGCTATTACTACATTATAATAATCATTATTAATAAGCGTTGCTGACGCAATTGGTATCGTTTTTCTCGACATTTTCCATATCCGTAGTTTTCCGGTATCGCATAGGTACTATATATGAACTATTGTACGTTAATGAAAACATTTCAAAAACACAAAAGTTAGCAAACGCGACTGCTATTACTACATTATAATAATCATTATTAATAAGCGTTGCTGACGCAATTGGTATCGTTTTTCTCGACATTTTCCATATCCGTAGTTTTCCGGTATCGCATAGGTACTATATATGAACTATTGTACGTTAATGAAAACATTTCAAAAACACAAAAGTTAGCAAACGCGACTGCTATTACTACATTATAATAATCATTATTAATAAGCGTTGCTGACGCAATTGGTATCGTTTTTCTCGACATTTTCCATATCCGTAGTTTTCCGGTATCGCATAGGTACTATATATGAACTATTGTACGTTAATGAAAACATTTCAAAAACACAAAAGTTAGCAAACGCGACTGCTATTACTACATTATAATAATCATTATTAATAAGCGTTGCTGACGCAATTGGTATCGTTTTCTCGACATTTTCCATATCCGTAATTTTCCGGTATCGCATAGGTACTATATATGAACTATTGTACGTTAATGAAAACATTTCAAAAACACAAAAGTTAGCAAACGCGACTGCTATTACTACATTATAATAATCATTATTAATAAGCGTTGCTGACGCAATTGGTATCGTTTTTCTCGACATTTTCCATATCCGTAGTTTTCCGGTATCGCATAGGTACTATATATGAACTATTGTACGTTAATGAAAACATTTCAAAAACACAAAAGTTAGCAAACGCGACTGCTATTACTACATTATAATAATCATTATTAATAAGCGTTGCTGACGCAATTGGTATCGTTTTTCTCGACATTTTCCATATCCGTAGTTTTCCGGTATCGCATAGGTACTATATATGAACTATTGTACGTTAATGAAAACATTTCAAAAACACAAAAGTTAGCAAACGCGACTGCTATTACTACATTATAATAATCATTATTAATAAGCGTTGCTGACGCAATTGGTATCGTTTTCTCGACATTTTCCATATCCGTAGTTTTCCGGTATCGCATAGGTACTATATATGAACTATTGTACGTTAATGAAAACATTTCAAAAACACAAAAGTTAGCAAACGCGACTGCTATTACTACATTATAATAATCATTATTAATAAGCGTTGCTGACGCAATTGGTATCGTTTTTCTCGACATTTTCCATATCCGTAGTTTTCCGGTATCGCATAGGTACTATATATGAACTATTGTACGTTAATGAAAACATTTCAAAAACACAAAAGTTAGCAAACGCGACTGCTATTACTACATTATAATAATCATTATTAATAAGCGTTGCTGACGCAATTGGTATCGTTTTTCTCGACATTTTCCATATCCGTAGTTTTCCGGTATCGCATAGGTACTATATATGAACTATTGTACGTTAATGAAAACATTTCAAAAACACAAAAGTTAGCAAACGCGACTGCTATTACTACATTATAATAATCATTATTAATAAGCGTTGCTGACGCAATTGGTATCGTTTTCTCGACATTTTCCATATCCGTAGTTTTCCGGTATCGCATAGGTACTATATATGAACTATTGTACGTTAATGAAAACATTTCAAAAACACAAAAGTTAGCAAACGCGACTGCTATTACTACATTATAATAATCATTATTAATAAGCGTTGCTGACGCAATTGGTATCGTTTTTCTCGACATTTTCCATATCCGTAGTTTTCCGGTATCGCATAGGTACTATATATGAACTATTGTACGTTAATGAAAACATTTCAAAAACACAAAAGTTAGCAAACGCGACTGCTATTACTACATTATAATAATCATTATTAATAAGCGTTGCTGACGCAATTGGTATCGTTTTCTCGACATTTTCCATATCCGTAGTTTTCCGGTATCGCATAGGTACTATATATGAACTATTGTACGTTAATGAAAACATTTCAAAAACACAAAAGTTAGCAAACGCGACTGCTATTACTACATTATAATAATCATTATTAATAAGCGTTGCTGACGCAATTGGTATCGTTTTCTCGACATTTTCCATATCCGTAGTTTTCCGGTATCGCATAGGTACTATATATGAACTATTGTACGTTAATGAAAACATTTCAAAAACACAAAAGTTAGCAAACGCGACTGCTATTACTACATTATAATAATCATTATTAATAAGCGTTGCTGACGCAATTGGTATCGTTTTTCTCGACATTTTCCATATCCGTAGTTTTCCGGTATCGCATAGGTACTATATATGAACTATTGTACGTTAATGAAAACATTTCAAAAACACAAAAGTTAGCAAACGCGACTGCTATTACTACATTATAATAATCATTATTAATAAGCGTTGCTGACGCAATTGGTATCGTTTTTCTCGACATTTTCCATATCCGTAGTTTTCCGGTATCGCATAGGTACTATATATGAACTATTGTACGTTAATGAAAACATTTCAAAAACACAAAAGTTAGCAAACGCGACTGCTATTACTACATTATAATAATCATTATTAATAAGCGTTGCTGACGCAATTGGTATCGTTTTCTCGACATTTTCCATATCCGTAGTTTTCCGGTATCGCATAGGTACTATATATGAACTATTGTACGTTAATGAAAACATTTCAAAAACACAAAAGTTAGCAAACGCGACTGCTATTACTACATTATAATAATCATTATTAATAAGCGTTGCTGACGCAATTGGTATCGTTTTTCTCGACATTTTCCATATCCGTAGTTTTCCGGTATCGCATAGGTACTATATATGAACTATTGTACGTTAATGAAAACATTTCAAAAACACAAAAGTTAGCAAACGCGACTGCTATTACTACATTATAATAATCATTATTAATAAGCGTTGCTGACGCAATTGGTATCGTTTTTCTCGACATTTTCCATATCCGTAGTTTTCCGGTATCGCATAGGTACTATATATGAACTATTGTACGTTAATGAAAACATTTCAAAAACACAAAAGTTAGCAAACGCGACTGCTATTACTACATTATAATAATCATTATTAATAAGCGTTGCTGACGCAATTGGTATCGTTTTCTCGACATTTTCCATATCCGTAGTTTTCCGGTATCGCATAGGTACTATATATGAACTATTGTACGTTAATGAAAACATTTCAAAAACACAAAAGTTAGCAAACGCGACTGCTATTACTACATTATAATAATCATTATTAATAAGCGTTGCTGACGCAATTGGTATCGTTTTTCTCGACATTTTCCATATCCGTAGTTTTCCGGTATCGCATAGGTACTATATATGAACTATTGTACGTTAATGAAAACATTTCAAAAACACAAAAGTTAGCAAACGCGACTGCTATTACTACATTATAATAATCATTATTAATAAGCGTTGCTGACGCAATTGGTTTCGTTTTTCTCGACATTTTCCATTGCCGTAGTTTTCCGGTATCGCATAGGTACTATATATGAACTATTGTACGTTAATGAAAACATTTCAAAAACACAAAAGTTAGCAAACGCGACTGCTATTACTACATTATAATAATCATTATTAATAAGCGTTGCTGACGCAATTGGTATCGTTTTTCTCGACATTTTCCATATCCGTAGTTTTCCGGTATCGCATAGGTACTATATATGAACTATTGTACGTTAATGAAAACATTTCAAAAACACAAAAGTTAGCAAACGCGACTGCTATTACTACATTATAATAATCATTATTAATAAGCGTTGCTGACGCAATTGGTATCGTTTTCTCGACATTTTCCATATCCGTAGTTTTCCGGTATCGCATAGGTACTATATATGAACTATTGTACGTTAATGAAAACATTTCAAAAACACAAAAGTTAGCAAACGCGACTGCTATTACTACATTATAATAATCATTATTAATAAGCGTTGCTGACGCAATTGGTATCGTTTTTCTCGACATTTTCCATATCCGTAGTTTTCCGGTATCGCATAGGTACTATATATGAACTATTGTACGTTAATGAAAACATTTCAAAAACACAAAAGTTAGCAAACGCGACTGCTATTACTACATTATAATAATCATTATTAATAAGCGTTGCTGACGCAATTGGTATCGTTTTTCTCGACATTTTCCATATCCGTAGTTTTCCGGTATCGCATAGGTACTATATATGAACTATTGTACGTTAATGAAAACATTTCAAAAACACAAAAGTTAGCAAACGCGACTGCTATTACTACATTATAATAATCATTATTAATAAGCGTTGCTGACGCAATTGGTATCGTTTTTCTCGACATTTTCCATATCCGTAGTTTTCCGGTATCGCATAGGTACTATATATGAACTATTGTACGTTAATGAAAACATTTCAAAAACACAAAAGTTAGCAAACGCGACTGCTATTACTACATTATAATAATCATTATTAATAAGCGTTGCTGACGCAATTGGTATCGTTTTCTTCGACATTTTCCATATCCGTAGTTTTCCGGTATCGCATAGGTACTATATATGAACTATTGTACGTTAATGAAAACATTTCAAAAACACAAAAGTTAGCAAACGCGACTGCTATTACTACATTATAATAATCATTATTAATAAGCGTTGCTGACGCAATTGGTATCGTTTTTCTCGACATTTTCCATATCCGTAGTTTTCCGGTATCGCATAGGTACTATATATGAACTATTGTACGTTAATGAAAACATTTCAAAAACACAAAAGTTAGCAAACGCGACTGCTATTACTACATTATAATAATCATTATTAATAAGCGTTGCTGACGCAATTGGTATCGTTTTTCTCGACATTTTCCATATCCGTAGTTTTCCGGTATCGCATAGGTACTATATATGAACTATTGTACGTTAATGAAAACATTTCAAAAACACAAAAGTTAGCAAACGCGACTGCTATTACTACATTATAATAATCATTATTAATAAGCGTTGCTGACGCAATTGGTATCGTTTTTCTCAAAATTTCCATATCCGTAGTTTTCCGGTATCGCATAGGTACTATATATAAACTATTGTACGTTAATGAAAACATTTCAAAAACACAAAAGTTAGCAAACGCGACTGCTATTACTACATTATAATAATCATTATTAATAAGCGTTGCTGACGCAATTGGTATCGTTTTTCTCGACATTTTCCATTGCCGTAGTTTTCCGGTATCGCATAGGTACTATATATGAACTATTGTACGTTAATGAAAACATTTCAAAAACACAAAAGTTAGCAAACGCGACTGCTATTACTACATTATAATAATCATTATTAATAAGCGTTGCTGACGCAATTGGTATCGTTTTCTCGACATTTTCCATATCCGTAGTTTTCCGGTATCGCATAGGTACTATATATGAACTATTGTACGTTAATGAAAACATTTCAAAAACACAAAAGTTAGCAAACGCGACTGCTATTACTACATTATAATAATCATTATTAATAAGCGTTGCTGACGCAATTGGTATCGTTTTTCTCGACATTTTCCATATCCGTAGTTTTCCGGTATCGCATAGGTACTATATATGAACTATTGTACGTTAATGAAAACATTTCAAAAACACAAAGTTAGCAAACGCGACTGCTATTACTACATTATAATAATCATTATTAATAAGCGTTGCTGACGCAATTGGTATCGTTTTTCTCGACATTTTCCATATCCGTAGTTTTCCGGTATCGCATAGGTACTATATATGAACTATTGTACGTTAATGAAAACATTTCAAAAACACAAAAGTTAGCAAACGCGACTGCTATTACTACATTATAATAATCATTATTAATAAGCGTTGCTGACGCAATTGGTATCGTTTTTCTCGACATTTTCCATTGCCGTAGTTTTCCGGTATCGCATAGGTACTATATATGAACTATTGTACGTTAATGAAAACATTTCAAAAACACAAAAGTTAGCAAACGCGACTGCTATTACTACATTATAATAATCATTATTAATAAGCGTTGCTGACGCAATTGGTATCGTTTTTCTCGACATTTTCCATATCCGTAGTTTTCCGGTATCGCATAGGTACTATATATGAACTATTGTACGTTAATGAAAACATTTCAAAAACACAAAAGTTAGCAAACGCGACTGCTATTACTACATTATAATAATCATTATTAATAAGCGTTGCTGACGCAATTGGTATCGTTTTTCTCGACATTTTCCATATCCGTAGTTTTCCGGTATCGCATAGGTACTATATATGAACTATTGTACGTTAATGAAAACATTTCAAAAACACAAAAGTTAGCAAACGCGACTGCTATTACTACATTATAATAATCATTATTAATAAGCGTTGCTGACGCAATTGGTTTCGTTTTTCTCGACATTTTCCATTGCCGTAGTTTTCCGGTATCGCATAGGTACTATATATGAACTATTGTACGTTAATGAAAACATTTCAAAAACACAAAAGTTAGCAAACGCGACTGCTATTACTACATTATAATAATCATTATTAATAAGCGTTGCTGACGCAATTGGTATCGTTTTTCTCGACATTTTCCATATCCGTAGTTTTCCGGTATCGCATAGGTACTATATATGAACTATTGTACGTTAATGAAAACATTTCAAAAACACAAAAGATAGCAAACGCGACTGCTATTACTACATTATAATAATCATTATTAATAAGCGTTGCTGACGCAATTGGTATCGTTTTTCTCGACATTTTCCATATCCGTAGTTTTCCGGTATCGCATAGGTACTATATATGAACTATTGTACGTTAATGAAAACATTTCAAAAACACAAAAGATAGCAAACGCGACTGCTATTACTACATTAAAATAATCATTATTAATAAGCGTTGCTGACGCAATTGGTATCGTTTTTCTCGATATTTTCTGTAGTGTTTTGATATCACCATGTAATAAAACGACCTTTTTAGTAAATCGACTTTATTCGACTGTGCTGATTTCTAATTCTTTTACACAAAATCCCCTCTCTTACGTACCTACATCACATCTCCTCACAATAAAAAGAATCGTATGTTAATCTTTCTGGAGGTTTAACCTGGCGCTTGGGTCTTAAATTTACATCACTAGTTATACAAATTTTAGGCTCTTTTGTATCTGGAAGTTTTAGTAAATTATGTTTAACTATTTGATTTACATGTCTCTTCCAGATTACATTATTGATTGTAGGAACTTGAACCAAGAAAAATTTTGACCCAAGTTTCTTTACAATTTTAGCTACAACCCAACTAGGTCTATTAACTAATCTGTAATCACGAACAGCAACTTGTTCTCCTACTTGAAAACAAACACCTTCTTTACCCCCATAATGTACTTTTTGTAAATTCTGTTTTTGAACAATTTTAGCTTTTAGGAGTTTGTTTACTGTAGATTCCTCATAACTATCAGGTTTTATTAAATCTAACCGGGTTCTAGTTCGTCTACCTAGTAATAATTTCGAGGGACATTCTCCTGTCGTACAATGTGGAGTGTTTCTGTAATCTATTAAAAACCGACATAATGCAAGATGAAAATTTTCTTTCCGATTACAACTGAACAACGATTTCATTAACGCTTTTTTAACTGTTTTGACTGCATTTTCAGCAGCACCGTTAGTTTGTGGATAAAATGGAGCACCGGAAATTAACTTAATGCCATTTAAAATAGAAAAATCTTTAAATTCTTTTGAATGAAATTGTTTTGCGTTATCCGTAACAATTATTCGCGGTATGCCAAAACGAGCAAAAACAGTTCTAAGAATGCTTATTGTATTAACGCTACTTAAAGTATTTACAGGGAAAACTTCCAACCATTTACTATGTGCGTCTACAATAATTAACAAATATTTATCAAAAATTGGTCCACAAAAATCAATATGAATACGACTCCATGGCTCTGTAGGCCATTCCCACACTTTTAAATCACTTTTTGGTGGTAAATCACGAACTGACAAACATGCCGCACACGATTTTACTTCTAGTTCAATATCTGACATTAATGTGGGCCACCACACATATGAACGAGCAAATGATTTAGTTTTAACAATACCTAAATGCGATTTATGTAATTCACCTAATACTAATCTATGTAATTCTTGCGGCACGACAACTCTATCACCCCGAAAAACACATCCACTTTTTACATGTAACTCGTTTTTTATACGATAATATGGTAAAACTGCTGCTGATATTTTACATGGCCAACCTTTTAGAATATAATTTGAAATGCATTTTAACACAATATCAGCTTCAGTTTCCCTATTGACTAACTTATGATCTAATACCTTTACGGAATCATTTACATAACTAACGTAATCCATGTCTGAAGTATTTTGACAACTACTAACTTTTAGAGGTAAGCGGGATAGTGCGTCTGCGTTATTATTTTTAGAAGATACGTACTGAATTTTATACGTAAAACTGGATAATAATAATGCCCATCGCTGTAGCCTGCTTACACTCATTTGCGGTAATCCCTTTTTGGATTAAAAATAGTTAATAACGGTTTATGGTCCGTAACCAAAATAAATTCTCTGCCATACAGATATTGAAAAAAACGTTTAACTCCAAAAACTATAGCCAATGCTTCCCGTTCCACCTGTGAGTAATTTCTTTCACTGTCATTTAATGTACGCGAAGCAAAAGCTATAGGCCTTTCCATTCCCGATGACAAAACATG
>JARPUR010000035.1:0-52131 GCA_035610365.1 Aquatica leii | reverse complement strand
TTGCAAACTTTTGTGTTTTTGAAATGTTTTCATTAACGTACAATAGTTCATATATAGTACCTATGCGATACCGGAAAACTACGGATATGGAAAATGTCGAGAAAAACGATACCAATTGCGTCAGCAACGCTTATTAATAATGATTATTATAATGTAGTAATAGCAGTCGCGTTTGCTAACTTTTGTGTTTTTGAAATGTTTTCATTAACGTACAATAGTTCATATATAGTACCTATGCGATACCGGAAAACTACGGATATGGAAAATGTCGAGAAAAACGATACCAATTGCGTCAGCAACGCTTATTAATAATGATTATTATAATGTAGTAATAGCAGTCGCGTTTGCTAACTTTTGTGTTTTTGAAATGTTTTCATTAACGTACAATAGTTCATATATAGTACCTATGCGATACCGGAAAACTACGGATATGGAAAATGTCGAGAAAAACGATACCAATTGCGTCAGCAACGCTTATTAATAATGATTATTATAATGTAGTAATAGCAGTCGCGTTTGCTAACTTTTGTGTTTTTGAAATGTTTTCATTAACGTACAATAGTTCATATATAGTACCTATGCGATACCGGAAAACTACGGATATGGAAAATGTCGAGAAAAACGATACCAATTGCGTCAGCAACGCTTATTAATAATGATTATTATAATGTAGTAATAGCAGTCGCGTTTGCTAACTTTTGTGTTTTTGAAATGTTTTCATTAACGTACAATAGTTCATATATAGTACCTATGCGATACCGGAAAACTACGGATATGGAAAATGTCGAGAAAAACGATACCAATTGCGTCAGCAACGCTTAATAATAATTATTATAATGTAGTAATAGCAGTCGCGTTTGCTAACTTTTGTGTTTTTGAAATGTTTTCATTAACGTACAATAGTTCATATATAGTACCTATGCGATACCGGAAAACTACGGATATGGAAAATGTCGAGAAAAACGATACCAATTGCGTCAGCAACGCTTATTAATAATGATTATTATAATGTAGTAATAGCAGTCGCGTTTGCTAACTTTTGTGTTTTGAAATGTTTTCATTAACGTACAATAGTTCATATATAGTACCTATGCGATACCGGAAAACTACGGATATGGAAAATGTCGAGAAAAACGATACCAATTGCGTCAGCAACGCTTATTAATAATGATTATTATAATGTAGTAATAGCAGTCGCGTTTGCTAACTTTTGTGTTTTTGAAATGTTTTCATTAACGTACAATAGTTCATATATAGTACCTATGCGATACCGGAAAACTACGGATATGGAAAATGTCGAGAAAAACGATACCAATTGCGTCAGCAACGCTTATTAATAATGATTATTATAATGTAGTAATAGCAGTCGCGTTTGCTAACTTTTGTGTTTTTGAAATGTTTTCATTAACGTACAATAGTTCATATATAGTACCTATGCGATACCGGAAAACTACGGATATGGAAAATGTCGAGAAAAACGATACCAATTGCGTCAGCAACGCTTATTAATAATGATTATTATAATGTAGTAATAGCAGTCGCGTTTGCTAACTTTTGTGTTTTTGAAATGTTTTCATTAACGTACAATAGTTCATATATAGTACCTATGCGATACCGGAAAACTACGGATATGGAAAATGTCGAGAAAAACGATACCAATTGCGTCAGCAACGCTTATTAATAATGATTATTATAATGTAGTAATAGCAGTCGCGTTTGCTAACTTTTGTGTTTTTGAAATGTTTTCATTAACGTACAATAGTTCATATATAGTACCTATGCGATACCGGAAAACTACGGATATGGAAAATGTCGAGAAAAACGATACCAATTGCGTCAGCAACGCTTATTAATAATGATTATTATAATGTAGTAATAGCAGTCGCGTTTGCTAACTTTTGTGTTTTTGAAATGTTTTCATTAACGTACAATAGTTCATATATAGTACCTATGCGATACCGGAAAACTACGGATATGGAAAATGTCGAGAAAAACGATACCAATTGCGTCAGCAACGCTTATTAATAATGATTATTATAATGTAGTAATAGCAGTCGCGTTTGCTAACTTTTGTGTTTTTGAAATGTTTTCATTAACGTACAATAGTTCATATATAGTACCTATGCGATACCGGAAAACTACGGATATGGAAAATGTCGAGAAAAACGATACCAATTGCGTCAGCAACGCTTATTAATAATGATTATTATAATGTAGTAATAGCAGTCGCGTTTGCTAACTTTTGTGTTTTTGAAATGTTTTCATTAACGTACAATAGTTCATATATAGTACCTATGCGATACCGGAAAACTACGGATATGGAAAATGTCGAGAAAAACGATACCAATTGCGTCAGCAACGCTTATTAATAATGATTATTATAATGTAGTAATAGCAGTCGCGTTTGCTAACTTTTGTGTTTTTGAAATGTTTTCATTAACGTACAATAGTTCATATATAGTACCTATGCGATACCGGAAAACTACGGATATGGAAAATGTCGAGAAAAACGATACCAATTGCGTCAGCAACGCTTATTAATAATGATTATTATAATGTAGTAATAGCAGTCGCGTTTGCTAACTTTTGTGTTTTTGAAATGTTTTCATTAACGTACAATAGTTCATATATAGTACCTATGCGATACCGGAAAACTACGGATATGGAAAATGTCGAGAAAAACGATACCAATTGCGTCAGCAACGCTTATTAATAATGATTATTATAATGTAGTAATAGCAGTCGCGTTTGCTAACTTTTGTGTTTTTGAAATGTTTTCATTAACGTACAATAGTTCATATATAGTACCTATGCGATACCGGAAAACTACGGATATGGAAAATGTCGAGAAAAACGATACCAATTGCGTCAGCAACGCTTATTAATAATGATTATTATAATGTAGTAATAGCAGTCGCGTTTGCTAACTTTTGTGTTTTTGAAATGTTTTCATTAACGTACAATAGTTCATATATAGTACCTATGCGATACCGGAAAACTACGGATATGGAAAATGTCGAGAAAAACGATACCAATTGCGTCAGCAACGCTTATTAATAATGATTATTATAATGTAGTAATAGCAGTCGCGTTTGCTAACTTTTGTGTTTTTGAAATGTTTTCATTAACGTACAATAGTTCATATATAGTACCTATGCGATACCGGAAAACTACGGATATGGAAAATGTCGAGAAAAACGATACCAATTGCGTCAGCAACGCTTATTAATAATGATTATTATAATGTAGTAATAGCAGTCGCGTTTGCTAACTTTTGTGTTTTTGAAATGTTTTCATTAACGTACAATAGTTCATATATAGTACCTATGCGATACCGGAAAACTACGGATATGGAAAATGTCGAGAAAAACGATACCAATTGCGTCAGCAACGCTTATTAATAATGATTATTATAATGTAGTAATAGCAGTCGCGTTTGCTAACTTTTGTGTTTTTGAAATGTTTTCATTAACGTACAATAGTTCATATATAGTACCTATGCGATACCGGAAAACTACGGATATGGAAAATGTCGAGAAAAACGATACCAATTGCGTCAGCAACGCTTATTAATAATGATTATTATAATGTAGTAATAGCAGTCGCGTTTGCTAACTTTTGTGTTTTTGAAATGTTTTCATTAACGTACAATAGTTCATATATAGTACCTATGCGATACCGGAAAACTACGGATATGGAAAATGTCGAGAAAAACGATACCAATTGCGTCAGCAACGCTTATTAATAATGATTATTATAATGTAGTAATAGCAGTCGCGTTTGCTAACTTTTGTGTTTTTGAAATGTTTTCATTAACGTACAATAGTTCATATATAGTACCTATGCGATACCGGAAAACTACGGATATGGAAAATGTCGAGAAAAACGATACCAATTGCGTCAGCAACGCTTATTAATAATGATTATTATAATGTAGTAATAGCAGTCGCGTTTGCTAACTTTTGTGTTTTTGAAATGTTTTCATTAACGTACAATAGTTCATATATAGTACCTATGCGATACCGGAAAACTACGGATATGGAAAATGTCGAGAAAAACGATACCAATTGCGTCAGCAACGCTTATTAATAATGATTATTATAATGTAGTAATAGCAGTCGCGTTTGCTAACTTTTGTGTTTTTGAAATGTTTTCATTAACGTACAATAGTTCATATATAGTACCTATGCGATACCGGAAAACTACGGATATGGAAAATGTCGAGAAAAACGATACCAATTGCGTCAGCAACGCTTATTAATAATGATTATTATAATGTAGTAATAGCAGTCGCGTTTGCTAACTTTTGTGTTTTTGAAATGTTTTCATTAACGTACAATAGTTCATATATAGTACCTATGCGATACCGGAAAACTACGGATATGGAAAATGTCGAGAAAAACGATACCAATTGCGTCAGCAACGCTTATTAATAATGATTATTATAATGTAGTAATAGCAGTCGCGTTTGCTAACTTTTGTGTTTTTGAAATGTTTTCATTAACGTACAATAGTTCATATATAGTACCTATGCGATACCGGAAAACTACGGATATGGAAAATGTCGAGAAAAACGATACCAATTGCGTCAGCAACGCTTATTAATAATGATTATTATAATGTAGTAATAGCAGTCGCGTTTGCTAACTTTTGTGTTTTTGAAATGTTTTCATTAACGTACAATAGTTCATATATAGTACCTATGCGATACCGGAAAACTACGGATATGGAAAATGTCGAGAAAAACGATACCAATTGCGTCAGCAACGCTTATTAATAATGATTATTATAATGTAGTAATAGCAGTCGCGTTTGCTAACTTTTGTGTTTTTGAAATGTTTTCATTAACGTACAATAGTTCATATATAGTACCTATGCGATACCGGAAAACTACGGATATGGAAAATGTCGAGAAAAACGATACCAATTGCGTCAGCAACGCTTATTAATAATGATTATTATAATGTAGTAATAGCAGTCGCGTTTGCTAACTTTTGTGTTTTTGAAATGTTTTCATTAACGTACAATAGTTCATATATAGTACCTATGCGATACCGGAAAACTACGGATATGGAAAATGTCGAGAAAAACGATACCAATTGCGTCAGCAACGCTTATTAATAATGATTATTATAATGTAGTAATAGCAGTCGCGTTTGCTAACTTTTGTGTTTTTGAAATGTTTTCATTAACGTACAATAGTTCATATATAGTACCTATGCGATACCGGAAAACTACGGATATGGAAAATGTCGAGAAAAACGATACCAATTGCGTCAGCAACGCTTATTAATAATGATTATTATAATGTAGTAATAGCAGTCGCGTTTGCTAACTTTTGTGTTTTTGAAATGTTTTCATTAACGTACAATAGTTCATATATAGTACCTATGCGATACCGGAAAACTACGGATATGGAAAATGTCGAGAAAAACGATACCAATTGCGTCAGCAACGCTTATTAATAATGATTATTATAATGTAGTAATAGCAGTCGCGTTTGCTAACTTTTGTGTTTTTGAAATGTTTTCATTAACGTACAATAG
Source organism: Aquatica leii (assembly GCA_035610365.1). Lineage (NCBI taxonomy): Eukaryota > Metazoa > Arthropoda > Insecta > Coleoptera > Lampyridae > Aquatica > Aquatica leii. The sequence goes on along the minus strand of JARPUR010000035.1, from coordinate 46,585 downwards.
TTCATATATAGTACCTATGCGATACCGGAAAACTACGGATATGGAAAATGTCGAGAAAAACGATACCAATTGCGTCAGCAACGCTTATTAATAATGATTATTATAATGTAGTAATAGCAGTCGCGTTTGCTAACTTTTGTGTTTTTGAAATGTTTTCATTAACGTACAATAGTTCATATATAGTACCTATGCGATACCGGAAAACTACGGATATGGAAAATGTCGAGAAAAACGATACCAATTGCGTCAGCAACGCTTATTAATAATGATTATTATAATGTAGTAATAGCAGTCGCGTTTGCTAACTTTTGTGTTTTTGAAATGTTTTCATTAACGTACAATAGTTCATATATAGTACCTATGCGATACCGGAAAACTACGGATATGGAAAATGTCGAGAAAAACGATACCAATTGCGTCAGCAACGCTTATTAATAATGATTATTATAATGTAGTAATAGCAGTCGCGTTTGCTAACTTTTGTGTTTTTGAAATGTTTTCATTAACGTACAATAGTTCATATATAGTACCTATGCGATACCGGAAAACTACGGATATGGAAAATGTCGAGAAAAACGATACCAATTGCGTCAGCAACGCTTATTAATAATGATTATTATAATGTAGTAATAGCAGTCGCGTTTGCTAACTTTTGTGTTTTTGAAATGTTTTCATTAACGTACAATAGTTCATATATAGTACCTATGCGATACCGGAAAACTACGGATATGGAAAATGTCGAGAAAAACGATACCAATTGCGTCAGCAACGCTTATTAATAATGATTATTATAATGTAGTAATAGCAGTCGCGTTTGCTAACTTTTGTGTTTTTGAAATGTTTTCATTAACGTACAATAGTTCATATATAGTACCTATGCGATACCGGAAAACTACGGATATGGAAAATGTCGAGAAAAACGATACCAATTGCGTCAGCAACGCTTATTAATAATGATTATTATAATGTAGTAATAGCAGTCGCGTTTGCTAACTTTTGTGTTTTTGAAATGTTTTCATTAACGTACAATAGTTCATATATAGTACCTATGCGATACCGGAAAACTACGGATATGGAAAATGTCGAGAAAAACGATACCAATTGCGTCAGCAACACTTATTAATAATGATTATTATAATGTAGTAATAGCAGTCGCGTTTGCTAACTTTTGTGTTTTTGAAATGTTTTCATTAACGTACAATTGTTCATATATAGTACCTATGCAATACCGGAAAACTACGGATATGGAAAATGTCGAAAAAAAACGATACCAATAGCGTCAGCAACGCTTATTCATAATGATTATTATAATGTAGTAATAGCAGTCGCGTTTGCTAATTTTTGTGTTTTTGAAATGTTTTCATTAACGTACAATAGTTCATATATAGTACCTATGCGATACCGGAAAACTACGGATATGGAAAATGTCGAGAAAAACAATACCAATTCCGTCAGCAACGCTTATTAATAATGATTATTATAATGTAGTAATAGCAGTCGCGTTTGCTAACTTTTGTGTTTTTGAAATGTTTTTATTAACGTACAATAGTTCATATATAGTACCTATGCGATACCGGAAAACTACGGATATGGAAAATGTCGAGAAAAACGATACCAATTGCGTCAGCAACGCTTATTAATAATGATTATTATAATGTAGTAATAGCAGTCGCGTTTACTAACTTTTGTGTTTTTGAAATGTTTTCATTAACGTACAATAGTTCATATATAGTACCTATGCGATACCGGAAAACTACGGATATGGAAAATGTCGAGAAAAACGATACCAATTGCGTCAGCAACGCTTATTAATAATGATTATTATAATGTAGTAATAGCAGTCGCGTTTGCTAACTTTTGTGTTTTTGAAATGTTTTCATTAACGTACAATAGTTCATATATAGTACCTATGCGATACTGGAAAACTACGGATATGGAAAATGTTGAGAAAAACGATACCAATTGCGTCAGCAACGCTTATTAATAATGATTATTATAATGTAGTAATAGCAGTCGCGTTTGATAACTTTTGTGTTTTTGAAAAGTTTTCGTTAACGTACAATAGTTCATATATAGTATCTATGCGATAGCGGAAAACTACGGATATGGAAAATGTCGAGAAAAACGATACCAATTGCGTCAGCAACGCTTATTAATAATGATTATTATAATGTAGTAATAGCAGTCGCGTTTGCTTACTTTTGTGTTTTTGAAATGTTTTCATTAACGTACAATAGTTCATATATAGTACCTATGCGATACCGGAAAACTACGGATATGGAAAATGTCGAGAAAAACGATACCAATTGCGTCAGCAACGCTTATTAATAATGATTATTATAATGTAGTAATAGCAGTCGCGTTTGCTAACTTTTGTGTTTTTAAAATGTTTTCATTAACGTACAATAGTTCATATATAGTACCTATGCGATACCGGAAAACTACGGCAATGGAAAATGTCGAGAAAAACAAAACCAATTGCGTCAGCAACGCTTATTAATAATGATTATTATAATGTAGTAATAGCAGTCGCGTTTGCTAACTTTTGTGTTTTTAAAATGTTTTCATTAACGTACAATAGTTCATATATGGTACCTATGCGATACCGGAAAACTACGGATATGGAAAATGTCGAGAAAAACGATACCAATTGCGTCAGCAACGCTTATTAATAATGATTATTATAATGTAGTAATAGCAGTCGCGTTTGCTAACTTTTGTGTTTTTGAAATGTTTTCATTAACGTACAATAGTTCATATATAGTACCTATGCGATACCGGAAAACTACGGCAATGGAAAATGTCGAGAAAAACGATACCAATTGCGTCAGCAACGCTTATTAATAATGATTATTATAATGTAGTAATAGCAGTCGCGTTTGCTAACTTTTGTGTTTTTGAAATGTTTTCATTAACGTACAATAGTTCATATATATAGTACCTATGCGATACCGGAAAACTACGGATATGGAAAATGTCGAAAAAAACGATATCAATTGCGTCAGCAACGCTTATTAATAATGATTATTATAAAGTAGTAATAGCAGTCGCGTTTGCTAACTTTTGTGTTTTTGAAATGTTTTCATTAACGTACAATAGTTCATATATAGTACCTATGCGATACCGGAAAACTACGGATATGGAAAATGTCGAGAAAAACGATACCAATTGCGTCAGCAACGCTTATTAATAATGATTATTATAATGTAGTAATAGCAGTCGCGTTTGCTAACTTTAGTGTTTTTGAAATGTTTTCATTAACGTACAATAGTTCATATATAGTACCTATGCGATACCGGAAAACTACGGATATGGAAAATGTCGAGAAAAACGATACCAATTGCGTCAGCAACGCTTATTAATAATGATTATTATAATGTAGTAATAGCAGTCGCGTTTGCTAACTTTTGTGTTTTTGAAATGTTTTCATTAACGTACAATAGTTCATATATAGTACCTATGCGATACCGGAAAACTACGGATATGGAAAATGTCGAGAAAAACGATACCAATTGCGTCAGCAACGCTTATTAATAATGATTATTATAATGTAGTAATAGCAGTCGCGTTTGCTAACTTTTGTGTTTTTGAAATGTTTTCATTAACGTACAATAGTTCATATATAGTACCTATGCGATACCGGAAAACTACGGATATGGAAAATGTCGAGAAAAACGATACCAATTGCGTCAGCAACGCTTATTAATAATGATTATTATAATGTAGTAATAGCAGTCGCGTTTGCTAACTTTTGTGTTTTTGAAATGTTTTCATTAACGTACAATAGTTCATATATAGTACCTATGCGATACCGGAAAACTACGGATATGGAAAATGTCGAGAAAAACGATACCAATTGCGTCAGCAACGCTAATTAATAATGATTATTATAATGTAGTAATAGCAGTCGCGTTTGCTAACTTTTGTGTTTTTGAAATGTTTTCATTAACGTACAATAGTTCATATATAGTACCTATGCGATACCGGAAAACTACGGATATGGAAAATGTCGAGAAAAACGATACCAATTGCGTCAGCAACGCTTATTAATAATGATTATTATAATGTAGTAATAGCAGTCGCGTTTGCTAACTTTTGTGTTTTGAAATGTTTTCATTAACGTACAATAGTTCATATATAGTACCTATGCGATACTGGAAAACTACGGATATGGAAAATGTCGAGAAAAACGATACCAATTGCGTCAGCAACGCTTATTAATAATGATTATTATAATGTAGTAATAGCAGTCGCGTTTGCTAACTTTTGTGTTTTTGAAATGTTTTCATTAACGTACAATAGTTCATATATAGTACCTATGCGATACCGGAAAACTACGGATATGGAAAATGTCGAGAAAAACGATACCAATTGCGTCAGCAACGCTTATTAATAATGATTATTATAATGTAGTAATAGCAGTCGCGTTTGCTAACTTTTGTGTTTTTGAAATGTTTTCATTAACGTACAATAGTTCATATATAGTACCTATGCGATACCGGAAAACTACGGATATGGAAAATGTCGAGAAAAACGATACCAATTGCGTCAGCAACGCTAATTAATAATGATTATTATAATGTAGTAATAGCAGTCGCGTTTGCTAACTTTAGTGTTTTTGAAATGTTTTCATTAACGTACAATAGTTCATATATAGTACCTATGCGATACCGGAAAACTACGGATATGGAAAATGTCGAGAAAAACGATACCAATTGCGTCAGCAACGCTTATTAATAATGATTATTATAATGTAGTAATAGCAGTCGCGTTTGCTAACTTTTGTGTTTTTGAAATGTTTTCATTAACGTACAATAGTTCATATATAGTACCTATGCGATACCGGAAAACTACGGATATGGAAAATGTCGAGAAAAACGATACCAATTGCGTCAGCAACGCTTATTAATAATGATTATTATAATGTAGTAATAGCAGTCGCGTTTGCTAACTTTTGTGTTTTTGAAATGTTTTCATTAACGTACAATAGTTCATATATAGTACCTATGCGATACCGGAAAACTACGGATATGGAAAATGTCGAGAAAAACGATACCAATTGCGTCAGCAACGCTTATTAATAATGATTATTATAATGTAGTAATAGCAGTCGCGTTTGCTAACTTTTGTGTTTTTGAAATGTTTTCATTAACGTACAATAGTTCATATATAGTACCTATGCGATACCGGAAAACTACGGATATGGAAAATGTCGAGAAAAACGATACCAATTGCGTCAGCAACGCTTATTAATAATGATTATTATAATGTAGTAATAGCAGTCGCGTTTGATAACTTTTGTGTTTTTGAAATGTTTTCATTAACGTACAATAGTTCATATATAGTATCTATGCGATACCGGAAAACTACGGATATGGAAAATGTCGAGAAAAACGATACCAATTGCGTCAGCAACGCTTATTAATAATGATTATTATAATGTAGTAATAGCAGTCGCGTTTGCTAACTTTTGTGTTTTTGAAATGTTTTCATTAACGTACAATAGTTCATATATAGTACCTATGCGATACCGGAAAACTACGGATATGGAAAATGTCGAGAAAAACGATACCAATTGCGTCAGCAACGCTTATTAATAATGATTATTATAATGTAGTAATAGCAGTCGCGTTTGCTAACTTTTGTGTTTTTGAAATGTTTTCATTAACGTACAATAGTTCATATATAGTACCTATGCGATACCGGAAAACTACGGCAATAGAAAATGTCGAGAAAAACGAAACCAATTGCGTCAGCAACGCTTATTAATAATGATTATTATAATGTAGTAATAGCAGTCGCGTTTGCTAACTTTTGTGTTTTTGAAATATTTTGATTAACGTACAATAGTTCATATATAGTACCTATGCGATACCGGAAAACTACGTATATGGAAAATGTCGAGAAAAACGATACCAATTGCGTCAGCAACGCTAATTAATAATGATTATTATAATGTAGTAATAGCAGTCGCGTTTGCTAACATTTGTGTTTTTGAAATGTTTTCATTAACGTACAATAGTTCATATATAATACCTATGCGATACCGGAAAACTACGGATATGGAAAATGTCGAGAAAAACGATACCAATTGCGTGAGCAACGCTTATTAATAATGATTATTATAATGTAGTAATAGCAGTCGCGTTTGCTAACTTTTGTGTTTTTGAAATGTTTTCATTAACGTACAATAGTTCATATATAGTACCTATGCAATGCCGGAAAACTACGGATATGGAAAATGTCGAGAAAAACGATACCAATTGCGTCAGCAACGCTAATTAATAATGATTATTATAATGTAGTAATAGCAGTCGCGTTTGCTAACTTTAGTGTTTTTGAAATGTGTTCATTAACGTACAATAGTTCATATATAGTACCTATGCGATACCGGAAAATTACGGTTATGGAAAATGTCGAGAAAAACGATATCAATTGCGTCAGCAACGCTAATTAATAATGATTATTATAATGTAGTAATAGCAGTCGCGTTTGCTAACTTTAGTGTTTTTGAAATGTGTTCATTAACGTACAATAGTTCATATATAGTACCTATGCGATACCGGAAAACTACGGATATGGAAAATGTCGAGAAAAACGATACCAATTGCGTCAGCAACGCTAATTAATAATGATTATTATAATGTAGTAATAGCAGTCGCGTTTGCTAACTTTAGTGTTTTTGAAATGTGTTCATTAACGTACAATAGTTCATATATAGTACCTATGCGATACCGGAAAACTACGGATATGGAAAATGTCGAGAAAAACGATACCAATTGCGTCAGCAACGCTTATTAATAATGATTATTATAATGTAGTACTAGCAGTCGCGTTTGCTAACTTTTGTGTTTTTGAAATGTTTTCATTAACGTACAATAGTTCATATATAGTACCTATGCGATACCGAAAAACTACGGATATGGAAAATGTCGAGAAAAACGATACCAATTGCGTCAGCAATGCTTATTAATAATGATTATTATAATGTAGTAATAGCAGTCGCGTTTGCTAACTTTTGTGTTTTTGAAATGTTTTCATTAACGTACAATAGTTCATATATAGTACCTATGCGATACCGGAAAACTACGGATATGGAAAATGTCGAGAAAAACGATACCAATTGCGTCAGCAACGCTAATTAATAATGATTATTATAATGTAGTAATAGCAGTCGCGTTTGCTAACTTTTGTGTTTTTGAAATGTTTTCATTAACGTACAATAGTTCATATATAGTACCTATGCGATACCGGAAAACTACGGATATGGAAAATGTCGAGAAAAACGATACCAATTGCGTCAGCAACGCTTATTAATAATGATTATTATAATGTAGTAATAGCAGTCGCGTTTGCTAACTTTAGTGTTTTTGAAATGTGTTCATTAACGTACAATAGTTCATATATAGTACCTATGCGATACCGGAAAACTACGGATATGGAAAATGTCGAGAAAAACGATACCAATTGCGTCAGCAACGCTTATTAATAATGATTATTATAATGTAGTAATAGCAGTCGCGTTTGCTAACTTTTGTGTTTTTGAAATGTTTTCATTAACGTACAATAGTTCATATATAGTACCTATGCGATACCGGAAAACTACGGATATGGAAAATGTCGAGAAAAACGATACCAATTGCGTCAGCAACGCTTATTATTAATGATTATTATAATGTAGTAATAGCAGTCGCGTTTGCTAACTTTTGTGTTTTTGAAATGTTTTCATTAACGTACAATAGTTCATATATAGTACCTATGCAATGCCGGAAAACTACGGATATGGAAAATGTCGAGAAAAACTATACCAATTGCGTCAGCAACGCTAATTAATAATGATTATTATAATGTAGTAATAGCAGTCGCGTTTGCTAACTTTAGTGTTTTTGAAATGTGTTCATTAACGTACAATAGTTCATATATAGTACCTATGCGATACCGGAAAATTACGGATATGGAAAATGTCGAGAAAAACGATATCAATTGCGTCAGCAACGCTAATTAATAATGATTATTATAATGTAGTAATAGCAGTCGCGTTTGCTAACTTTAGTGTTTTTGAAATGTGTTCATTAACGTACAATAGTTCATATATAGTACCTATGCGATACCGGAAAACTACGGATATGGAAAATGTCGAGAAAAACGATACCAATTGCGTCAGCAACGCTAATTAATAATGATTATTATAATGTAGTAATAGCAGTCGCGTTTGCTAACTTTAGTGTTTTTGAAATGTGTTCATTAACGTACAATAGTTCATATATAGTACCTATGCGATACCGGAAAACTACGGATATGGAAAATGTCGAGAAAAACGATACCAATTGCGTCAGCAACGCTTATTAATAATGATTATTATAATGTAGTAATAGCAGTCGCGTTTGCTAACTTTTGTGTTTTTGAAATGTTTTCATTAACGTACAATAGTTCATATATAGTACCTATGCGATACCGGAAAACTACGGATATGGAAAATGTCGAGAAAAACGATACCAATTGCGTCAGCAACGCTTATTAATAATGATTATTATAATGTAGTAATAGCAGTCGCGTTTGCTAACTTTAGTGTTTTTGAAATGTGTTCATTAACGTACAATAGTTCATATATAGTACCTATGCGATACCGGAAAACTACGGATATGGAAAATGTCGAGAAAAACGATACCAATTGCGTCAGCAACGCTTATTAATAATGATTATTATAATGTAGTAATAGCAGTCGCGTTTGCTAACTTTTGTGTTTTTGAAATGTTTTCATTAACGTACAATAGTTCATATATAGTACCTATGCGATACCGGAAAACTACGGATATGGAAAATGTCGAGAAAAACGATACCAATTGCGTCAGCAACGCTTATTAATAATGATTATTATAATGTAGTAATAGCAGTCGCGTTTGCTAACTTTTGTGTTTTTGAAATGTTTTCATTAACGTACAATAGTTCATATATAGTACCTATGCGATACCGGAAAACTACGGATATGGAAAATGACGAGAAAAACGAAACCAATTGCGTCAGCAACGCTTATTAATAATGATTATTATAATGTAGCAATAGCAGTCGCGTTTGCTAAACTTTGTGTTTTTGAAATGTTTTCATTAACGTACAATAGTTCATATATAGTACCTATGCGATACCGGAAAACTACGGATATGGAAAATGTCGAGAAAAACGATACCAATTGCGTCAGCAACGCTAATTAATAATGATTATTATAATGTAGTAATAGCAGTCGCGTTTGCTAACTTTTGTGTTTTTGAAATGTTTTCATTAACGTACAATAGTTCATATATAGTACCTATGCGATACCGGAAAACTACGGATATGGAAAATGTCGAGAAAAACGATACCAATTGCGTCAGCAACGCTTATTAATAATGATTATTATAATGTAGTAATAGCAGTCGCGTTTGCTAACTTTTGTGTTTTTGAAATGTTTTCATTAACGTACAATAGTTCATATATAGTACCTATGCGATACCGGAAAACTACGGATATGGAAAATGTCGAGAAAAACGATACCAATTGCGTCAGCAACGCTTATTAATAATGATTATTATAATGTAGTAATAGCAGTCGCGTTTGCTAACTTTTGTGTTTTTGAAATGTTTTCATTAACGTACAATAGTTCATATATAGTACCTATGCGATACCGGAAAACTACGGCAATGGAAAATGTCGAGAAAAACGATACCAATTGCGTCAGCAACGCTTATTAATAATGATTATTATAATGTAGTAATAGCAGTCGCGTTTGCTAACTTTTGTGTTTATGAAATGTTTTCATTAACGTACAATAGTTCATATATAGTACCTATGCGATACCGGAAAACTACGGATATGGAAAATGTCGAGAAAAACGATACCAATTGCGTCAGCAACGCTTATTAATAATGATTATTATAATGTAGTAATAGCAGTCGCGTTTGCTAACTTTTGTGTTTTTGAAATGTTTTCATTAACGTACAATAGTTCATATATAGTACCTATGCGATACCGGAAAACTACGGATATGGAAAATGTCGAGAAAAACGATACCAATTGCGTCAGCAACGCTTATTAATAATGATTATTATAATGTAGTAATAGCAGTCGCGTTTGCTAACTTTTGTGTTTTTGAAATGTTTTCATTAACGTACAATAGTTCATATATAGTACCTATGCGATACCGGAAAACTACGGATATGGAAAATGTCGAGAAAAACGATACCAATTGCGTCAGCAACGCTAATTAATAATGATTATTATAATGTAGTAATAGCAGTCGCGTTTGCTAACTTTTGTGTTTTTGAAATGTTTTCATTAACGTACAATAGTTCATATATAGTACCTATGCGATACCGGAAAACTACGGATATGGAAAATGTCGAGAAAAACGATACCAATTGCGTCAGCAACGCTTATTAATAATGATTATTATAATGTAGTAATAGCAGTCGCGTTTGCTAACTTTTGTGTTTTTGAAATGTTTTCATTAACGTACAATAGTTCATATATAGTACCTATGCGATACCGGAAAACTACGGATATGGAAAATGTCGAGAAAAACGATACCAATTGCGTCAGCAACGCTAATTAATAATGATTATTATAATGTAGTAATAGCAGTCGCGTTTGCTAACTTTAGTGTTTTTGAAATGTTTTCATTAACGTACAATAGTTCATATATAGTACCTATGCGATACCGGAAAACTACGGATATGGAAAATGTCGAGAAAAACGATACCAATTGCGTCAGCAACGCTAATTAATAATGATTATTATAATGTAGTAATAGCAGTCGCGTTTGCTAACTTTAGTGTTTTTGAAATGTTTTCATTAACGTACAATAGTTCATATATAGTACCTATGCGATACCGGAAAACTACGGATATGGAAAATGTCGAGAAAAACGATACCAATTGCGTCAGCAACGCTTATTAATAATGATTATTATAATGTAGTAATAGCAGTCGCGTTTGCTAACTTTTGTGTTTTTGAAATGTTTTCATTAACGTACAATAGTTCATATATAGTACCTATGCGATACCGGAAAACTACGGATATGGAAAATGTCGAGAAAAACGATACCAATTGCGTCAGCAACGCTTATTAATAATGATTATTATAATGTAGTAATAGCAGTCGCGTTTGCTAACTTTTGTGTTTTTGAAATGTTTTCATTAACGTACAATAGTTCATATATAGTACCTATGCGATACCGGAAAACTACGGATATGGAAAATGTCGAGAAAAACGATACCAATTGCGTCAGCAACGCTAATTAATAATGATTATTATAATGTAGTAATAGCAGTCGCGTTTGCTAACTTTTGTGTTTTTGAAATGTTTTCATTAACGTACAATAGTTCATATATAGTACCTATGCGATACCGGAAAACTACGGATATGGAAAATGTCGAGAAAAACGATACCAATTGCGTCAGCAACGCTTATTAATAATGATTATTATAATGTAGTAATAGCAGTCGCGTTTGCTAACTTTAGTGTTTTTGAAATGTGTTCATTAACGTACAATAGTTCATATATAGTACCTATGCGATACCGGAAAACTACGGATATGGAAAATGTCGAGAAAAACGATACCAATTGCGTCAGCAACGCTTATTAATAATGATTATTATAATGTAGTAATAGCAGTCGCGTTTGCTAACTTTTGTGTTTTTGAAATGTTTTCATTAACGTACAATAGTTCATATATAGTACCTATGCGATACCGGAAAACTACGGATATGGAAAATGTCGAGAAAAACGATACCAATTGCGTCAGCAACGCTTATTAATAATGATTATTATAATGTAGTAATAGCAGTCGCGTTTGCTAACTTTAGTGTTTTTGAAATGTTTTCATTAACGTACAATAGTTCATATATAGTACCTATGCGATACCGGAAAACTACGGATATGGAAAATGTCGAGAAAAACGATACCAATTGCGTCAGCAACGCTAATTAATAATGATTATTATAATGTAGTAATAGCAGTCGCGTTTGCTAACTTTAGTGTTTTTGAAATGTTTTCATTAACGTACAATAGTTCATATATAGTACCTATGCGATACCGGAAAACTACGGATATGGAAAATGTCGAGAAAAACGATACCAATTGCGTCAGCAACGCTAATTAATAATGATTATTATAATGTAGTAATAGCAGTCGCGTTTGCTAACTTTAGTGTTTTTGAAATGTGTTCATTAACGTACAATAGTTCATATATAGTACCTATGCGATACCGGAAAACTACGGATATGGAAAATGTCGAGAAAAACGATACCAATTGCGTCAGCAACGCTTATTAATAATGATTATTATAATGTAGTAATAGCAGTCGCGTTTGCTAACTTTTGTGTTTTTGAAATGTTTTCATTAACGTACAATAGTTCATATATAGTACCTATGCGATACCGGAAAACTACGGATATGGAAAATGTCGAGAAAAACGATACCAATTGCGTCAGCAACGCTTATTAATAATGATTATTATAATGTAGTAATAGCAGTCGCGTTTGCTAACTTTTGTGTTTTTGAAATGTTTTCATTAACGTACAATAGTTCATATATAGTACCTATGCGATACCGGAAAACTACGGATATGGAAAATGTCGAGAAAAACGATACCAATTGCGTCAGCAACGCTAATTAATAATGATTATTATAATGTAGTAATAGCAGTCGCGTTTGCTAACTTTTGTGTTTTTGAAATGTTTTCATTAACGTACAATAGTTCATATATAGTACCTATGCGATACCGGAAAACTACGGATATGGAAAATGTCGAGAAAAACGATACCAATTGCGTCAGCAACGCTTATTAATAATGATTATTATAATGTAGTAATAGCAGTCGCGTTTGCTAACTTTTGTGTTTTTGAAATGTTTTCATTAACGTACAATAGTTCATATATAGTACCTATGCGATACCGGAAAACTACGGATATGGAAAATGTCGAGAAAAACGATACCAATTGCGTCAGCAACGCTTATTAATAATGATTATTATAATGTAGTAATAGCAGTCGCGTTTGCTAACTTTTGTGTTTTTGAAATGTTTTCATTAACGTACAATAGTTCATATATAGTACCTATGCGATACCGGAAAACTACGGATATGGAAAATGTCGAGAAAAACGATACCAATTGCGTCAGCAACGCTTATTAATAATGATTATTATAATGTAGTAATAGCAGTCGCGTTTGCTAACTTTTGTGTTTTTGAAATGTTTTCATTAACGTACAATAGTTCATATATAGTACCTATGCGATACCGGAAAACTACGGATATGGAAAATGTCGAGAAAAACGATACCAATTGCGTCAGCAATGCTTATTAATAATGATTATTATAATGTAGTAATAGCAGTCGCGTTTGCTAACTTTTGTGTTTTTGAAATGTTTTCATTAACGTACAATAGTTCATATATAGTACCTATGCGATACCGGAAAACTACGGATATGGAAAATGTCGAGAAAAACGATACCAATTGCGTCAGCAACGCTTATTAATAATGATTATTATAATGTAGTAATAGCAGTCGCGTTTGCTAACTTTTGTGTTTTTGAAATGTTTTCATTAACGTACAATAGTTCATATATAGTACCTATGCGATACCGGAAAACTACGGATATGGAAAATGTCGAGAAAAACGATACCAATTGCGTCAGCAACGCTTATTAATAATGATTATTATAATGTAGTAATAGCAGTCGCGTTTGCTAACTTTTGTGTTTTTGAAATGTTTTCATTAACGTACAATAGTTCATATATAGTACCTATGCGATACCGGAAAACTACGGATATGGAAAATGTCGAGAAAAACGATACCAATTGCGTCAGCAACGCTTATTAATAATGATTATTATAATGTAGTAATAGCAGTCGCGTTTGCTAACTTTTGTGTTTTTGAAATGTTTTCATTAACGTACAATAGTTCATATATAGTACCTATGCGATACCGGAAAACTACGGATATGGAAAATGTCGAGAAAAACGATACCAATTGCGTCAGCAACGCTTATTAATAATGATTATTATAATGTAGTAATAGCAGTCGCGTTTGCTAACTTTTGTGTTTTTGAAATGTTTTCATTAACGTACAATAGTTCATATATAGTACCTATGCGATACCGGAAAACTACGGATATGGAAAATGTCGAGAAAAACGATACCAATTGCGTCAGCAACGCTTATTAATAATGATTATTATAATGTAGTAATAGCAGTCGCGTTTGCTAACTTTTGTGTTTTTGAAATGTTTTCATTAACGTACAATAGTTCATATATAGTACCTATGCGATACCGGAAAACTACGGATATGGAAAATGTCGAGAAAAACGATACCAATTGCGTCAGCAACGCTTATTAATAATGATTATTATAATGTAGTAATAGCAGTCGCGTTTGCTAACTTTTGTGTTTTTGAAATGTTTTCATTAACGTACAATAGTTCATATATAGTACCTATGCGATACCGGAAAACTACGGATATGGAAAATGTCGAGAAAAACGATACCAATTGCGTCAGCAACGCTTATTAATAATGATTATTATAATGTAGTAATAGCAGTCGCGTTTGCTAACTTTTGTGTTTTTGAAATGTTTTCATTAACGTACAATAGTTCATATATAGTACCTATGCGATACCGGAAAACTACGGATATGGAAAATGTCGAGAAAAACGATACCAATTGCGTCAGCAACGCTTATTAATAATGATTATTATAATGTAGTAATAGCAGTCGCGTTTGCTAACTTTTGTGTTTTTGAAATGTTTTCATTAACGTACAATAGTTCATATATAGTACCTATGCGATACCGGAAAACTACGGATATGGAAAATGTCGAGAAAAACGATACCAATTGCGTCAGCAACGCTTATTAATAATGATTATTATAATGTAGTAATAGCAGTCGCGTTTGCTAACTTTTGTGTTTTTGAAATGTTTTCATTAACGTACAATAGTTCATATATAGTACCTATGCGATACCGGAAAACTACGGATATGGAAAATGTCGAGAAAAACGATACCAATTGCGTCAGCAACGCTTATTAATAATGATTATTATAATGTAGTAATAGCAGTCGCGTTTGCTAACTTTTGTGTTTTTGAAATGTTTTCATTAACGTACAATAGTTCATATATAGTACCTATGCGATACCGGAAAACTACGGATATGGAAAATGTCGAGAAAAACGATACCAATTGCGTCAGCAACGCTTATTAATAATGATTATTATAATGTAGTAATAGCAGTCGCGTTTGCTAACTTTTGTGTTTTTGAAATGTTTTCATTAACGTACAATAGTTCATATATAGTACCTATGCGATACCGGAAAACTACGGATATGGAAAATGTCGAGAAAAACGATACCAATTGCGTCAGCAACGCTTATTAATAATGATTATTATAATGTAGTAATAGCAGTCGCGTTTGCTAACTTTTGTGTTTTTGAAATGTTTTCATTAACGTACAATAGTTCATATATAGTACCTATGCGATACCGGAAAACTACGGATATGGAAAATGTCGAGAAAAACGATACCAATTGCGTCAGCAACGCTTATTAATAATGATTATTATAATGTAGTAATAGCAGTCGCGTTTGCTAACTTTTGTGTTTTTGAAATGTTTTCATTAACGTACAATAGTTCATATATAGTACCTATGCGATACCGGAAAACTACGGATATGGAAAATGTCGAGAAAAACGATACCAATTGCGTCAGCAACGCTTATTAATAATGATTATTATAATGTAGTAATAGCAGTCGCGTTTGCTAACTTTTGTGTTTTTGAAATGTTTTCATTAACGTACAATAGTTCATATATAGTACCTATGCGATACCGGAAAACTACGGATATGGAAAATGTCGAGAAAAACGATACCAATTGCGTCAGCAACGCTTATTAATAATGATTATTATAATGTAGTAATAGCAGTCGCGTTTGCTAACTTTTGTGTTTTTGAAATGTTTTCATTAACGTACAATAGTTCATATATAGTACCTATGCGATACCGGAAAACTACGGATATGGAAAATGTCGAGAAAAACGATACCAATTGCGTCAGCAACGCTTATTAATAATGATTATTATAATGTAGTAATAGCAGTCGCGTTTGCTAACTTTTGTGTTTTTGAAATGTTTTCATTAACGTACAATAGTTCATATATAGTACCTATGCGATACCGGAAAACTACGGATATGGAAAATGTCGAGAAAAACGATACCAATTGCGTCAGCAACGCTTATTAATAATGATTATTATAATGTAGTAATAGCAGTCGCGTTTGCTAACTTTTGTGTTTTTGAAATGTTTTCATTAACGTACAATAGTTCATATATAGTACCTATGCGATACCGGAAAACTACGGATATGGAAAATGTCGAGAAAAACGAAACCAATTGCGTCAGCAACGCTTATTAATAATGATTATTATAATGTAGTAATAGCAGTCGCGTTTGCTAACTTTTGTGTTTTTGAAATGTTTTCATTAACGTACAATAGTTCATATATAGTACCTATGCGATACCGGAAAACTACGGATATGGAAAATGTCGAGAAAAACGATACCAATTGCGTCAGCAACGCTTATTAATAATGATTATTATAATGTAGTAATAGCAGTCGCGTTTGCTAACTTTTGTGTTTTTGAAATGTTTTCATTAACGTACAATAGTTCATATATAGTACCTATGCGATACCGGAAAACTACGGATATGGAAAATGTCGAGAAAAACGATACCAATTGCGTCAGCAACGCTTATTAATAATGATTATTATAATGTAGTAATAGCAGTCGCGTTTGCTAACTTTTGTGTTTTTGAAATGTTTTCATTAACGTACAATAGTTCATATATAGTACCTATGCGATACCGGAAAACTACGGATATGGAAAATGTCGAGAAAAACGATACCAATTGCGTCAGCAACGCTAATTAATAATGATTATTATAATGTAGTAATAGCAGTCGCGTTTGCTAACTTTTGTGTTTTTGAAATGTTTTCATTAACGTACAATAGTTCATATATAGTACCTATGCGATACCGGAAAACTACGGATATGGAAAATGTCGAGAAAAACGATACCAATTGCGTCAGCAACGCTTATTAATAATGATTATTATAATGTAGTAATAGCAGTCGCGTTTGCTAACTTTTGTGTTTTTGAAATGTTTTCATTAACGTACAATAGTTCATATATAGTACCTATGCGATACCGGAAAACTACGGATATGGAAAATGTCGAGAAAAACCATACCAATTGCGTCAGCAACGCTTATTAATAATGATTATTATAATGTAGTAATAGCAGTCGCGTTTGCTAACTTTTGTGTTTTTGAAATGTTTTCATTAACGTACAATAGTTCATATATAGTACCTATGCGATACCGAAAAACTACGGATATGGAAAATGTCGAGAAAAACGATACCAATTGCGTCAACAATGCTAATTAATAATGATTATTATAATGTAGTAATAGCAGTCGCGTTTGCTAACTTTTGTGTTTTTGAAATGTTTTCATTAACGTACAATAGTTCATATATAGTACCTATGCGATACCGGAAAACTACGGATATGGAAAATGTCGAGAAAAACGATAACAATTGCGTCAGCAACCCTTATTAATAATGATTATTATAATGTAGTAATAGCAGTCGCGTTTGCTAACTTTTGTGTTTTTGAAATGTTTTCATTAACGTACAATAGTTCATATATAGTACCTATGCGATACCGAAAAACTACGGATATGGAAAATGTCGAGAAAAACGATACCAATTGCGTCAACAATGCTAATTAATAATGATTATTATAATGTAGTAATAGCAGTCGCGTTTGCTAACTTTTGTGTTTTTGAAATTTTTCATTAACGTACAATAGTTCATATATAGTACCTATGCGATACCGGAAAACTACAGATATGGAAAATGTCGAGAAAAACGATAACAATTGCGTCAGCAACCCTTATTAATAATGATTATTATAATGTAGTAATAGCAGTCGCGTTTGCTAACTTTTGTGTTTTTGAAATGTTTTCATTAACGTACAATAGTTCATATATAGTACCTATGCGATACCGGAAAACTACGGATATGGAAAATGTCGAGAAAAACCATACCAATTGCGTCGGCAACACTTATTAATAATGATTATTATAATGTAGTAATAGCAGTCGCGTTTGCTAACTTTTGTGGTTTTGAAATGTTTTCATTAACGTACAATAGTTCATATATAGTACCTATGCGATACCGAAAAACTACGGATATGGAAAATGTCGAGAAAAACGATACCAATTGCGTCAGCAACGCTTATTAATAATGATTATTATAATGTGTTAATAGCAGTCGCGTTTGCTAACTTTTGTGTTTTTGAAATGTTTTCATTAACGTACAATAGTTTATATATAGTACCTATGCGATACTGGAAAACTACGGATATGGAAAATGTTGAGAAAAACGATACCAATTGCGTCAGCAACGCTTATTAATAATGATTATTATAATACAGTAATAGCAGTCGCGTTTGATAACTTTTGTGTTTTTGAAAAGTTTTCATTAACGTACAATAGTTCATATATAGTATCTATGCGATAGCGGAAAACTACGGATATGGAAAATATCGAGAAAAACGATACCAGTTGCGTCAGCAACGCTTATTAATAATGATTATTATAATGTAGTAATAGCAGTCGCGTTTGCTAACTTTTGTGTTTTTGAAATGTTTTCATTAACGTACAATAGTTCATATATAGTACCTATGCGATACCGGAAAACTACGGATATGGAAAATGTCGAGAAAAACGATACCAATTGCGTCAGCAACGCTTATTAATAATGATTATTATAATGTGTTAATAGCAGTCGCGTTTGCTAACCTTTGTGTTTTTGAAATGTTTTCATTAACGTACAATAGTTCATATATAGTACCTATGCGATACCGAAAAACTACGGATATGGAAAATGTCGAGAAAAACGATACCAATTGCGTCAGCAACGCTTATTAATAATGATAATTATAATGTAGTAATAGCAGTCGCGTTTGCTAACTTTTGTGTTTTTGAAATGTTTTCATTAACGTACAATAGTTCACATATAGTATCTATGCGATAGCAGAAAACTACGGATATGGAAAATGTCGAGAAAAACGAAAACAATTGCGTCAACAACGCTTATTAATAATGATTATTATAATGTAGTAATAGCAGTCGCGTTTGCTAACTTTTGTGTTTTTGAAATGTGTTTATTAACGTACAATAGTTCATATATAGTAATTATGCAATACCGGAAAACTACGGATATGGAAAATATCGAGAAAAACGAAACCAATTGCGTCAGCAACGCTTATTAATAATGATTATTATAATGTAGTAATAGCAGTCGCGTTTGCTAACTTTTGTGTTTTTGAAATGTGTTTATTAACGTACAATAGTTCATATATAGTACTTATGCAATACCGGAAAACTACGGATATGGAAAATGTCGAGAAAAACGAAACCAATTGCGTCAGCAACGCTTATTAATAATGATTATTATAATACAGTAATAGCAGTCGCGTTTGATAACTTTTGTGTTTTTGAAAAGTTTTCATTAACGTACAATAGTTCATATATAGTATCTATGCGATAGCGGAAAACTACGGATATGGAAAATATCGAGAAAAACGATACCAGTTGCGTCAGCAACGCTTATTAATAATGATTATTATAATGTAGTAATAGCAGTCGCGTTTGCTAACTTTTGTGTTTTTGAAATGTTTTCATTAACGTACAATAGTTCATATATAGTACCTATGCGATACCGGAAAACTACGGATATGGAAAATGTCGAGAAAAACGATACCAATTGCGTCAGCAACGCTTATTAATAATGATTATTATAATGTAGTAATAGCAGTCGCGTTTGCTAACTTTTGTGCTTTTGAAATGTTTTCATTAACGTACAATAGTTCATATATAGTACCTATGCGATACCGGAAAACTACGGATATGGAAAATGTCGAGAAAAACGATACCAATTGCGTCAGCAACGCTTATTAATAATGATTATTATAATGTAGTAATAGCAGTCGCGTTTGCTAACTTTTGTGTTTTTGAAATGTTTTCATTAACGTACAATAGTTCATATATAGTACCTATGCGATACCGGAAAACTACGGATATGGAAAATGTCGAGAAAAACGATACCAATTGCGTCAGCAACGCTTATTAATAATGATTATTATAATGTAGTAATAGCAGTCGCGTTTGCTAACTTTTGTGTTTTTGAAATGTTTTCATTAACGTACAATAGTTCATATATAGTACCTATGCGATACCGGAAAACTACGGATATGGAAAATGTCGAGAAAAACGATACCAATTGCGTCAGCAACGCTTATTAATAATGATTATTATAATGTAGTAATAGCAGTCGCGTTTGCTAACTTTTGTGTTTTTGAAATGTTTTCATTAACGTACAATAGTTCATATATAGTACCTATGCGATACCGGAAAACTACGGATATGGAAAATGTCGAGAAAAACGATACCAATTGCGTCAGCAACGCTTATTAATAATGATTATTATAATGTAGTAATAGCAGTCGCGTTTGCTAACTTTTGTGTTTTTGAAATGTTTTCATTAACGTACAATAGTTCATATATAGTACCTATGCGATACCGGAAAACTACGGATATGGAAAATGTCGAGAAAAACGATACCAATTGCGTCAGCAACGCTTATTAATAATGATTATTATAATGTAGTAATAGCAGTCGCGTTTGCTAACTTTTGTGTTTTTGAAATGTTTTCATTAACGTACAATAGTTCATATATAGTACCTATGCGATACCGGAAAACTACGGATATGGAAAATGTCGAGAAAAACGATACCAATTGCGTCAGCAACGCTTATTAATAATGATTATTATAATGTAGTAATAGCAGTCGCGTTTGCTAACTTTTGTGTTTTTGAAATGTTTTCATTAACGTACAATAGTTCATATATAGTACCTATGCGATACCGGAAAACTACGGATATGGAAAATGTCGAGAAAAACGATACCAATTGCGTCAGCAACGCTTATTAATAATGATTATTATAATGTAGTAATAGCAGTCGCGTTTGCTAACTTTTGTGTTTTTGAAATGTTTTCATTAACGTACAATAGTTCATATATAGTACCTATGCGATACCGGAAAACTACGGATATGGAAAATGTCGAGAAAAACGATACCAATTGCGTCAGCAACGCTTATTAATAATGATTATTATAATGTAGTAATAGCAGTCGCGTTTGCTAACTTTTGTGTTTTTGAAATGTTTTCATTAACGTACAATAGTTCATATATAGTACCTATGCGATACCGGAAAACTACGGATATGGAAAATGTCGAGAAAAACGATACCAATTGCGTCAGCAACGCTTATTAATAATGATTATTATAATGTAGTAATAGCAGTCGCGTTTGCTAACTTTTGTGTTTTTGAAATGTTTTCATTAACGTACAATAGTTCATATATAGTACCTATGCGATACCGGAAAACTACGGATATGGAAAATGTCGAGAAAAACGATACCAATTGCGTCAGCAACGCTTATTAATAATGATTATTATAATGTAGTAATAGCAGTCGCGTTTGCTAACTTTTGTGTTTTTGAAATGTTTTCATTAACGTACAATAGTTCATATATAGTACCTATGCGATACCGGAAAACTACGGATATGGAAAATGTCGAGAAAAACGATACCAATTGCGTCAGCAACGCTTATTAATAATGATTATTATAATGTAGTAATAGCAGTCGCGTTTGCTAACTTTTGTGTTTTTGAAATGTTTTCATTAACGTACAATAGTTCATATATAGTACCTATGCGATACCGGAAAACTACGGATATGGAAAATGTCGAGAAAAACGATACCAATTGCGTCAGCAACGCTTATTAATAATGATTATTATAATGTAGTAATAGCAGTCGCGTTTGCTAACTTTTGTGTTTTTGAAATGTTTTCATTAACGTACAATAGTTCATATATAGTACCTATGCGATACCGGAAAACTACGGATATGGAAAATGTCGAGAAAAACGATACCAATTGCGTCAGCAACGCTTATTAATAATGATTATTATAATGTAGTAATAGCAGTCGCGTTTGCTAACTTTTGTGTTTTTGAAATGTTTTCATTAACGTACAATAGTTCATATATAGTACCTATGCGATACCGGAAAACTACGGATATGGAAAATGTCGAGAAAAACGAAACCAATTGCGTCAGCAACGCTTATTAATAATGATTATTATAATGTAGTAATAGCAGTCGCGTTTGCTAACTTTTGTGTTTTTGAAATGTTTTCATTAACGTACAATAGTTCATATATAGTACCTATGCGATACCGGAAAACTACGGATATGGAAAATGTCGAGAAAAACGATACCAATTGCGTCAGCAACGCTTATTAATAATGATTATTATAATGTAGTAATAGCAGTCGCGTTTGCTAACTTTTGTGTTTTTGAAATGTTTTCATTAACGTACAATAGTTCATATATAGTACCTATGCGATACCGGAAAACTACGGATATGGAAAATGTCGAGAAAAACGATACCAATTGCGTCAGCAACGCTTATTAATAATGATTATTATAATGTAGTAATAGCAGTCGCGTTTGCTAACTTTTGTGTTTTTGAAATGTTTTCATTAACGTACAATAGTTCATATATAGTACCTATGCGATACCGGAAAACTACGGATATGGAAAATGTCGAGAAAAACGATACCAATTGCGTCAGCAACGCTTATTAATAATGATTATTATAATGTAGTAATAGCAGTCGCGTTTGCTAACTTTTGTGTTTTTGAAATGTTTTCATTAACGTACAATAGTTCATATATAGTACCTATGCGATACCGGAAAACTACGGATATGGAAAATGTCGAGAAAAACGATACCAATTGCGTCAGCAACGCTTATTAATAATGATTATTATAATGTAGTAATAGCAGTCGCGTTTGCTAACTTTTGTGTTTTTGAAATGTTTTCATTAACGTACAATAGTTCATATATAGTACCTATGCGATACCGGAAAACTACGGATATGGAAAATGTCGAGAAAAACGATACCAATTGCGTCAGCAACGCTTATTAATAATGATTATTATAATGTAGTAATAGCAGTCGCGTTTGCTAACTTTTGTGTTTTTGAAATGTTTTCATTAACGTACAATAGTTCATATATAGTACCTATGCGATACCGGAAAACTACGGATATGGAAAATGTCGAGAAAAACGATACCAATTGCGTCAGCAACGCTTATTAATAATGATTATTATAATGTAGTAATAGCAGTCGCGTTTGCTAACTTTTGTGTTTTTGAAATGTTTTCATTAACGTACAATAGTTCATATATAGTACCTATGCGATACCGGAAAACTACGGATATGGAAAATGTCGAGAAAAACGATACCAATTGCGTCAGCAACGCTTATTAATAATGATTATTATAATGTAGTAATAGCAGTCGCGTTTGCTAACTTTTGTGTTTTTGAAATGTTTTCATTAACGTACAATAGTTCATATATAGTACCTATGCGATACCGGAAAACTACGGATATGGAAAATGTCGAGAAAAACGATACCAATTGCGTCAGCAACGCTTATTAATAATGATTATTATAATGTAGTAATAGCAGTCGCGTTTGCTAACTTTTGTGTTTTTGAAATGTTTTCATTAACGTACAATAGTTCATATATAGTACCTATGCGATACCGGAAAACTACGGATATGGAAAATGTCGAGAAAAACGATACCAATTGCGTCAGCAACGCTTATTAATAATGATTATTATAATGTAGTAATAGCAGTCGCGTTTGCTAACTTTTGTGTTTTTGAAATGTTTTCATTAACGTACAATAGTTCATATATAGTACCTATGCGATACCGGAAAACTACGGATATGGAAAATGTCGAGAAAAACGATACCAATTGCGTCAGCAACGCTTATTAATAATGATTATTATAATGTAGTAATAGCAGTCGCGTTTGCTAACTTTTGTGTTTTTGAAATGTTTTCATTAACGTACAATAGTTCATATATAGTACCTATGCGATACCGGAAAACTACGGATATGGAAAATGTCGAGAAAAACGAAACCAATTGCGTCAGCAACGCTTATTAATAATGATTATTATAATGTAGTAATAGCAGTCGCGTTTGCTAACTTTTGTGTTTTTGAAATGTTTTCATTAACGTACAATAGTTCATATATAGTACCTATGCGATACCGGAAAACTACGGATATGGAAAATGTCGAGAAAAACGAAACCAATTGCGTCAGCAACGCTTATTAATAATGATTATTATAATGTAGTAATAGCAGTCGCGTTTGCTAACTTTTGTGTTTTTGAAATGTTTTCATTAACGTACAATAGTTCATATATAGTACCTATGCGATACCGGAAAACTACGGATATGGAAAATGTCGAGAAAAACGATACCAATTGCGTCAGCAACGCTTATTAATAATGATTATTATAATGTAGTAATAGCAGTCGCGTTTGCTAACTTTTGTGTTTTTGAAATGTTTTCATTAAAGTACAATAGTTCATATATAGTACCTATGCGATACCGGAAAACTACGGATATGGAAAATGTCGAGAAAAACGATACCAATTGCGTCAGCAACACTTATTAATAATGATTATTATAATGTAGTAATAGCAGTCGCGTTTGCTAACTTTTGTGTTTTTGAAATGTTTTCATTAACGTACAATAGTTCATATATAGTACCTATACAATACCGGAAAACTACGGATATGGAAAATGTCGAGAAAAACGATACCAATTGCGTCAGCAACGCTTATTAATAATGATTATTATAATGTAGTAATAGCAGTCGCGTTTGCTAACTCTTGTGTTTTTGAAATGTTTTCATTAACGTACAATAGTTCATATATAGTACCTATGCGATACCGGAAAACTACGGATATAGAAAATGTCGAGAAAAGCGATACCAATTGCGTCAGCAACGCTTCTTAATAATTATTATTATAATGTAGTAATAGCAGTCGCGTTTGCTAACTTTTGTGTTTTTGAAATGTTTTTATTAACGTACAATAGTTCATATATAGTACCTATGCGATACTGGAAAACTACGGATATAGAAAATGTCGAGAAAAACGATACCAATTGCGTCAGCAACGCTTATTAATAATTATTATTATAATGTAGTAATAGCAGTCGCGTTTGCTAACTTTTGTGTTTTTGAAATGTTTTCATTAACGTACAATAGTTCATATATAGTACCTATGCGATACCGAAAAACTACGGATGTGGAAATTGTCGAGAAAAACGATACCAATTGCGTCAGCAACGCTTATTAATAATGATTATTATAATGTAGTAATAGCAGTCGCGTTTGCTAACTTTTGTGTTTTTAAAATGTTTTCATTAACGTACAATAGTTCATATATAGTACCTATGCGATACCGGAAAAGTACGGCAATGGAAAATGTCGAGAAAAACGAAACCAATTGCGTCAGCAACGCTTATTAATAATGATTATTATAATGCAGTAATAGCGGTCGCTGTTTGCTAACCTATGGGTTATTGAAATGTTTTCATTAACGTACAATAGTTCATATATAATACCTATGCGATAGCGGAAAACTACGGATATGGAAAATATCGAGAAAAACGAAACCAATTGCGCCAGCAACGCTTATTAATAATGACTATTATAATGCAGTAATAGCGGTCGCAGTTTGCTAACTTTTGTGTTATTGAAACGTTTTCATTAACGTACAATAGTTCATATATAGTACCTATGCGATACCGAAAAACTACGACAATGGAAAATGTCGAGAAAAACGAAACCAATTGCGTCAGCAACGCTTATTAATAATGATTATTATAATGCAGTAATAGCAGTCGCGTTTGCTAACTTTTGTGTTTTTGAAATGTTTTCATTAACGTACATTAGTTCATATATAGCACCTATGCGATACCGGAAAACTACGGATATGGAAAATATCGAGAAAAACGATACCAATTGCGTCAGCAACGCTTATTAATAATGATTATTATAATGTAGTAATAGCAGTCGCGTTTGCTAACTTTTGTGTTTTTGAAATGTGTTCATTAACGTACAATAGTTCATATATAATACCTATGCGATACCGGAAAATTACGGATATGGAAAATGTCGAGAAAAACGATACCAATTGCGTCAGCAACGCTTATTAATAATGATTATTATAATGTAGTAATAGCAGTCGCGTTTGCTAACTTTTGTGTTTTTGAAATGTTTTCATTAACGTACAATAGTTCATATATAGCACCTATGCGATACCGGAAAACTACGGATATGCAAAATGTCGAGAAAAACGAAACCAATTGCGTCAGCAACGCTTATTAATAATGATTATTATAATGCAGTAATAGCAGTCGCGTTTGCTAAATTTTGTGTTTTTGAAATGTTTTCATTAACGTACATTAGTTCATATATAGCACCTATGCGATACCGGAAAACTACGGATATGGAAATTATCGAGAAAAACGATACCAATTGCGTCAGCAACGCTTATTAATAATGATTAATATAATGTAGTATTAGCAGTCGCGTTTGCTAACTTTTGTGTTTTTGAAATGTGTTTATTAACGTACAATAGTTCATATATAGCACCTATGCGATACCGGAAAACTACGGATATGGAAAATGTCGAGAAAAACGAAACCAATTGCGTCAGCAACGCTAATTAATAATGATTATTATAATGCAGTAATAGCAGTCGCGTTTGCTAACTTTTGTGTTTTTGAAATGTTTTCATTAACGTACAATAGTTCATATATAGCACATATGCGATACCGGAAAACTACGGATATGGAAAATGTCGAGAAAAACGATACCAATTGCGTCAGCAACGCTTATTAATAATGATTATTATAATGTAGTAATAGCAGTCGCGTTTGCTAACTTTTGTGTTTTTGAAATGTTTTCATTAACGTACAATAGTTCATATATAGCACCTATGCGATACCGGAAAACTACGGATATGGAAAATGTCGAGAAAAACGATACCAATTGCGTCAGCAAGGCTTATTAATAATGATTATTATAATGTAGTAATAAAATGTTTTCATTAACGTACAATGGCTCATATATAGTACCTATGCGATACCGGAAAATTACGGATATGGAAAATGTCGAGAAAAACGATACCAATTGCGTCACCAACGCTTATTAATAATGATTATTATAATGTAGTAATAGCAGTCGCGTTTGCTAACTTTTGTGTTTTTGAAATGTTTTCATTAACGTACAATAGTTCATATATAGTACCTATGCCATAGCGGAAAACTACGGATATGACAAATATCGAGTAAAACGATACCAATTGCGTCAGCAACGTTTATTAATAATAATTATTATAATGTAGTAATAGCAGTCGCGTTTGCTAGCTCTTGTGTTTTTGAAATGTGTTCATTAACGTACAATAGTTCATATATAGTACCTATGCGATACCGTAAACTACGGATATGGAAAATGTCGAGAAAAACGATACCAATTGGGTCAGCAACGCTTATTAATAATGATTATTAAAATGTAGTAATAGCAGTCGCGTTTGCTAACTTTTGTGTTTTTGAAATGTTTTCATTAACGTACAATAGTTCATATATAGTACCTATGCGATACTGGAAAACTACGGCAATGGAAAATGTCGAAAAAAACGAAACCAATTGCGTCAGCAACTCTTATTAATAATGATTATTATAATGTAGTAATAGCAATCGCGTTTGCTAACTTTTGTGTTTTTGAAATGCTTTCATTAACGTACAATAGTTCATATATAGTAGCTATGCGATACCGGGAAAACTCACGGATATGGAAAAATGTCGAGAAAAACGATATTTTCAATTGCGTCAGCAACGCTTATTAATAATGATTATTATAATGTAGTAATAGCAGTCGCGTTTTGCTAACTTTTGTGTTTGAAATGTTTTCATTAACGTACAATAGTTCATATATAGTACTTTATGCGATACCGGAAAATCTACGGCAATGGAAATTGTAGAGAAAAACGAAACCAATTGCACGTCAGCAACGCTTCGCATAATAATGATTACTATAATGTAGCAATATAGTCATATTATGCTAACTTTATGTTTTTGAAATGTTTTCATTAACGTACAACAGTTCAGATATATAGTACCTTACGCGTATAGCGGAAAACTACGGATATGGAAAATGATTCCGAGAAAAACAAGATACCAATTGCGCTCATGCAACGCTTATTAATAATGATTATTATATAATGGTAGCAAGGTAGTCGCGTTTGCTAACTTTTTGTGTTTTTGAAATGTTAATAACGTACAATAGTTCATATATAGTACCTATGCGATGCACCGGAAAACTACGTTTAATATAGAAAATGTCGAGAAAAACGATACCAATTCACAGGCGTCAGCAACGGCTTATGGCAATAATAATTATTATAATGTAGTAATAGCAGTCGCGTTTGCTAGCTCTTGTGTTTTTGAAATGTGTTCATTAACGTACAATAGTTCATATATAGTACCTATGCGATACCGTAAACTACGGATATGGAAAATGTCGAGAAAAACGATACCAATTGGGTCAGCAACGCTTATTAATAATGATTATTAAAATGTAGTAATAGCAGTCGCGTTTGCTAACTTTTGTGGTTTTGAAATGTTTTCATTAACGTACAATAGTTCATATGTAGTACCTATGCGATACCGGAAAACTACGGCAATGGAAAATGTCGAGAAAAACGAAACCAATTGCGTCAGCAACTCTTATTAATAATGATTATTATAATGTAGTAATAGCAGTCGCGTTTGCTAACTTTTGTGTTTTTGAAATGTTTTCATTAACGTACAATAGTTCATATATAGTACTTATGCGATACCGGAAAACTACGGCAATGGAAATTGTCGAGAAAAACAAAACCAATTGCGTTAGCAACGCTTATTAATAATGATTATTTTAATGTAGTAATAGCAGTCACGTTTGCTAATTTTTGTGTTTTTGAAATGTTTTCATTAACGTACAATAGTTCATATATAGTACTTATGCGATACCGGAAAACTACGGCAATGGAAATTGTCGAGAAAAACGAAACCAATTGCGTCAGCAACGCTTATTAATAATGATTACTATAATGTAGTAGTAGCAGTTGCGTTTGCTAACTTTTGTGTTTTTGAAATGTTTTCATTAACGTACAATAGATCATATATAGTACCTACGCGATACCGGAAAACTACGGATATGGAAAATGTCGAGAAAAACGATACCAATTGCGTCAGCAACGCTTATTAATAATTATTATTATAATGTAGTAATAGCAGTCGCGTTTGCTAACTTTTGTGTTTTTGAAATGTTTTCATTAACGTACAATAGTTCATATATAGTACCTATGCGATACCGGAAAACTACGGATATAAAAAATGTCGAGAAAAACGATACCAATTGCGTCAGCAACGCTTATTAATAATGATTATTATTATGTAGTAATAGCTTAGTCATGCGTTTGCTAACTTTTGTGTTTTTGAAATGTTTTAATTTACAACGTACAATAGTTCATATATAGTACCTATGCGATACCGGAAAACTACGGATATGGAAAATGTCGAGAAAAACGATACCAATTGCGTTTGAAGAATCTGGCTAATTAATAATGATTATTATAATGTAGTAATAGCAGTCGCGTCTGCTAACTTTAGTGTTTTTGAAATGTGTTCATTAACGTACAATAGTTCATATATAGTACCTATGCGATACCGGAAAACTACGGATATGGAAAATGTCGAGAAAAACCATACCAATTGCGTCAGCAACGCTTATTAATAATTATTATTTTAATGTAGTAAGAGCAGTCGCGTTTGCTAACTTTTGTGTTTTTGGAAATGTTTTCATTAACGTACAATAGTTCATATATAGTACCTTATGCGATACTGGAAAACTACGGATATGGAAAATGTCGAGAAAAACGATACCAATTGCGTCAGCAACGCTTATTAATAATGATTATTATAATGTAGTAATAGCAGTCTGCGTTTGCTAGCATACTGTGTTTTTGAAATGTTTTCATTAACGTACAATAGTTCATATATATAGTACCTATGCGATACCGGAAAAACTACGGATATGGAAATTGTCGAGAGGAAAACGAATACCAATTGCGTCAGCAACGCTTATTAATAATGATTATTATAATGTAGTAATAGCAGTCGCGTTTGCTAATCTTTTGTGTTTTTTAAATGTTTTTTCATTAACGTACAATAGTTCATATATAGGAGCTATGCGATGCCGGAAATCTATCGGATATGGAAAATGTAGAGAAAAACGATACTTGAATTGCGTCAGCAACGCTTATTAATGAATGATTATTATACGCATGTAGTAATAGCAGTCGCGTTTGCTAACTTTTGTGTTTTTTGAAATGTTTTCATTAATCGTACAATAGTTCATATATAGTACCTTATGCGATACCGGAAAACTACGGATGCCAATAGAAAATATCGAGAAAAAACGATACCAATTAGCGTCAGCAAACGCTTATCATAAACTAATGATTATTATAATGTAGTAATAGCAGTCGCGTTTGCTAACTTTTGTGTTTTTGAAATGTTTTTATTCACGTACAATAGTTCATATATAGTACCTATGCGATACCGAAAAACCACGGATACAGAAAATGTCGAGAAAAACAACACCAATTGCGTCAGCAACGCTTATTAATAGTGACTATTATAATGTAGTAATAGCAGTCGCGTTTGCTAACTTTCGTGTTTTTGAAATGTTTTCATTAACGTACAATAGTTCATATATAGTACCTTTGCGATACCGGAAAACTACGGCAATGGAAAATGTCGAGAAAAACGATACCAATTGCGTAAGCAACGCTTATTAATAATGATTATTATAACGTAGTAATAGCAGTCGCGTTTGCCAACTTTTGTGTTTTTGAAATGTTTTCGTTAACGTACAATAGTTCATATATAGTACCTATGCGATAGCGGAAAACTACGGATATGGAAAATATCGAGAAAAACGATACCAATTGCGTCAGCAACGATTATTAATAATGATTATTATAATGTAGTAATAGCAGTCGCGTTTGCTAACTTTTGTGTTTTTGAAATGTTATCATTAACGTACAATAGTTCATATATAGTACCTATGCGTTACCGGAAAACTACGGATAAGAAAAATGTCGAGAAAAACGAAACCAATTGCGTCAGCAACGCTTATTAATAATGATTATTATAATGTAGTAATAGCAGTCGCGTTTGCTAACTTTCGTGTTTTTGAAATGTTTTCATTAACGTACAATAGTTCATATATAGTAATTATGCGATACCGGAAAACTACGGATATGGAAAATGTCGAGAAAAACGATAACAATTGCGTCAGCAACCCTTATTAATAATGATTATTATAATGTAGTAATAGCAGTCGCGTTTGCTAACTTTTGTGTTTTTGAAATGTTTTCATTAACGTACAATAGTTCATATATAGTACCTATGCGATACCGGAAAACTACGGATATGGAAAATGTCGAGAAAAACGATACCAATTGCGTCAGCAACGCTTATTAATAATGATTATTATAATGTAGTAATAGCAGTCGCGTTTGCTAACTTTTGTGTTTTTGAAAGGTTTTCATTAACGTACAATAGTTCATATATAGTACTTATGCGATACCGGAAAACTACGGATATGGAAAATGTCGAAAAAAACGAAACCAATTGCGTCAGCAACGCTTATTAATAATGATTATTATAATGTAGTAATAGCAGTCGCGTTTGCTAACTTTTGTGTTTTTGAAATGTTTTCATTAACGTACAATAGCTTATATATATTACCTATGCGATACCGGAAAACTACGGCAATGGAAAATGTCGAGAAAAACGATACCAATTGCGTCAGCAACGCTTATTCATAATGATTATTATAATGTAGTAATAGCAGTCGCGTTTGCTAACTTTTGTGTTTTTGAAATGTCTTCATTAACGTACAATAGTTCATATATAGTACCTATGCGATACCGGAAAACTACGGATATGGAAAATGTCGAGAAAAACGATACCAATTGCGTCAGCAACGCTTATTAATAATGATTATTATAATGTAGTAATAGCAGTCGCGTTTGCTAACTTTTGTGTTTTTGAAATGTTTTCATTAACGTACAATACTTCATATATAGTACTTATGCGATACCGGAAAACTACGGATATGGAAAATGTCGAGAAAAACGATACCAATTACGTCAGCAACGCTTATTAATAATGTTTATTATAATGTAGTAATAGCAGTCGCGTTTGCTAACTTTTGTGTTTTTGAAATGTTTTCATTAACGTACAATAGTTCATATATAGTACCTGTACAGTTTTGTATAATCTATAAATATTTAATTATTTGAATTTTTACCGCTTGCTAAGTTTTGTGTTGTTAGCGCCTGCGGGTTTCTTACGTTGAACGTGTGGCGTTGCTAAATAAGGCAGTGTATTGTTAAGGGTGCTAAGGTACATAGTTGATACCTCCTTGTATGCCCAAGTATCGGCACAATTATAATTATTACAATCTGTTTTATACTGCGTTATGTATTACCAGTGTACAGTTTGGTGCATTAAATTTATAAGTTTTCTTTGATTCGAGGCGTTTACATTTATTTCGAAATCCAGCATTTACGGCAACGTTTTCCTTCTTGAAGACGTTGAATTTATTTTTTCTTGAACTTTTGTATCGACAAATTCTACAACGATACAGTACCTATGCGATACCGAAAAACTACGGATATGGAAAATGTCGAGAAAAACGATACCAATTGCGTCAGCAACGCTTATTAATAATGATTATTATAATGTAGTAATAGCAGTCGCGTTTGCTAACTTTTGTGTTTTTGAAATGTTTTCATTAACGTACAATAGTTCATATATAGTACCTATGCGATACCGGAAAACTACGGATATGGAAAATCTCGAGAAAAACGATACCAATTGCGTCAGCAACGCTTATTAATAATGATTATTATAATGCAGTAATAGCGGTCGCGTTTGCTAACTTTTGTGTTTTTAAACTGTTTTCATTAACGTACAATAGTTCATATATAGTACCTATGCGATACCGGAAAACTACGGATATGGAAAATGTTGAGAAAAACGATACCAATTGCGTCAGCAACGCTTATTAATAATGATTATTATAATGTAGTAATAGCAGTCGCGTTTGCTAACTTTTGTGTTTTTGAAATGTGTTCATTAACGTACAATAGTTCATATATAGTACCTATGCGATACCGGAAAACTACGGATATGGAAAATGTCGAGAAAAACGATACCAATTGCGTCAGCAACGCTTATTAATAATGATTATTATAATGTAGTAATAGCAGTCGCGTTTGCTAACTTTTGTGTTTTTGAAATGTTTTCATTAACGTACAATAGTTCATATATAGTACCTATGCGATACCGGAAAACTACGGATATGGAAAATGTCGAGAAAAACGAAACCAATTGCGTCAGCAACGCTTATTAATAATGATTATTATAATGTAGTAATAGCAGTCGCGTTTGCTAACTTTTGTGTTTTTGAAATGTTTTCATTAACGTACAATAGTTCATATATAGTACCTATGCGATACCGGAAAACTACGGATATGGAAAATGTCGAGAAAAACGATACCAATTGCGTCAGCAACGCTTATTAATAATGATTATTATAATGTAGTAATAGCAGTCGCGTTTGCTAACTTTTGTGTTTTTGAAATGTTTTCATTAACGTACAATAGTTCATATATAGTACCTATGCGATACCGGAAAACTACGGATATGGAAAATGTCGAAAAAAAACGATACCAATTGCGTCAGCAACGCTTATTAATAATGATTATTATAATGTAGTAATAGCAGTCGCGTTTGCTAACTTTTGTGTTTTTGAAATGTTTTCATTAACGTACAATAGTTCATATATAGTACCTATGCGATACCGGAAAACTACAGATATGGAAAATGTCGAGAAAAACGATACCAATTGCGTCAGCAACCCTTATTAATAATGATTATTATAATGTAGTAATAGCAGTCGCGTTTGCTAACTTTTGTGTTTTTGAAATGTGTTTATTAACGTACAATAGTTCATATATAGTACCTATGCGATACCGGAAAACTACGGATATGGAAAATGTCGAGAAAAACGATACCAATTGCGTCAGCAACGCTTATTAATAATGATTATTATAATGTAGTAATAGCAGTCGCGTTTGCTAACTTTGTGTTTTTGAAATGTTTTCATTAACGTACAATAGTTCATATATAGTACCTATGCGATACCGGAAAACTACGGATATGGAAAATGTCGAGAAAAACGATACCAATTGCGTCAGCAACGCTTATTAATAATGATTATTATAATGTAGTAATAGCAGTCGCGTTTGCTAACTTTTGTGTTTTTGAAATGTTTTCATTAACGTACAATAGTTCATATATAGTACCTATGCGATACCGGAAAACTACGGATATGGAAAATGTCGAGAAAAACGATACCAATTGCGTCAGCAACGCTTATTAATAATGATTATTATAATGTAGTAATAGCAGTCGCGTTTGCTAACTTTGTGTTTTTGAAATGTTTTCATTAACGTACAATAGTTCATATATAGTACCTATGCGATACCGGAAAACTACGGATATGGAAAATGTCGAGAAAAACGATACCAATTGCGTCAGCAACGCTT
Organism: Aquatica leii; assembly: GCA_035610365.1. Classification (NCBI taxonomy): domain Eukaryota; kingdom Metazoa; phylum Arthropoda; class Insecta; order Coleoptera; family Lampyridae; genus Aquatica; species Aquatica leii. The sequence continues at coordinate 11,831 of JARPUR010000035.1, read as the reverse complement.
ATTAATAATGATTATTATAATGTAGTAATAGCAGTCGCGTTTGCTAACTTTTGTGTTTTTGAAATGTTTTCATTAACGTACAATAGTTCATATATAGTACCTATGCGATACCGGAAAACTACGGATATGGAAAATGTCGAGAAAAACGATACCAATTGCGTCAGCAACGCTTATTAATAATGATTATTATAATGTAGTAATAGCAGTCGCGTTTGCTAACTTTTGTGTTTTTGAAATGTTTTCATTAACGTACAATAGTTCATATATAGTACCTATGCGATACCGGAAAACTACGGATATGGAAAATGTCGAGAAAAACGATACCAATTGCGTCAGCAACGCTTATTAATAATGATTATTATAATGTAGTAATAGCAGTCGCGTTTGCTAACTTTTGTGTTTTTGAAATGTTTTCATTAACGTACAATAGTTCATATATAGTACCTATGCGATACCGGAAAACTACGGATATGGAAAATGTCGAGAAAAACGATACCAATTGCGTCAGCAACGCTTATTAATAATGATTATTATAATGTAGTAATAGCAGTCGCGTTTGCTAACTTTTGTGTTTTTGAAATGTTTTCATTAACGTACAATAGTTCATATATAGTACCTATGCGATACCGGAAAACTACGGATATGGAAAATGTCGAGAAAAACGATACCAATTGCGTCAGCAACGCTTATTAATAATGATTATTATAATGTAGTAATAGCAGTCGCGTTTGCTAACTTTTGTGTTTTTGAAATGTTTTCATTAACGTACAATAGTTCATATATAGTACCTATGCGATACCGGAAAACTACGGATATGGAAAATGTCGAGAAAAACGATACCAATTGCGTCAGCAACGCTTATTAATAATGATTATTATAATGTAGTAATAGCAGTCGCGTTTGCTAACTTTTGTGTTTTTGAAATGTTTTCATTAACGTACAATAGTTCATATATAGTACCTATGCGATACCGGAAAACTACGGATATGGAAAATGTCGAGAAAAACGATACCAATTGCGTCAGCAACGCTTATTAATAATGATTATTATAATGTAGTAATAGCAGTCGCGTTTGCTAACTTTTGTGTTTTTGAAATGTTTTCATTAACGTACAATAGTTCATATATAGTACCTATGCGATACCGGAAAACTACGGATATGGAAAATGTCGAGAAAAACGATACCAATTGCGTCAGCAACGCTTATTAATAATGATTATTATAATGTAGTAATAGCAGTCGCGTTTGCTAACTTTTGTGTTTTTGAAATGTTTTCATTAACGTACAATAGTTCATATATAGTACCTATGCGATACCGGAAAACTACGGATATGGAAAATGTCGAGAAAAACGATACCAATTGCGTCAGCAACGCTTATTAATAATGATTATTATAATGTAGTAATAGCAGTCGCGTTTGCTAACTTTTGTGTTTTTGAAATGTTTTCATTAACGTACAATAGTTCATATATAGTACCTATGCGATACCGGAAAACTACGGATATGGAAAATGTCGAGAAAAACGATACCAATTGCGTCAGCAACGCTTATTAATAATGATTATTATAATGTAGTAATAGCAGTCGCGTTTGCTAACTTTTGTGTTTTTGAAATGTTTTCATTAACGTACAATAGTTCATATATAGTACCTATGCGATACCGGAAAACTACGGATATGGAAAATGTCGAGAAAAACGATACCAATTGCGTCAGCAACGCTTATTAATAATGATTATTATAATGTAGTAATAGCAGTCGCGTTTGCTAACTTTTGTGTTTTTGAAATGTTTTCATTAACGTACAATAGTTCATATATAGTACCTATGCGATACCGGAAAACTACGGATATGGAAAATGTCGAGAAAAACGATACCAATTGCGTCAGCAACGCTTATTAATAATGATTATTATAATGTAGTAATAGCAGTCGCGTTTGCTAACTTTTGTGTTTTTGAAATGTTTTCATTAACGTACAATAGTTCATATATAGTACCTATGCGATACCGGAAAACTACGGATATGGAAAATGTCGAGAAAAACGATACCAATTGCGTCAGCAACGCTTATTAATAATGATTATTATAATGTAGTAATAGCAGTCGCGTTTGCTAACTTTTGTGTTTTTGAAATGTTTTCATTAACGTACAATAGTTCATATATAGTACCTATGCGATACCGGAAAACTACGGATATGGAAAATGTCGAGAAAAACGATACCAATTGCGTCAGCAACGCTTATTAATAATGATTATTATAATGTAGTAATAGCAGTCGCGTTTGCTAACTTTTGTGTTTTTGAAATGTTTTCATTAACGTACAATAGTTCATATATAGTACCTATGCGATACCGGAAAACTACGGATATGGAAAATGTCGAGAAAAACGATACCAATTGCGTCAGCAACGCTTATTAATAATGATTATTATAATGTAGTAATAGCAGTCGCGTTTGCTAACTTTTGTGTTTTTGAAATGTTTTCATTAACGTACAATAGTTCATATATAGTACCTATGCGATACCGGAAAACTACGGATATGGAAAATGTCGAGAAAAACGATACCAATTGCGTCAGCAACGCTTATTAATAATGATTATTATAATGTAGTAATAGCAGTCGCGTTTGCTAACTTTTGTGTTTTTGAAATGTTTTCATTAACGTACAATAGTTCATATATAGTACCTATGCGATACCGGAAAACTACGGATATGGAAAATGTCGAGAAAAACGATACCAATTGCGTCAGCAACGCTTATTAATAATGATTATTATAATGTAGTAATAGCAGTCGCGTTTGCTAACTTTTGTGTTTTTGAAATGTTTTCATTAACGTACAATAGTTCATATATAGTACCTATGCGATACCGGAAAACTACGGATATGGAAAATGTCGAGAAAAACGATACCAATTGCGTCAGCAACGCTTATTAATAATGATTATTATAATGTAGTAATAGCAGTCGCGTTTGCTAACTTTTGTGTTTTTGAAATGTTTTCATTAACGTACAATAGTTCATATATAGTACCTATGCGATACCGGAAAACTACGGATATGGAAAATGTCGAGAAAAACGATACCAATTGCGTCAGCAACGCTTATTAATAATGATTATTATAATGTAGTAATAGCAGTCGCGTTTGCTAACTTTTGTGTTTTTGAAATGTTTTCATTAACGTACAATAGTTCATATATAGTACCTATGCGATACCGGAAAACTACGGATATGGAAAATGTCGAGAAAAACGATACCAATTGCGTCAGCAACGCTTATTAATAATGATTATTATAATGTAGTAATAGCAGTCGCGTTTGCTAACTTTTGTGTTTTTGAAATGTTTTCATTAACGTACAATAGTTCATATATAGTACCTATGCGATACCGGAAAACTACGGATATGGAAAATGTCGAGAAAAACGATACCAATTGCGTCAGCAACGCTTATTAATAATGATTATTATAATGTAGTAATAGCAGTCGCGTTTGCTAACTTTTGTGTTTTTGAAATGTTTTCATTAACGTACAATAGTTCATATATAGTACCTATGCGATACCGGAAAACTACGGATATGGAAAATGTCGAGAAAAACGATACCAATTGCGTCAGCAACGCTTATTAATAATGATTATTATAATGTAGTAATAGCAGTCGCGTTTGCTAACTTTTGTGTTTTTGAAATGTTTTCATTAACGTACAATAGTTCATATATAGTACCTATGCGATACCGGAAAACTACGGATATGGAAAATGTCGAGAAAAACGATACCAATTGCGTCAGCAACGCTTATTAATAATGATTATTATAATGTAGTAATAGCAGTCGCGTTTGCTAACTTTTGTGTTTTTGAAATGTTTTCATTAACGTACAATAGTTCATATATAGTACCTATGCGATACCGGAAAACTACGGATATGGAAAATGTCGAGAAAAACGATACCAATTGCGTCAGCAACGCTTATTAATAATGATTATTATAATGTAGTAATAGCAGTCGCGTTTGCTAACTTTTGTGTTTTTGAAATGTTTTCATTAACGTACAATAGTTCATATATAGTACCTATGCGATACCGGAAAACTACGGATATGGAAAATGTCGAGAAAAACGATACCAATTGCGTCAGCAACGCTTATTAATAATGATTATTATAATGTAGTAATAGCAGTCGCGTTTGCTAACTTTTGTGTTTTTGAAATGTTTTCATTAACGTACAATAGTTCATATATAGTACCTATGCGATACCGGAAAACTACGGATATGGAAAATGTCGAGAAAAACGATACCAATTGCGTCAGCAACGCTTATTAATAATGATTATTATAATGTAGTAATAGCAGTCGCGTTTGCTAACTTTTGTGTTTTTGAAATGTTTTCATTAACGTACAATAGTTCATATATAGTACCTATGCGATACCGGAAAACTACGGATATGGAAAATGTCGAGAAAAACGATACCAATTGCGTCAGCAACGCTTATTAATAATGATTATTATAATGTAGTAATAGCAGTCGCGTTTGCTAACTTTTGTGTTTTTGAAATGTTTTCATTAACGTACAATAGTTCATATATAGTACCTATGCGATACCGGAAAACTACGGATATGGAAAATGTCGAGAAAAACGATACCAATTGCGTCAGCAACGCTTATTAATAATGATTATTATAATGTAGTAATAGCAGTCGCGTTTGCTAACTTTTGTGTTTTTGAAATGTTTTCATTAACGTACAATAGTTCATATATAGTACCTATGCGATACCGGAAAACTACGGATATGGAAAATGTCGAGAAAAACGATACCAATTGCGTCAGCAACGCTTATTAATAATGATTATTATAATGTAGTAATAGCAGTCGCGTTTGCTAACTTTTGTGTTTTTGAAATGTTTTCATTAACGTACAATAGTTCATATATAGTACCTATGCGATACCGGAAAACTACGGATATGGAAAATGTCGAGAAAAACGATACCAATTGCGTCAGCAACGCTTATTAATAATGATTATTATAATGTAGTAATAGCAGTCGCGTTTGCTAACTTTTGTGTTTTTGAAATGTTTTCATTAACGTACAATAGTTCATATATAGTACCTATGCGATAGCGGAAAACTACGGATATGGAAAATGTCGAGAAAAACGAAACCAATTGCGTCAGCAACGCTTAATAATAATGATTATTATAATGTAGTAATAGCAGTCGCGTTTGCTAACTTTTGTGTTTTTGAAATGTTTTCATTAACGTACAATAGTTCATATATAGTACCTATGCGATAGCGGAAAACTACGGATATGGAAAATGTCGAGAAAAACGAAACCAATTGCGTCAGCAACGCTTATTAATAATGATTATTATAATGTAGTAATAGCAGTCGCGTTTGCTAACTTTTGTGTTTTTGAAATGTTTTCATTAACGTACAATAGTTCATATATAGTACCTATGCGATACCGGAGAACTACGGATATGGAAAATGTCGAGAAAAACGATACCAATTGTGTCAGCAACGCTTATTAATAATGATTATTTTAATGTAGTAATAGCAGTCGCGTTTGCTAACTTTTGTGTTTTTGAAATGTGTTCATTAACGTACAATAGTTTATATATAGTACCTATGCGATACCGGAAAACTACGGATATGGAAAATGTCGAAAAAAACGAAACCAATTGCGTCAGCAACGCTTATTAATCATGATTACTATAATGCAGTAACAGCGGTCGCGTTTGCTAACTTTTGTGTTTTTGAAACGTTTTCATTAACGTACAAATAGTTCATATATAGTACCTATGCGATACCGGAAAACTACGGATATGGAAAATGTCGAGAAAAACGATACCAATTGCGTCAGCAACGCTTATTACTAATGATTATTATAATGTAGTAATAGCAGTCGAGTTTGCTAACTTTTGTGTTTTTGAAATGTTTTCATTAACATACAATAGTTCATATATAGTACCTATGCGATACCGGAAAACTACGGATATGGAAAATGTCGAGAAAAACGATACCAATTGCGTCAGCAACGCTTATTAATAATGATTATTATAATGTAGTTATAGCAGTCGCGTTTGCTAACTTTTGTGTCTTTGAAATGTTTTCATTAACGTACAATAGTTCATATATAGTACCTATGCGATAGCGGAAAACTACGGATATGGAAAATATCGAGAAAAACGAAACCAATTGCGTCAGCAACGCTTATTAATAATGATTATTATAATGTAGTAATAGCAGTCGCGTTTGCTAACTTTTGTGTTTTTGAAATGTTTTCATTAACGTACAATAGTTCATATATAGTACCTATGCGATACCGGAAAACTACGGCAATGGAAAATGTCGAGAAAAACGAAACAAATTGCGTCAGCAACGCTTATTAATAATGATTTTTATAATGTAGTAATAGCAGTCGCGTTTGCTAAATTTTGTGTTTTTGAAATATTTTCATTAACGTACAATAGTTCATATATAGTACCTATGCGATAGCGGAAAACTACGGATATGGAAAATATCGAGAAAAACGATACCAAATGCGTCAGCAACGCTTATTAATAATGATTATTATAATGTAGTAATAGCAGTCGCGTTTGCTAACTTTTGTGTTTTTGAAATGTTTTCATTAACGTACAATAGTTCATATATAGTACCTATGCGATACCGAAAAACTACGGCAATGGAAAATGTCGAGAAAAACGAAACCAATTGCGTCAGCAACGCTTATTAATAATGATTATTATAATGTAGTAATAGCAGTCGCGTTTGCTAACTTTTGTGTTTTTGAAATGTTTTCATTAACGTACAATAATTCATATATAGTACCTATGCGATAGCGGAAAACTACGGATATGGAAAATGTCGAGAAAAACAAAACCAATTGCGTCAGCAACGCTTATTCATAATGATTATTATAATGTAGTAATAGCAGTCGCGTTTGCTAGCTTTTGTGTTTTTGAAATGTTTTCATTAACGTACAATAGTTCATATATAGTACCTATGCGATACCGGAAAACTACGGATATGGAAAATGTCAAGAAAAACGATACCAATTGCGTCAGCAACGCTTATTAATAATGATTATTATAATGTAGTAATAGCAGTCGCGTTTGCTAACTTTTGTGTTTATGAAATGTGTTCATTAACGTACAATAGTTCATATATAGTACCTATGCGATACCGGAAAACTACGGCAATGGAAAATGTCGAGAAAAACAAAACCAATTGCGTCAGCAACGCTTATTAATAATGGTTATTATAATGTAGTAATAGCAGTCGCGTTTGCTAACTTTTGTGTTTTTGAAATGTGTTTATTAACGTACAATAGTTCATATATAGTACCTATGCAATACCGGAAAACTACGGATATGGAAAATGTCGAGAAAAACCGTACCAATTGCGTCAGCAACGCTTATTAATAATGATTATTATAATGTAGTAATAGCAGTCGCGTTTGCTAACTTTTGTATTTTTGAAATGTTTTCATTAACGTACAATAGTTCATATATAGTACCTATGCGATACCGGAAAACTACGGATATGGAAAATCTCGAGAAAAACGGTACCAATTGCGTCAGCAACGCTTATTAATAATGATTATTATAATGTAGTAATAGCAGTCGCGTTTGCTAACTTTTGTGTTTTTGAAATGTTTTCATTAACGTACAATAGTTCATATATAGTACCTATGCGATACCGGAAAACTACGGTTATGGGAAATGTCGAGAAATACGATACCAATTGCGTCAGCAACGCTTATTAATAATGATTATTATAATGTAGTAATAGCAGTCGCGTTTGCTATCTTTTGTGTTTTTGAAATGTTTTCATTAACGTACAATAGTTTATATATAGTACCTATGCGATACCGGAAAACTACGGATATGGAAAATGTGGAAAAAAACGATACCAATTGCGTCAGCAACGCTTATTAATAATGATTATTATAATGTAGTAATAGCAGTCGCGTTTGCTAACTTTTGTGTTTTTGAAATGTTTTCATTAACGTACAATAGTTCATATATAGTACCTATGCGATACCGGAAAACTACGGATATGGAAAATGTCGAGAAAAACGATACCAATTGCGTCAGCAACGCTTATTAATAATGATTATTATAATGTAGTAATAGCAGTCGCGTTTGCTAACTTTTGTGTATTTGAAATGTTTTCATTAACGTACAATAGTTCATATATAGTACCTATGCGATACCGGAAAACTACGGATATGGAAAATGTCGAGAAAAACGATACCAATTGCGTCAGTAACGCTTATTAACAATGATTATTATAATGTAGTAATAGCAGTCGCGTTTGCTAACTTTTGTGTTTTTGAAATGTTTTCATTAACGTACAATAGTTCATATATAGTACCTATGCGATACCGGAAAACTACGGCAATGGAAAATGTCGAGAAAAACGAAACCAATTGCGTCAGCAACGCTTATTAATAATGATTATTATAATGTAGTAATAGCAGTCGCGTTTGCTAACTTTTGTGTTTTTGAAATGTGTTCATTAACGTACAATAGTTCATATATAGTACCTATGCGATACCGGAAAACTACGGCAATGGAAAATGTCGAGAAAAACAAAACCAATTGCGTCAGCAACGCTTATTAATAATGATTATTATAATGTAGTAATAGCAGTCGCGTTTGCTAACTTTTGTGTTTTTGAAATGTTTTCATTAACGTACAATAGTTCATATATAGTACCTATGCGATACCGGAAAACTACGGATATGGAAAATGTCGAGAAAAACGATACCAATTGCGTCAGCAACGCTTATTAATAATGATTATTATAATGTAGTAATAGCAGTCGCGTTTGCTAACTTTTGTGTTTTTGAAATGTTTTCATTAACGTACAATAGTTCATATATAGTACCTATGCGATACCGGAAAACTACGGATATGGAAAATGTCGAGAAAAACGAAACCAATTGCGTCAGCAACGCTTATTAATAATGATTATTATAATGTAGTTGTTACGGTAATTTTCTTTAGGTACGCCTATGTGTTTTCGACGTAAAATTAGATTCAGGTGTTGACGCCATCTATCGGGTTCGTTGGTCACTTTGTATTGACAGACGGCATCCGGTGAAACTTCCGGCATTTTTGACTCTAACATTGTAACTGGTAATATCTAGGGTTGCGTGAGTGAAAGTGAAATTGGCGCCCAACGTGGGGCCTCGAATTTCTCATTTCACTACATTGCTTTTAGCTATTTTCTTTAATTGTGATTAGCGTAGGATTAACTTATACTGTCGAATTTCTCTAGACTTAGTGTGTAGCAAATTGGCTACCTGACTTTTCGATTCTTTTTCTTTTGAATCTCTCATTCGTTATAATTCTTTCTGCTGTTTAGATTTTTTTTCTCTAATTAGTATAGGATTACTAGCAGGAATAGGTAGTTTATATTATTGACTTTCCCCTGATTTAGTGTGTGCGATCATAAGTTCTTCTAGTTTTATTGATTCTTTTCTTAGTCTTACGTGGGTTCGATTTTACTTTGCTTTCTTTACTTAGTTATTGCTACTAGACTGGACGTCTGAGTTACTTCATTAACTTTTACTTTTTCTGTATTTTTCTTTAGTGCTGCAGTTTGATTGTAGATTAGCACTTTGCTTACGTTTCTTTTAATCGGACCTTCGCTTTGATTTTTTGGATTGACTCGACTACGTCGATTAATTTGTTTTCTTATTGGATTACTTAGTTGGTAGTAATACGGCTTGTACTTACTGTTATTTTGAATTTTGGCCAGACACGTGGTGGCACATTTCTGTTGGAGTTGACAACTTTGGTTAGTTTATTGTTTACTTGTTATTGTGTTAGCTATGTATTCTTCAGACGAAGAACCGCCATTTCTTACTTCTTCGGACTCTGATTCCGAAACGAATTTAGGTAATTGGAATGTTACTTTTTCGGGTGAAGATCCTTCTGTACTTATAGAATTTCTTATTCGTATCGACGAGTTGTGTTTGTCTCGTAGTGTTTCGCAACATCAACTTTTTCTCTCAGCTTTTGAGGTTTTATCTGGCAAAGCCCTTCTTGTTTTTAGGACGAATCGAAGTTCGTTACGTTCGTGGAATGATGTTGTTGCTTTGTTGAAGTCTGAGTTTTTACCGTTGGATTATGATGAGCGCTTGATGGATTCTATTCGCAGTCGTACGATGGGGGCTAACGAAACCATCGGTACTTACGTTACCAATATGCGATACCTTTTTCTTCAGCTAGCTGAACCAGTCTCAGAACAAATGCAGCTCAAGGTTATTCGTCGAAATCTAACGCCGTTCTATCAACTTCCTTTAGCGTTGATGGAAATCAAATCTATCGCTGAATTAATATCTTTAGGCAAGCGTTTGGAGTCTAACATCCATTCTCGCGATTCTTTCCACTTCTCTACAACAGAGATTGGTGACAAAGTTCAAGAGCCATCTGTAGTCTTTGCTAATAAGATTTCTACTTCCGTCTCTTCTGCTATGTCTGCTACTTGCTCTCTTACTACTTCTCCTCCCAATACTTGTGTTCGTTGTCGTTCTCAAGGTGATAAACCTTTACGTACTGTTCGCTCTCTTCTTTCTCTTCCTCCTAATTTCTTTTCAGTTTCTAGGATTATTAGGCCTACTACTGATTCTTGGTATTTAGGTATGATATCTAAAGTTACTGCTTCTCCTCGTCGTTTCTCTCGTTGGTGTGTTGTGAAAAATCTTTTATGTAAACGTGTACGCATTTCATCTTCTGATCCTTGCGTTTGGAAGTTAGTTGTACCATCGGACCAGCGCAAGCAACTTATTCAGGATCACCACATTACATCTAATTGGGATCACCTCAGTGTTAGGAGTACGTTGGAAGCTCTTCGATGTCATTTTTACTGGCTTCATATGAGACCTAAGGTTGCTGAGTTTATACGTAATTGTTCTTGTTCGAACTCGCGACGAAGCAAGCCTATTAGGTCACGTCACGTTTTGCCAGCAACGATGAAGCTTTCCAACACTAGCTTAGCTACAAGGCCTACGCGTCTACATAAGGATCTCCGGGTGTAAAGGCCGCTGCTATTGCTTTTACATCTCCTTCTTCAGTCGCTCCTAATTATTCTTTGTTGTCTCCCTCTTCTAATCGTTCTCTTCGCTTTCATCGGCGTCGCAAGCGTCGTAAGTGCTAGTTCGCTTTTTGGGCTTTCGACTTTCGACCTTTGCTATTCTTTTGGTTCTTTTCTTTCGGTTTTGGTGGTTCGAGTCTTTGAATATGTCGTCGGTATCTTGTTGGATTTGTCAAGCTTGGATGCTACCCAATTGTTCTTCTCATATTGCTGTCACCGATTTTCTTTTTCTTTAATAGCTTAAGTTTTAGTACTTTTGTTTTGGTTTCTTTCCCTCTCCATCTTACTTCAGGACAGACTACCTTTCCGTCTGTATATATTTATATCCGCTTAGTCGTCCTTTTTTGGATTGGTTCACGTCATCATATAGAATTCCTCTCTTACTGCTTTTGGATTTGGTTTTCTTTTCTTGATAGGTTTTCTATTCCCGCTCTAATCGGCATTAAAGTCTTGAAGTATACTTTCCAATTTGGGACAGCTTGATTGGTATGCTTTCGTTCTATGACTAACTGATATCTTTTCTTTTCTCTTCTTCTATATTTTATAGGCGGTTGGATGGGCACCGTAGGGGTGGTCTCTCTTTTCATTTCTTCTACAGGGTGGAAGAATGAATCAGGCGAAATTAAGATCAAGCTTTATCTTTCTCCGTCTTTCTCTATCTCTTATCTTTTCTACTTTTTATTTTTTTTTCTTCTTGGGTCTATCTATCTCTTTTCTTTGTGTGCCAACCATTATTCTTTCTTT
>JARPUR010000034.1:0-60327 GCA_035610365.1 Aquatica leii | reverse complement strand
TAGTTAGGCGACATCCGTGGAAAATAAAAATTACACTCCTTCGTTTATAAGTGGCGGTTCCTTTTTCTCGTTCGTATTTTTGTATTCGGCAATGGCGTCGCCAATAGGATCGTATATTACATTTTTCTTCCGGTGGTAGAGTCTCGCACGTAATCTGTTAAATATCGTTTGAGTTAAATTTATATACAGATTTAGCAGACGAAACCTTTAAAAGAACTTCTAGTTCGTCTGGATCTTTGGCAATAACGATGCAGACGCATTTAAGCCGATTTGCATTAACAGGGAAATTCCAGATCTACAAGAATAAAAGTTTTTATCGACGACCAGAAACTAAATATTGAAACCTATTCGAAGCGCTTTTTCTCTTAGTACTACTTTTCTTCTAACACTGCAAAGTGTGTAATAATGGAATCTTCTGAGAGAGTTTATGTGACCATCTTCCACATTATTTAATGAAATCTTAAATTAGTTTTTGTTTTTACAACTCCTCGATCTGCGGTTGATAAAATATAACAACTGTTGTGGTAATTTTTATCCCGGTTTTTTGCTATGTGGGAGTATTAATTGATTTGGTGCTGATATAAACTCCGTATAATAGATTTGATGATTTGTATCTTCTGTGTCGATTTCCTAAAAATGGTAATTCGTTTGATTAAGCAATCAAAGAAGTTAACTATTACATACAAAATCTGAGAAATAAAATCTGATGGGTCAAAGCGGAAGTGTTTTTGAATTCTAAACTGTTTCTCTTATAAAGGATCATGAGGAAGTACTAATTTTAAATTCGACACCTTCATGAAAAATTTTTAAAACCGGCAAAAAAAAAAGCAGGCATTCTTCCCAAGCCTTTGACTACAATACATCGATTTTTTCTGATTCTTGTCACACCATTAATGATAACTCCCATTCTATACGTCCTTCAACTTGTGGATTTCAAAGCATACATCCAAATTGCATTTACAATACAGGTTAACAGTGCCTTCCTTGTTTAATTCAATAAAAAAACTTTCGCTGTGAGAGGTCCATGCGCCAACTCTACTGCATCTCCTCGCTTGTTTTTCCTGTATAATAGCGGAAAAAGTAGTTAATTTGGACCAAAACTGGCTGTAATAATAGTTTTGTAACACTAACGATTCAAAATATTTCATCAATACTTATTGTGGAAGTACACCAAATGAGCGTTTCTTTGGTTTCCTGCAGCAGCACTTTCCCCAAAATTACAGTGAAAGATTTGGTTCCTACTTTTGGAACTGTGATGTTAGCGCAAATGCATATAGGTATTCTGGGTCCATGTGCCACCTTAAACAATGCATTACAGTAAGTTTTTACATTTTCAAGCATTTGCATTCCAGGAAAATGTTATATCTGGATTAATTTGATCTTTGGTTCTTTTTGTAAGCTTCGCGCGATGGTTGAAAACCAGCCAGAAATTTGTCCTATTTTGTCCGACTTCCATATTAGCTGCGCGCATCGGTTCAAATATCTAAACCAAGGCATACGTCGTTTATCGATACCGTCAAAAAGCCATTCTGGTATTAGCTGGTCCATAGTTGAATATTTGAACTTTTTGCATAGTTTTATCGCCCATTATAACGTAAATTCCTAAATCAAGTACGTATTCTTCGGAACCGTAAAATCAGGAACACACGTATCTTTATGAAAGTTTAAGTGTTTAGATAGCACAGAAGGATTAATATCAAAGACATGATTGTATAAAATCATGCGTTCAATTGCCATGTCTATGTCCATGACTGATGGATACAAATCCTAAACAATCTAATTTATTCATTTTAACGTATAAATAAATCAATTACTCTGGGTAAGAAATAACTACCCAACCTTTTCTTTGTTAGTTTTCTACAGACATATTTTGGGTAAATCTTCTTCTGTAGCCTCATGTTGTTGAGTAAAGCGTAAAACGTAATTAATATTTTTCAGTTGGGATTTTAGGTACTGCGTGGTAATAGTCAGCTATTGCCTGAATAATAGGTAATGTTTATAAGGTAGATAATAAAAAGACATGCGATCTCCTAAATACACTTGTGGAAAATCAACCATAACCATGTACATTAATTTCAATATTAGGCAAATAACCGGACTCTAAATAGTGTCTGTCTTACTAATATTTGAATAAATATTTACTAACAATACTTACTTTCAATGTGAAGATTTCATTGAATCTCCAGAAATTCCTGTGTAAAGGTACTGAATGTGGAGTTTTTATAGATTCGCCAGATTGCAAATAAAGCTTCTTTTGGGAGGATTGTTAAACCACCGGATTCTAAAACGATTGTTGAAGGAATGAATTTTGGCACTTCCTTTAGCAGGTAAGTCGAAAAACTAAATGGCACCAAAGATGTGTTTTTCAAATTAATTGCTTTTTCGCTGCTTCACATGTAATATCTTGTAAAAGAAGTTAAAAACAGTAAAAATACAAATGGACTATAAAAATCATAGAAAATAAAAAGCTAGTTTTCATTTACATATCTACAAACGAACATAACGGAAAAAATTATAAACATCAGAACTAAGTAAAAAAATATTTAAATAAAAACATTAAACAATATAATTAGAACGGTAAAACAAATTAAATATCAGAAAGTAAAAGAACACTTCTAAGTAAAGTGCAAGTTAAGCAAACCAAACAAAAATTTATTGTGTTAGCAACCTGCTCAGAGGGATCAAAAAAACTTGGCACAATATAACTCTTTCTACTAGTTTTCAGTGATTTTTATTGAATACTTGTGTATTTCTCGGACAAGTATGTAGATATGTATTTGGAAGCTTCGGAACGCCTCATCGAAAAGAGAGAATAGAATATTATAGAACCCGGTAACGGAAGAATATAAAAAGTATTTGGAAGAAGTTGGAGTTTAGTTTTTGAATTGAGTTAGAAGTGTTAAGAAGACTTTGTTTATTTAAATAATAGTGTTTAATCGCGTGTGCAAAAAGTAGATAAAGTCAAAAGTGCACTCAAGTGAAAATAAACACCAGTGTAGATAAAGGAAAAGTGAAACTTATCGTGGATAGTATTTGTAAATATCGAGTGATAGTGATAATCACTGGTACGTATATATGGTGGCTAGCACTGGCTACAAGTTTAACATTAAAAGTCGTTACAATGGTGTCAAGTGTTGGGTTGCAATCTTAACGTGTAAATAAACAAAGAAGTAATGGTCTATTAGTACGTGCTCAGTATGTGTTTGTTTATAGAGTGTAATTATAACTGTTTTAGTTTGTTAAACCGGGGCATTTAATTTAATAATAAAGAATCGGTCGTCATTAAAATTTGAGTGTTATACAACAATTGCATTTTTAAAAGTGACAGTAGATATCTTATTAAAACTTTATTCGTAAGTTATTAACTTATGCCGGGTAACTCCGAAAGAAAAATGGAAAAAGTTCTTAAAAAATGGAGGAAAAACTGTCCGAAAGTTATAAAAAACAAAAGAAATACGGAACGAACAATAAAACCAAATTAAAAGTGGTTCAAAAAGAAAACTCTGCCATGATATGTTAAGTTTAAGAGAAAAGAGATATGCGAGAGAGTTCTAGAAAACAAAAAATAGAAGACAGAATAAAACTGCTTGAAGAAAAAATGAACCAAAATGAATTGCCACGGTAAAGAAAATTGTAACAAGTAAAGAATTATTAATGGATCGTAAGGAAGAAACCACTAACAAGTTTAAAGTTGTGACTTCAAAATTTTTATAGAAAAATTCTAATGCTAAGCAATGATTCCTGAGCAACAAGCCAGAAAGCGACGTCTTTACATACTAGCCTTATGTAGAAAAGCGCTTGGAATTTCCTGCAGACTTCGTTTCTGACCCACCTCCAAAGAAATTACATGAACTCTTAATTTCACGTTTAGAAATGAGATATAAAGATGAGGAAGAAGTGAAGAAGTGTGACTCCACCATACCACCCAGGTAAACTCTGCTTGGTACAAATTCCCCACAAGAAGGATAGAGTTAAAGCATGGAAATGTTGCGAAGTCAGATATGGATAGTCTTAAAAGAGCCAGTGGCAGGATGGGCCAAGTTATTTGTGGGTGCTATGGAGAGCATGTGTGGTTCCGCGAGGTACAACTTATCCCTCGATTCTAGGTTAATACCAAGTCGGTAAGGAAAAGGATCTACATAGATGAGGGAAAAATAAAAACTATTAATCAAACAGCGACAGCTAAAACAAAAATGAGTAAACATCTTGTTTAACTAAAAATGTAATAAACTAAAAATGACCTGAAATAACCTTCTAACCCCTACTGCTTGCCATCATCGCTGCTTGCAAAATAATAAAACTTAATTACACTCATCACAGATATAAGTGTTAAGCAAAATCCAAAGAAAGAAATTATTTCTAATGAAAGACCTGTGGTCCTCTTTGCAAAAAGTCTATATGCATGTACATCAGTGCACCAGTCTAAAGATGGCATGAGGGGATTCGGGATAGGGGTTGACTTCTGATCGTCATCGAATTCGCGACAGTTTATGAATCCGATGTGCTGGGGCAAGTCAGGAACGCCACATGCCGTGTGAAGAAAGGATTTGGAATTTCCTGGCCCTCACTGTCTAGGGACGTAGTGATATTTTGACCAAGGTAAGAATATCCGGGATAAGGGAATAGGCGTTGATGCGCCCTTTCTCTGGGAAGCGTCCCACAGCCACATTTACCCAAGATCAAGACCTTAAGTGACGCTTGGCACGTGGAAAAGCACAGAAAGTCGTTGAGCGAAACTTGCTGGTCAAGGAAATTGCACGTGCATAAGGAGGATGTAAGGGAGGATGCTTGGATATAACGCAGGGGTATTTGGCTGGAACGGTGCGTGAAAAGCCCCGAAGATAGTCTCCCAAGGAATAGGGATTAGAGCAAAGCCAGTTGAGCTAAAGCACTGTTAAAGATACTGGCAAGAGATGTTTGAGTGTAGGTTCCATTTCAAACCTGAGTATTTGTATAACAAGTGCAAGACGCCTTACACTCAGAACCACGAATGCGCAAATGTTTTTACAAAACTTAATCTGTCAAGCAAAAGTCCGAGGTGCTTGGGAATTCGAATAATCTCTACGGACGGAATGTTGTGGAGGCGCAGTAAAGAATCTCGTTTTAAAGTGTGGAGCTTAAAACCAGTAGCGTCTGCGTATGCGAAAATGTCGCAGTCTGGCTGGTAGGTTGCCCAGCTAGTAAGCAGGCTGCATAACCTGATTCTCACAAGCGGTCGGTCCGAAAACTGAGCTTTGCGTGGACATCTCTCTTTAATGACGAGAGCTTCTATTATTGACGGTCACCATACGTTGTTGAACGATTCAGATAAGTCAATGAAAATTGCAAGTCTGGTACTTGGAAACGTTCGGTTGTGGTTACATTGGTCATTAATCTACTTACGGCGTCAGTTGTCGTTTTGCCTAAAACGAAACCATATATTGACTGGGATGTGAAAATAATTTGTAGAGGAATGTCGTCATGAATCTTTGGAGAATCAAGTACGGTCAAAAAGTTTTCAAGTTCTGATAACAGAGTTATCGGACGCTACGAGTTGGAATTTACGAGATCCTTTCTCTCCCAGGTTTGAGAATGGTGATGAGTTTATCAGCTTTACAGCTGCGGCAGTGAAAATAACCACATTTAATTTTGCTAAGTTGAACAAATCAACGATCGCAGAAGAGAGGAAATCTTGTACACCATTGGTTACACGTAAGGCATTACAAATGTATTCCGTCTGGTCCAGGAGACTTGTTTTTGTGGGAGGTTCTAGCCATAGCAAACGTTGCTATATCGTCGCTAGTGACCACCCAGTGATATTGGGATCTTATTTGCAAATCAGTGCGGAATCTTATTTGAGTATGCAAATGCATATGCGGTTTAAGCTGCGTTAGTAGGAATCGAGGGTCATCTTGGTGAACTTGGCCAATGATAGCGCGCCTATAGATCTAGAATCGTGACACAAAGCACCACGTGGAAGATAAGCAGGATAGAACTTATGATTGCCATACATTAGGCGTTTATAACCGAATTATTCTCTTAGGGATAGGTTCAAGCGTGGAAAGCTTCTGACCACTTAATTCAAAAACCGTATCAGTCGGTGGTCGCTTCTCAATAACTTCCTGGAATCCGCAACGCCAGTTTAGGAATTTTTCTGGCAACTTGAAAATGGGGCGCCAAAGTGACGTCGATGCTTTGTCGAGCCTAAGTGGCTGAGAAGGTGAAATGTTGGTGAGGTTCGCTTGACCACGCAGAGGTCACGTTCACCTACAAGATTTCCTTCCACGCATCGTCCGCGGCTCGCAAGAATTTTGATCGAAGTGTTTGAGATGAATGCGTACATCTTTACTCGGCGGGCAAATAAAACGCCGAGGGAATGCCAAGTGAGGTGTTTCCAACCAATCAAAGATACTACAGTGCAGTTATTCGTTAAATGAGCTGACTGTAACCAACCCGACTTGCTTCAAACTATTGGAAACCAATAGCCGAGTAGTGCACCGCGTATAGCGGTAAGAGGATGCGGAAGTCCTGCTTGAAGGGTGTAGCTGCACCAGCAAGCTTGTACCCTAAAACCAGAACAGAACACGTAGGGTTCCCTGTGCTGTCAATAAGATGTTAATATCATTGTCGTAGGAAAAACTCATAGCTTCAAAAAAAGTCGCAACTCTGGAAGTGCTGAAGATTCACAATTTTGGGCAAGTTGGAGCTGTTTCGTAAACATGCTAGACAGGTATTAGAT
The DNA here is from genome assembly GCA_035610365.1 of Aquatica leii. Lineage (NCBI taxonomy): Eukaryota > Metazoa > Arthropoda > Insecta > Coleoptera > Lampyridae > Aquatica > Aquatica leii. The sequence continues at coordinate 53,609 of JARPUR010000034.1, read as the reverse complement.
GATGTTCCGCGTCTAATGACTTTACCTTTATGATTTATACAGTTTGCGCATGAAAGATCTCTGTTCCGATTTAGGGCATGTCTTGTTTCGTGCTTTTCAGCACAATGGCTGCACTGTGATTCACTTCTTTACAGTCGTTTAAATGGATGGCCAAACTGCTGACAATTTCAAAGCAACGCGTAACATGGATATGGTCATTAACCCTACACGCTTTCCAGGCGACGCAAACGCGACGTGATGCCAAAAGGAATTTTCGGACTTCTGGTAGAACTTCCAGCATCCAGTCATCGTTAGCTCTGGTCCCGAAAGCCAAAGCGGAAGAAAACTTTCAAATGCTCTGTAGTAGCAAGATGGTGTGATATCATCAGAAACATCGTCAAAATTTCTGTGATACAGATTGCCTTTTTTACCTGCTCAAGAGGTGAGGTTTGTAGGAACGCTGAGGATAGGAAACACGAAGTAAGTGATTTACCTTTGCGGCTTGATGATCAGATCGGTTTTTATCAAGGACGGCCGTGAAAATTTCTTGTTCGCTCAGATTCGGAGCCTTATATATATTTTTTCCCGTCTTAGTTACTATATGCTTATCTTCAACAGTACCAAACCCACATAAAAAAGTGGTGGCTAATCAAACCTTTGTGGACGACCCCCGAGACAACGAAACGTAGCAAACCCTACGGGTTAGTTCGACCTAATAGATTAGACGACGCCTTTAATCTACGTTGAGTTAGAGTTTAAAGCAGGAAACATACGTCGCACCAAGGCAGCCAAGTAATCTCGCGTTGTGCCGTATAAATATCCGCGCAAACACCGAGAAGCATAAAAAATAACGCGACGTGTATTCCTCGAACAAGTAGCACGGAAAAAGAAGTGACGTGCTGGAACTGCGGGAAATAAAACCACGTACGACGACGCCGTACTTAAACCGCAAAGAAGAACAGAAGAAGGTCTGCAAAACTAAAGCAAGTCGATCGAATGGGGCAAAGTCTATCTCAACGAGCCATGCCCCGGAGATTGTTATCCAAATGCAATCGCCGTGGAACAAGCGCACAGAATTTATCTCGATGGCAACACTTCAATAAAAAGAAGTGTTCAGTTATCATGGTTGACATGGGGAGCGACAAAACCATTAATCGTCCCAGTGACATATTACTGGAAAATAAGAAGTTGACAACACCAGTAACAGTACGACTTCAAACGGCAACGGTCGAAGAAATTCCAACCTTCACGGACAAATAAAGTGAATTACTTGGTTTAAGAAATAGACGCTTATAAAGAAGTATAGATCGTTTCCAGAATCTCATTTGGAAAACAAATACATCCCCAGGTAAAGGGATGGATTATGTCACGAAATAGACGGAAACTTATGCCATACGCAATCAAGAAACAGCTGCAGAAGTTTGAGGAAAGAGTTTGTCTGTCGGTTTGTAGCTCCGTTGGAATTACATATGACCTGACCAAAGTCGCATCTTCGCTGTTCAAGAAGTTTGCAGACTCTTGAAAATTAAGAAAACTAGAAACCAGATATGATGTGTCAACGTGCATAAAACGGTGGATTTCAAACCGGGCGACATGGTGTGATTGCATAATTCCCAAAGAAAACGTGTAGTTTGTCGTCCGCTGTGGCAGAGGCAAATTAGAGGATCCATTCGCCACGGAAATCATTGTGCATGCATCGAATTAATGACATCATTATATCGCAATCCAAAACTGTGCCAGAGATGCTTTTCAAGCCAAAAGTGGTCTATATCGATTGTCTAATCTCATTTGCTGGCGATAAATAAACATTGTCGCAGACTAGGTCCGAACCAAAGTAATAACGGAGCTGAAATCCAAAAATCAAAGTTTTGATGCAAATGGACTTCGATAAGTTTACGAGCACGTACTGGGTTAGGTTCCGAGTTACAAACCCTGAGAAGCCAAACAAGGTCTGTTCCAAAAACGATAAGAGTGCGTGACTGAGGCTACATTGCGTGAGCAAAAGATCTCGAGATGTCGAGAAGAGTTGCAGTCGTATCGGCTGAGATGGAACTACTGTGGAAGAGCAGCAATCAGCGGTCGGCAAAGTCTTAAAATTACGCGATGACGCTTTCTCTTTGTTTTCATCTGGTCACCAAGAGAGAAATGGCGTTCCAGCCAACATTAAGAAAGTGGCAGTACCTAACCTTGGTTGCACTCACCTAAAACTTAGTTAATTACTTCAACAAGTCTTAAGTTATTTTTATTGTTAAATCCAACTTTGAAATAAAAATTTTAAAAATTTTATAATACCGTTACTGAAAACAAAAAGGGCGATAACACTAATGCAAAATATTATCTAATATTAAATAATAACAGTTATTATTAATGGACTCTTGAAAACAGTTTTTTGATTAAATTCACCAGCAGGACTGCACCCAAGTCTCTTCTATTGCCCTTAGTCAAGTCACTCTTATGCGCACCGCCGCTTTATAGCGCCATTAGCAGCTTTGCATTGTTGATCGCCGACTGACCTCGGGCCCTTATGAACGGCAAAAAGACGCCTCCCAAAGTACATAACGCCCGTGGTGCCCTATAAGACAAAGCACGTGGCTCTATTCATTAGGTTCGCACATACATTGACACTTCGAAATTTTTTCACACTGCATACTAACGTGGCGATGTAAGTTGTCAACGTTCCTATTCTCTGATGTGAAATGAAAAATAATTTAGAGTTTTTAATTTATAACCTAATTGTCTCATAAAAATGTTAATTAAATTTTTGTAGGGTTTCACGGGGCCGATGTCAGCGCTTGTAGGAATACAATAACTATTTCTTTATATAGGGTACAATCTTTTTCTGGGTTTAGCCGTGTTATCATAGTTTCTTCAGGATCTTCTATCTCTAATTCTCTTCTGTAGTTCCTCCTCCTTATATACACGTCGTTGATTAACCGATACTTGATCGTTGTGGATCCATCGTGTGACCAAACTTTGTAAACATTTCCTGGCAAAGCCGCTAAATTTGTAGCCGTGCAGTCACAGTTAAAATTGGGACGCTTTTCTATCTGGATGGGTTCTCTGATGATTTTTCGATGAAAGTTTTCGTGGCAGCTTAATACTTCTGATTCTTCAAAGTCGACCTTATGTCCGGTGCTCGTGCACATGTTCCGCAATTCACTGATTATCCACTCCTCTTTTCTTTATGTGTCAGCTCCCTGATGTTCCTTGACTCTTCCCTGTTTATCCGACATAGCTCTTTTTGCATTCACACATTAGTTTGTAGGCTTCCCTGGATGCAATTTCCATCCTTAGTGCCAGTAAAGTTGTTCGAATTCTAGCACTTTAGGGCTTCCATTTGGCTGTTTTCTAATGCTTCTTCTTCAAATGCCTCTATGGAACAAAATTGGATATTACATGTGATACAGTGGGCTTCCCATTGCTGTTCTGTTCCTTCTGTTCGTATAGTATCAGCTGTCCCATAGAAACTAAGTAGTTGACAAGCAGAACTTCACCAGATCCGTTGCGTGTCAGTAGATAATCCAAGATCACTAATTGCGTCGTTCGTAGATTACGCGTTGGTAAATAACGAAGTCAGCATCAAATCTCGCTAATATAAGTCGTTTCTGACTTCAGTTGTTCTACAAAATGTTGCAAGTCACGTATGATGCAGTTTTTTCCTAAGCGTTGGGTTCACACAGAGCTTTGATCTTTTGCTTGTAGTGGTTTTCTTATCGGCCTTTGTAAATAAACAATGTTGTCAATTTTTCTTAGGTTGCTTAAGACCGTCTTCTCATCGTTCATAATATTTCTGTTTAGACTTTCTTCAAAACACGACTCACTTCTTGTCGTACTTTTTAGTTCTGGAGCTGGCAAAGACTTCACCTGCTACTTCCACTTTCTATGCTGATATCTTCGGTATCTTTTCTGGTGCAATAAAAATTCATTCCCATTCATAGCACTTTCGTTTTCATCGTTAGTTATTTTGATCACAGATTCAACCGTGACGACTTGTTACATGGTCACGCCATCATGTGTGAATCTAATCTACGTAGAAGAAGCTTGACAACTCTTTACACAGCAAACATCATCAAAACCCAGAAGTAGATTGTACCACAAAACATGTTAATTGTGGTTACATTTCCGTCCTTTAAGATTAAGGATAACATATAAATATAGCTAATGGAAAATTAGCATAGTTTTTGGAAAAAAGAAATAAATTTTTTTGAACAGTTGTGAGTTCCTGACAGTATTGAAATGCAATTACTGTTTTCTAATGCGATAAAGCAAATACTTTTTGCAAATATTCAATAGGGATTTCTGCAGAGTTACTAAGCGTGGATGAAGAAGTGCCTAACATGCACTTGAAGTGTCCTTTTTACTTTATAGTCGAAGTTTAAAGTGTATCAGGGACTGGACTCTGCAAATCTTGGATTATTTTATTTATTACTGGAAAATATAAGATTTTTTATGGATCTCTCTAAGAAGTAACCAAATTCATTTAAAACCGTGAAAGTTTTTGGATTTATATAGATACATTCAATAACATATAAAAAAATAATAGTTTAAAAGAACTTACCTGTCTGCCAAAAGTCAACTTGTACGGTTTCTCTATTGCTGAATACGATAGTTGGAGCATGACTTTCCGTCTGATGTTTAAGGGTCTCATTAGCGCCACCATCTATATAACAAATAGCCTCGGCTAGCACTGACGTATTTGTTAGTGGTTGAAAAAAAGACAGACACGATTTGAGTCTCCAATGGCTTTGAGACTTTCCATGACTTGGAGTAATATCCAAAAATTGTTTTGTTTAGATGTGAGGCATATAAACATCTTTAGGTAACATCTTGAAAATACTACTTTCATCGTAACATCAAAACTGTTGAAAAATTACATATGATAGGATATAAAAAAGAACGCATCTCAATTAAACGTTCCCAACTTCTTCCTGTGGCAAATTCAACTAAACCATCCATACTAACAGAAGGTTCGAGAACGTCGTGGATTTGTACGTAAACAATATTTTTGATTTATTTCTTTGATATGCACAGTGCCAGTAGTAAACAACAGGCAATCGAGTAATTGATCCTTTGTTTTCTGTTCGTTCAAAAATCCACCACTTGTAAAACAATTTCGCTTATCTTACTTTTGCTAATCGTTCGCAATATTATCACCTTCACTAGTTTTTACAGCATCGATGTCCAACTCTTCATCTATATCATCCGCACTTTTCTTCATTACCGCTGGTTTTCTTTTTGGTATCACTTATCTAAAGTTATTTGGAACTGTACATACAGCTTTTTGTAACTTAAAAAATACCTGTTTTGGGTCAATATCTTCAATGTAGAACGATTCTTCCTTGCCATTCAAAACGATACTCTTGTTGACAAAGGACTGGAGGTTTTTTACCAACAACTCGATATAAAATACGCTGGACGGTGGCAAACACGAAAAAGACATCAGTGCTTAGGGTTGAATTTCCTACCGTTGGATAGTTTATTTCCAGCCGTTAGCGGATTAATAAAAATCCTAAGATTGGTACAAACAATAAAATTTGGTAGTTTAAAATTTTAATAGATTTACGTTTTTCGGATGATTGATATAATCCAGTTTGAGTTTACTTTTTAGTACGTAACAACGATTATGCTTAAGCCGGTTGTTGACAAAAACTAACAAGTATTTTATAACTTTCAGCCATGCTTTAGCGACAAAGTTACACATAATTCATTTTGTCTTCTCTTGCTCTACATAAAAATGGTTCTTCGGTAACAACATTTAAAGATAACGGTACTTGCGATGTATTTGTTATTACAATATCGTCTGGAAATGTTCAAAATAATAGATTTTGTTATACTTTAAATGAGCAGTACCTTTTGTAAATTCACTCTACAAAATCCACTTCCAAAATTTTAAATGAATTTAATCTCTTTCTTAGATATTTCTGAGACGAGGTTCTAAGCAAAATGTTCCTTTTTATATTAAACGACATTATTATGTTACCTATTGCGTTCTGGGAGTCGTTGATCGAAGCCTGACAAATGATATCTTCTTCGTTGAACCAAACCCACTTTGGTACTGTAACCTCGTATGACACTTAGCATCGTGTCTTGAGTGGACAATACTAATAAACTTGGACGAAACGTAAAAGTAGACCTAGATTCAAATAAAACTTCTAACAATTATGTTTAGATAAAAACTAATTCAAATCTTAGATGCCAGCTATTTTGTGCAAGACCTTCTTTCAAGATTTTTACTTGTTTATTGCGAGTCCACATCATTTTAAGTGATCCCTTTATACCTTTATTTGTAAAAGTTACTGGCATATCTGAAAATCTTGATATGTTAAAAGAAGGCCGACGTTTAACTCTGGTTCAAGCACTGGTTCTGCACTTTATACTACAACCGTAAATCAACCTTTGCTTTAAGCGCGTACAAGACACCTCTATTACTCCTTTGTTCAGCAGATATAATTATAGTGTTTTGAACTCGTATGGGGTCGTAAAGACAAAAATGCTAAGGGTAATAATAATAGATTGTTCCTATTTGCAAAATAAATTCCGTTGGTTCTACAATAAAAGCGCAGTTGTGGTGGCTAGAAAAACCACAATAGAAGATATTTATAATGGTTGTACTTTCTTACTTATAAATGGTTATGGTAACGGGCGCAACAATTGGCGAATCATTAGTAATTTTTATTTCTTGTGTTAAAGGCTACTTTCTAGCAATTTAACTTGGCCACAAATCTAAATCTTCTCGGCACTTTTACACCTATTACCGGTCCTCTTGTCCTCGGCAAATCACCGAACAACATTGAAATGGTTTTCCTCCCAAAAGGCTCAGTCACTGCAAAAACAAATTTGTAAATTCTCTTTGGATAAACTCAAACTTGTACTATACTAAGATAAAAACGTCTTCCGGATTTAGACACATTATCGTTGTTCTAAACGAAATTGTCGCAACGTTCTCGTCCATTTTCACGTCAAAAGGGACGTGTTCCTTTAATAAAAAGAATAACAACCGGGAATCAAAGTAGGGAGATAGTTCAAAACTGTGTCACGGTTAAAGTTATATTTGAGTGTTTGATGATTCTTTGCTCTCTAGGGGATTTTCCTGTATTAAAGAAGATTGAAAATTTCGCAATTACTGAAACGTTATCAAAAATCTATATTTCTTGACCTGTAGTAAAATAAATATTTAACAAATCCTGCAGAGTTAGAATACCTTTTCCTTTATACTCCGATCAAGATCTAAAATGTGTGTGTGATGACAGAATGATCGGTTCTCACTTTGGTGTAGACTCACAAAACGTCTGCGGTTGCTGAACACTTCATTCGCCTAACTCTTACTCCACTCGTTCTTTCTTAATAGAATAGAAAAATAGAAATAATCATCAAACAACTCAATCTATTTCAATCGTCACCACGGTTTCGTAGTATCCCCTTTACGGTTTCCCGGTTATTACTCCTCTATTAGAAAAACACGCCCTTTTTAACAGTGCAGCCCAACTCATAGCCGCGCTTAACCGACCGCGACGATACTGGAAACGTTCGCGAAGTTTTTTTAGTCAATCTTTCCTGGAACATTTACCGAAGAATGTAGAAAATTATCGAGATAGATAGTTGCAGGAAATATATAAAAACGGTTCAAAGTGGAACTCATAGGTCAGTTATCTCGAAGTCGGAAGTATTAAGAAGACTGTTTGAATAAATAAGTGATTAACGTATGTGTCGAGATAAATACAACGGCGTTTGAAGCTAACGATGCGCCTTTAATGTAAACAAGTATCAGTTTTAGATAAACAGAAGTTATCCGCGTGACACTATTTTTCAAGTTATTGTAAACATAAAGTGTATATGTTATTCTTAAATATCGTTAGAATTCCATTAATTACGTGTAGTTAGATAATGGTGTAAATATTTTATGGTAAATAAATTAGTTTTAAAAATTCGTTACATTGGTGTCACAGTGTGGGAGTTCGCGGTTTTAGTGTAAATACCTGCAGTAATTTTAATATCGCTCCTGTAATAGAAACATTGTGTGATTAATACGTGATCGCGTGTGTTTGTATATATGTATAAAAAGTGTTCCATGATCGTTAAAGTAGTGTATTTAATAAGAAAAGAATCGAGCGTTATTGCCAAATCAGTGTTTTATTAAACTTTTTATTCTGTGTTTAAATTATGCTGGTGACGCGTTTGCAAGCAGTTAAATTGATTCAAAGTTATTTGAATTTCATGAATCAATAAAATAATGGTCAAGAAATCGATAAATAGAAAAATAGAAGAAAATCTTGAGAAAATTTCCTCTCAGAATATTGAAGAAAATTATTTGGAAAATACTCTTTGAAAATAAAAGAAAACTAGATGGAAAATTTAGAAGTTGAAAAGAATAAATACGGGAATGAACATAGAAAACCAAATTTAAAAATTGTTCAAGAGGAAACTCAAACAGATATGTTAAATTTAAGAGAAGAAATATGCGGAGTTCTAGAAAACAAAATAGAAGGCAGGAATGAAATTGTTTAAAGAAAAAGAATGAACCAAATCGAATGCCATAGCGCGTAATGGGAAGCGTCACGAACAAAGATTCATAATAATGGGACCATCGGAAAGAAACCACCTCACAAGTTGTAAAGTTGTACTTTCTAAATTTTTTGAGGGTAAAGTTCCATGGTCAACCTACTACAAGCAATTTGGAGCCGCAGCTTACAGAAAGAATGGTTGGAGCAACAAGCAGAAAGCGACGTCTTTCAATAGTGTTCTTACGTAGAGAAGCATTTTGCTTGGAATTTCCTACATAATTGTTATGATATAGATATTGCGGAAATGCTCATCTCTCTAACAAACTCGAATTAAAAGTCGGGTTCAGAAAGCTGCCTGGAAAGTCTCTCAAGAGTTCGAGGCTGACATCGCCAGATTAACGCGGCTTGCGTATCCTACAGCACCAGATACCTCTCTTGGAGCAGTTGACTATCTCAAGCATTCTGTAGACGGTTTCCGAGTCTAGCAAAACGGAGCAGATCTCTACGGTTAGTGTCTGACCAAAGACGTTGGAGATGACGCTTTAGTGCACGCCTTGGAGCTCTGAAGCAGCAAGAAGTATCCCCAACGAGACGGTCAAAAACTCTGCTGTGCAGCAGAAAGTTACCCAAGGAAAACAGCTTAGAAAGCATCGAGGAGATAACGCAACGAATACTTTGGAAAACAGGAGTGTAGATGAACGACTTCTAAACCGGCGGTGTGAAATAAGCCAGAAGGTACTAAAATCCAAAGAAGAAGACAAGAAAAGCGCTCGAAAATTTGGGAACGAGTTGACTAAAAGAGACAAAAGTTCATCTAGGCATGTTCCAGAAAATTACCATTCAAATGGCATCGCCTATGGAGTAATTCGTGGCATAACATTTATCTCCAATGGCAAGATCAATGGAAGAAGTGTGAAACCAGTTACTGTTTGACACGAGAGCGACGCAAACCATCATCTCGTCATGGTCATATTACGGGAAAATGAGAAGGTATCACCAGTAACAGTACGACTTCAAACGGCGACTGACGAAGAAATACATACTCACCGACCAATGGGCAAGTACTGGTACCTGGAATTTACTGGAAGCAAGTTATCTCTTTGGAATGGACTTGATAAAGAAGTATGTGTTCCATTTTGGATATGAAGAACGATGTCCTGAAGATAGAGCAGTGAGAGAAATTCTTTAATTTGTTAGAGAAGGCAGTTTCATGCCAGTTTTATTGGGTGAAGACGTGACTTTCGCTCCGTGGCAAGGACTGAAAGTATGGATGATGGGCACGCCTGGAAGGAAATCTCCGGGAAGCACTACATTCGCGCTGATTCAACCAGTGCGGAGCGACTTAGTTGGAAAAGGAGTACTCGTTGGCAGGTAAAACTTTAGTACGATAAAAACACAAGCAGTAAACATCAGGTCCGAAGTTTCCTTGGATTGTGCACCTATTATAGACGATTTGTACCTCGGATTTCTCTTAATATTGCTAAACCTTTGACAAAATCTTGACTGAAGAAAGAACAGGGAAATTTAGATTGAATCGAAGACCTCGAAAACGCTTCCAATAATCTAAAACAGGTCCTAGTCACTTCGCCGACTTTAAGTTATCCAAGAGGGAAAATTTGTTTTGGATACTGACGCAAGTAAATTGGCCATAGGTGCAGTCCATTCGCAGGTGCAAGATTGACAAAAAAAGTCATCGCGTATTTTTGTTTTGTCTAGGCCAAAAAGAATTATTGTGTGACTATAAGGGAGCTGTTAGCAGTCGTTAAGAATACAACACTTGTACAAATATTTGTATGGACGAAAATTTTTACTGAGGACCGACCACGTCGCTTTAAAATGACTATTGCAATTCCGTAATCTGGAAAGACAAGTAACAAGATATATCAAAAGATTGCAAGAGTATGACTATGACACAGAACATCGTGGCTGAAGCAATTATCGGAACGCTGATGCCTTGTCCAGAAAAACCATGTTCGGCGGACTGCAGCCATTGTTTGCGAGTTGATGTAGAAGTAGAATATCTTCGAAGAACTGCTATGGTTGATGACAAGTGAGAACCTTGGGCAGAAACATAAAAGCGTACTAAGCTCAGTAGAACTTTTGATAGCAGAAATCTCAAGGACGCGGAAAACAAACAACAGTTGGTAATGCCTAAGAGCCGAGTGTCACAAGTGTTGAAGCATCTCTACGACGGTACATCAGGGAAGATACTTTAAGGCGTAAAGCAAACATAGGGAAAGTTCGAGAAAGATTCTACTGGGTAAACAAAAAGAGGACGTCATGAAATGGTACCGTAAGGGCACGGTCTGCGTATCAGGAAATGGTCCAGCGAAAAAACGCAAAGCACCGATAAAGCAGTATAACGATGGAAGCCGTTTAGAAACAGTAGCGATTGACATCACACGGCAGTTCCCAGAATCTGATTCGGGAAACAAATACATCCAGGTATTAGTGAAAGAGTTTTTCCGCCGACCAAGACCGCAACTTTGAGTCTGAGCTGTTTCAAGAAGTTTGCTGACTAAGAATTAAGAAAAACTAAGACGACACCTATTCATCCTCAATCTGATAGCATGGTTGAACGGATAAATTGAACAATGAGAAAATACTTAGCTAAAGTAGTGTCCGAACACCATAGAGACTGGGATCAGTACATGCACTTTTACCTAATGGCATACCGATCATCCATTCACGAAAGCATAGGCCAAACATTATCCTGTGTCATGTTCGGTCGCACATACGACTATCCTTTGACCTCCAATTTGGACGAAGATCATAAGAAGAAGTTGCTGAAGAAGACTAAGTCAGCAAGTTGACCAAGAATCTAGACTAAGCAGTTCGTAAAAACACACAAATTGCCAGCGACAGAATAAAGACCAGATATGACGCTTCGTTTTCTACCTGGTCACTAAGAACTACCACGTACAACGCCGTTATACGAAAATCTGTAGCCAGCATTATGGAATCTTAAGATGAGTTTTACAATATTAAGAAACTGGCAGTACCTAAGCTTGATTGTGGCTTAAATCAACTCAATTGGAGGACAGTTCGAAATATGTTTGAGATAGTCTTCTGAAGAACAGGCGTTCAATTGGTCTGCAGTTACCAACCAAGTAGAATATCGGGTCAGAAAAAGTTCATTGACTGCTACTTTATGCTCAAGTAAGTTGCCGAAGTATAAAGAGCTGCCGCTATCGTCGCGATTCGTTTTACCGGTGTCGCATCCAATTTCCTGTTCTAGGACAGAATACTTCTTTTTATGTCAGTTCTGGTGGAGTTTAGAATCTTTTAGTTCTTAGTTAGATTTCGGTTGCTTGTTTGTTTTCGATTTCTTTTCGCCCTTACGTAAGTGAGCGAAACGTGATACGGTCCAAACCCGGAAGACGTTCTTATCTTAGTATAGACTACGGCGTTGAAGCCTTCACTATTACATCAAACTGGTACTTACAAAATCGGTATGCGATCCTCGCCCAAGTAATTAGTTTTGACAACCATATGGACTTTACATTTTCGTGAGGTTTAATAAAAACATCCGTTTTAGAAATACTGCATTGTATGCCTTTCATTTGACTGGTCTAAAACTCTAGTGTTACTAAAATCTAAATTTGTAAAAACATGCTTACTCCTGGTAAGTTTAACTCGACGAAACCTGACAAATTAGATTCGTTGCGTAGAGTAATGTTGCGGTAATACGGATATGTAAGGTAACAAAACCTTATATTTACTTCCGGTGGTATACATACAACTCGAGGTGTTAATGCTCTGTAGCTTAATGGTATGGAAATTGTATGGCGGTCGGAATCCCAAGCATTCTTAACATAAGCGATGTTTGACTTGTCGTATTATGTTAGCTGTTAGTGAAAGCTATAATACGATTTATTCGTTAATTAGAATAGTTGCAGTTAGACACGTACCTCAATGCTAAGGGAAGAATGCGGCAAGACTGATCCAGAGCGTTGCGAGTAATCAAATTTTCTTGGTCGTTTAGGAAAGCCACATTTAATTGGTAGATACGCGTATTCTTTACATCGTTACCGCTGGTATGTCGCCGTCACCATACACAAAAAATTTAAATTCAATCGGTACCATTGAACTATTATGCAATGTTAGTTTTCTTCGTCTTATATAACCTAAGGCGTAATTATTGTTACGTAAATACAAATTAAAGTTTCACCATACCTATTGGCACTACACCGTAGTTAATTTCGGTGACGTCACATGTGAGATAAGGGCATATTATTTCTCCCCTGAAAAACTTGATAGATCAATAAGTAGTTTAATTATAGATTTGAAAATTTCCACAATTTAATCAATTTATCAAATATTAATATAAAAGAAAAACAAATTACATAAGTATCAGTCGAAGATTTTCTGAAGATTCTTCAATGGTAAATATAACTTCTTCAAAAAATTTCCTTGTTGTCTACTACTAAACTTAAGATTAAATCTTCCACATTCGCTTGGTTGCAAGCTATGGGACGACGGATCGCTAGATAAATTTCCTCCAAATTCCATTTCCTGTTGTGGGAACGTGATGGTACCAGGAATATCGCCTAAAATAAGCATATAATTTTATTGACTGAGAAGATTTTTACACCTTTATTCATAGCTACAACTTCGTATTGGTGTACTGCGCACATATACAACTTATTAGCGTCTAATGATTCCATGTTTAACTCAATATAAGGACCAATACCAGAACCATTTAGTATCAACGTCATTCGAGTCTCGCGTCCGGTCACATCTAAGAACCCACGCGTGTTATAATTACTGACATACGTTGGTGTAAAGAAAATAGTGAATTCAAGCTGGTTATTAGCAAAAATATCACCCGACTGAAAATAAATACTTTGATATTTGCATACTGATGGCGTAACACCTACCATAGGGACGATTTTAAATACGGATTTTGATACGGGTACTGTTCTTGCAACTGCAGCTCTGAAGTTCATCTTTATAAATTCTTTTTCGTAAACATTGCTATGACCTTCGTGACTGATTATGTGCAAGCTCTCCAATTTATTTGACTTTGTCGTTTCATTAGATTTCATACGTTTTAGCGAATTTTTAATTTTTACTTAGATTAGCGTTTTCTTCTTCTTTGGTGCCATACAATTTCCATTGAAATTTGACATTGTACTTGCTCTTGTTAAATAAAATTACATTTCTTTTTCTCGTCATACCCATAAAGTTTTATGAAAATGCAAAGCACCTTTTTCAAAACTAAGGTTGGCATTTTCGGTGATCCCTTTTAATTTAATCGATAGAGTTTCGCCTGTGTCGAAAGATATAGACAGGTAAGTTTACCGCTTTTCCAAACTTCGTGGGATTGAAACAAAGTCCCAACTTCATTAAATCGTTAGGCATCAAAATTCCTTTATCGATATCTATTGAGAATGGCAAGTTGGTGCTCGTCAAAATTTGCTTGTGCTTCGCCAAGATTACGAGTAAATATACACTTTTCGGTGGGTACACGTACTGCAGTCGTTGGTAAAATAATTTCGTCGGGTAAGTCTAGCAAAGGACGCGGTCGCAGGGCATAAATCGTAAACGTAATAGCGTCTCATCTTCAGTCGTAAAAGTTGCATCGTACTTATAATCTTTCACATCGTCCGTCGAAAACTTTACATTAAACACAATGGCTATACCTGAAGCGATATGGGTACTTATAGACTCCGAAGCGTAAGTTACAGAAAAATACGGCGACGATGGAAATGTAACGCGTAATGGCTTTGGTAAAGTCGAACTATTTCGCATCGCAAAAGAAGTAGTATAAACAACGCCGGGTTTATAGTTTTGAAAACTATCACTTCTGGTATCGGTATAAAAATTTGGGTTTTTGACGTAGGCATCATTTTCGGTTTATACGTCGCGTTTCTTAGTTTATCTAAACGTTCCTCGGTTGTTAATTTATCTCTTCCATAAACATCGATGGCGGTACCTACAATCGTATAAGCTTATAAACAGTGTACGATTTTATACATGATAGACGTACCCGAAACTCTTTAGCAGTTGAATTATCATTAACGAGCTTACGAATTAAACCTAATATGGAATCTTTGGTATCCACCAACGGTGGGTAAGTATGAGGGTTGCTCATTTTTGATCTTTTTAAATGACACTTTAAACATGGAGAAAAAATTGCTGAAAATAATTCAACGGTGTCAGAAACCATGAAGCTACTTGATAGCTAGTGACTAAAAACCAAAAGTCGGAAAAAACATATACAAATAAGAAGTTTTCTCAGATTTCTAAACTATAAAATAGTATGATCTATTCCGCAATATGATGCGATAAGATATAGAAGTAAAAAACGAAAGTTTTTATTTAACATAATTTTCCAGTTTTGGTATTGGCGGATGGTGTACATCCGTGAGTTGACTTGATTGAGTGTAGTTGAATTGGTGTCGGCGGTAGTGACGATATGGCCCGTGGTCGTCCAACCAGACGTCTTTTGTGGCAAAGGCGGCTATGTCTTCTTAAAACTGATGTGGTGATCAGCGGAAAGCGCGCAGTTTTTCGTTTATATACGCTGCTCGCGGTTGCAACCCATGTAAAGGTTAGAAATACCTTTACTCTTGAGTACGCTGTGTCTCTTAGAGACTAACTAGTTTGAACTTACACTGCTAAAAAGCTGCGGTAGAGACTCTTGACTATACTAGCAAGCTCCGAAAAGTGTCTTCTTGTTGATAGTGCGTTTTTCGGGCAATACAAACCGTTTGGTGGTTTGACCATGAGACTTGTATTCGCGAGAGTAGTGGTATCTACCACTAATGTTATTAAATTAATATTTTTTTTTAATTAAATTAAGGGTTTCGGCAGTTTGTTGATAGATTTAAATAACGGATAAAATGACAAACTTAAAACTTTTTTAAGAGGATATCTTATGGTTTTGGCACATTTTACAGTTTCCGTTGATCTGTTTATGCATTGTTTTGAATTAAATTTAGGTCATAATGGGTACCATTTCGAACGTATTCTATTGTTTATTTTAGAATTTTCTAAATTCTGTACATAAAGGAGAGTAGTACACAGTGGAACGTTGTACACAGTGAGACATCTTTTAAAATTTCTGCAGTTTTTAGATTGGTAAATGAGAACTTGCCTCATTCGGTTCTTCCGACCGTAGCCGATAATGGTAACTACAATGGCGGAAAATCCTAAAAACGCAGCGGTCGTTATAAACAATTATCCTTTTCCCATCTGTATAAATTGACATTCAGATAAAAATTTTGGAGAGGTGCGTCGATTTACTGTCAGTGTACGTATTTGATGTTGTTTGTTATTTATCAAGATAAATTTGCGGTTATCATAATCTTGCCAAAGATTATTTTTGGTTATTTTTCAATTAATCTTGATACCATGCGCTTAGTTCACAAGGTGACACATCATTCCAGTATCAGTGGGACGTCTCACTGTGTACCATACTACTATTCGACTGGATATTAATTGAATTTTGCTCCTAATTTTAGATGCCACGAAAGGCAAAGAATAGGAAAATCTCTAATTTTACGGCAGAGCAAATGAAGAAAGCTGGGTCACTTTTTTTTTCCGAAGGCGGGTCAATTCGGAAAGTTGCGGTCAAATTTCAACCACATTACAACGATAGGTGGCCAAACACAGAACGTCTAGCCGAGAGATGATAGTCTAATAGAACCTGAATTAGTCGATTAATAGTGTGTTCTTCAAAGCACAAGAAGTATCATTGGCGCAACATATATATAATGTTGTGCGAGGATGACATACGGTTTAACTTCAAAATTAGTGTACAGCTGGCTTTCTAACTAGCAATTACAAATAACAAGAAAGTTCCAGGGTCATGGAGAGCCTCGAAAGCAGCAGAGGAAGACTGGCTTCGAGCTTTTTTGTAGAGAAATCAATTAACCATCCGCCAACCAGAGGAATGGGAGCCTTTCCTGCATGACTTTCTTTAATAAGCACAATGTCTCGATGTTTTTCGATAAATTAAAAGGCGTAGTGAAAAATAGTTCTGCATTAATGTATTCGTCAAGGATATTCAATTTGGACAACTTTGCAAAACCCGAAGAAAGTTGCTGCTGAAAAGAGCATTAAGCAGGTAGCCCCTTGCACTAGTGCAGAACGAGGCACCCTAGGAACACCGTGTGCTACTAGAACTTTTCTTCCCATGCAAATGATATTTCCCAGTAAATATTTCTGCCGCATATATACTTACGCTTAGCTACTGAGAGCGACTGGATGCCTTCGGAGCTATTTCCGCAAGTGTTGAATCATTTCATTACCCATTCACACAGCTCCAATGAAAATCCATGCTTACTGATATTTGACAATGGAGGCTCACGTTTCAACTCAAGTAGCGAAGAAAGCGCACACAGCAGGTGTCACCATTGTGACACTACCACCTCACTGTAGACATAAGCTGCAGCCGCTAGATAAAGCGGTCTTCTCCTCGTTCAAAACAGCAAATAACGCTGCTTGTGACGCCTGGGTGCTGAATCGTCCAGGACGTCTATTCTTGAAATAATTCCCCATAAAGTTCTCCTGAGAAGTGGGCCGAGTTCTCTAGCAAACTAGCAAACACAGTATTTGACGGAGCATTCATTCCAATGAATATAAAGTCTGTACAGGGATTTACCATTTAAATGGGAGCATGTTCACAGATGCCGACTTTATAAAAATCATCCGTGACAGCTAGACTTTCGCCAATACAAATCCCCATCCAAAAGGAAACTGAGAACTAACTGCAGCCGTAAATAAACAATGGCAAAATCCACCCCATTACATTACCGCCAAACCTGTCTGATCCTGGTGTGTTCTTTCTCACGAGGAACCTAAAAGTTATCTAAAGGCTCTTGAAAGGAAAACCCAGCGTAAGGAGACTCGAAAGAAAAAAATCGGGTTTTATCACAAGCACACCTGTAAAAGAGAATTTGAAAAAGAAAAGTGGGGAAAAAGAAGCGAAAAAAAAGAAAGTGGCAAAAACTCTTTGTTGATCCGACTTAGAAGCCTCTATGGAAGAGGAGTTGTGTTCGATAAAGGAAAATACGATAACGATGATGAACTCTCTGACCTGCTAGGTTCAGGTTCTGAATTAGAGGATGTTGACAAAGAGTTCATCGACGCAGATCCTATTCTAACGCTTCACTTATAGATTTTGGTAGAGTTTGAGAGCAAGAAGAACAAAGTCTTCCACCCAGACAAGCAATAGAACAGAAGGCAGATGAGGTAACTTCTTGGAGAAGTCTAATAAACAATGTTTTCCCGTGGTGAAAGATGAAACAACGGTTAAAATAAGAAACAATTTGCCACAACCAGAAATTTGTAGGGGTTACTATTGCTTTAAACTACAATATCTAGCATCTTTGAACTTTGTGTAAGTCACTAAATGATGTTGATGTTACTAAATTTAACTAATACATAAATTGCATCGTCATATTTGCATTTTTATTTGGGAAACACATGCATTCCACTACTTACTGTCCCATTGTTGATCACAACCATGTGCACCTGCGCCGGTACACAGTTGCAGGCCCTTTTAAAGAAGTTACCACTGTCTAACAGCAAAACAGTAGAAACAATTTCAGTTGTTCTTTATATCTAATGGATTCTTATACAGGGTCCTGCAGCAGTGCGTCAGGGCTTTCCTAGCGCCTTTCCTGTGAGATAAAAAAATGATTCGCACAAATTGTTTTCTGAATGGGATATCCTGTATATTTTTTTATGTTTAAATTTCTTAAGTAGTTCCTAATAAAATGTTCCTATACCTAAACTTCATAGTTTTTGAAATATTAATTTTGTTCGTAAACATTTGACAGTCCTCAAATAAAAATATCAGGTAACTTCTTTGTTTTTAGCCTCCTATTGGTATCCGGTTTGGATTTTTGGAATCTTTAAACATTATTGTAATTATACCGTGTTTAACTTTGGCATATTTCTAACCTATTACTTGATAAAAACTAGCATGAATTTGGCAAACTTCAAACGCTAATAACTGCCTTACTTTCAATGGAACACTATGTATGTTTTTTCATAAATAAAATTCAAGGCCGCTGATGTGGAAAGGCGCTAGGAAAGCCCGACGCACTGTTGCAGGACCCAGTATAGACTAGAAACAAAAACCCTAAGAAAACATGGGAGAAATTGAGAATTTACGAAATATTTTTATTAAAGATTTATTTAAAATTAAGATACAATAAAAATCATATAAAACTAACTCCTACGCGAGTTTCTATCTGAACGTTTCCATCGTTCATTATCTTTATACCTTCTTTCTCTACTTCGTGATCGAGATCTTCTAGGTTTTTTATATGTATTGTACTCTTTTTTCTTGTTCTGCGGCTCTCGAACATCATCGCGTCGATTCCTAGATTGTCGTTCAGGATACTCCTCTCTCCTTCTTCTATCTTTAGCCATTCTCTCATGATTGACGTTAAGTTCTTCGGTGATTTTTTCTTTGTCTACGCGATTTCCTTTAACGGGTTTTTCTATTTGACGTTTTTTCTTATTCCGTTTAGATTTTTCTTCTTCGCTATCGTCAGAGGATTCGCTCGACGACGAACTAGAATCTGAAGGTTTCTTTAATATCGTCAATAATTTTACTACAACAAAACTTTACCCGAACTACTACTACTACTTGAACTTGACTCGTTGCTAGAACTTAATTCTTCTGCTTCGTTAGTGGGTAGTTTTGGTAACATTTTTAAATGCTCGCGCAGAGAATTAGTGAGACCACCTAACCCTATAGAAGTGAAAAAATTTATGGCAAACCGTGTATTCTTTGGATTATCTCTTGGGAACAGACCAGCGAAATAAGTTTCTAATGTTCTAAAACGTAAAACACCCATGTAATATCAAACGAACTTTATTTGTGAATACTTACGGGTCCTTAAGTCGTGCATTTAAATTTTGAGTGCCCATATACTCAGACAGTTCTTGGAATAGAATTTTAATAAATATCCGGCTCGAGCTGGTAGTGTCTTCTTCGTTTAATTTCATTATTTCTAAAACTTGCCAACTAATTGCATCTGTGAATAGCAAGTGTGCAAAAAATTTGCTGACGTTTCTCAATCGGTTTGTATCTAATCGATGAGTTGTATAATAGGTGTCTTTGAATATCTGCTCAAATGGCGCTACGTATACATTGTTAATTTGGCAAAAACGTTGCGATAGTAATCCATAAAACTTTTCGTAAGTACGTTGTTCCGCGCAACAATCTGAAATATATTTTAAAAAATCTAAACTGAAAAAATTCCAACATTTCAAACTTAAAATTAATCTAAGCTCTACCTTGTGAAACATTAAAAATACATTAACTTGTTATATATTTCAGAAAACGAAGTCTTTCTGCTATTACGTTTTGAAGTAAAACTTCTTTAGACGCGACTTGGGGAGTTTCTGATACACACTTACGTGGTTTCAGCTTATATAAAACAGTAACTACTGTGCTACCAAGCTTACAAAACCCCGGAAAATAATGAAGTAATTTAAAGGACAAATTGTGTCGACCAATCGTGTATCAGGATTCGCTAAAGTAAATTTTTTTGTTGACATTTTGGTTTTCATTACGTTATTTTGGCTTTTTATATTACCTTTTGAATATTTGTCTTGTTTGTGGACAAATATGTCCTTTTTATAACAATCTATTACAATTTACCTTTACAACATTTGTTATTTTTAACCTAAAATTTTTTTTTTTAACGGTTTCTATTTAATTTACAAGACAAAATAATTTATTTGTTGTATTTATAGTACACAACCAGTAATAATCATTAATTAAAGTAACTTTTTGTATTACAGTTCTAACTATGGAAAGCAGAACCTGAAAATTGTTCATTCCTGAAGCACGAAACACTATTCGTAATGTCATTGATTTCTTCTGACAAATAACACGTAGCTTGTCAATAGATATCCAATTAAAAGCAATTAGAAACTTCCTGCTGCTGCAACAAGAAAATTCTCTGAGTTTTTTGAAATTTGGGTTTCATCTTTCTTTAAGTAACAATGATTAATCAATTATGTATTGACCACGGTCATATTGTATATAATTTAATAAATAATAATGTATTTTATAGCAAAATGAGTATGTTGGTATATTCTTTGGTCAAGGAATGGAAGAACACAATTACACCTAACAAAACATTAAAGTAAGAGAAGTGTTAGTATTTGTTTTTTGGTGCATGTCCGCACGTGCAAAAATGAAATTTTACATCAGCTTTTATATCTATTTATTTCAATAAACAACTTACCAAGAAACATGTGGCAAAGCTCAATTTCTTGTCCAGGTTTCAGCTCCATTTTCATCAATTTATGAGCACATTCTTCAAAATCCAAAACTAGATTGTAGTAGTCAAATAAATAGTACGACGTAAAGTAACTAAATTAGTCTCTGTATTATCAATAATAATCGACGCATCTTTATTTTCCTCATTTTGTTCTTTCTCTTCCTTCTTCTCGACATCGGATCCATCAGAACTCCGACTTCTGAACCACTAACATCACTTTCTTACCTAATAGCTCTTTTGTTAATGTTTTATATTTTCCTCATTTTCTTCATAATTATCATCAAACTTAAAACATCGCTCTAAAAAAATAGATTTATAAGTACGGTATAAACAATAAAATATATTTGCATACTCTAAGATATCTTCACTCATTTTTTGGTTCTGACTTCATCTAAAGTAATTAAATGAGTAAACTGGTCTTCTTCCTCAATTAAATCAAGATCTTCTATAATAGCAGCATGATCTTTAAACCCATCTTTTCAGATTTGAAACATAACTTCAATCATATATTGGAATGCGTTTTTCTAACTGCCCTTCGTGGGAGAATATTTCTTAACATTTCAAAATTGCACTAATACCTTTACTAGACACTTCAGTGAGCTTTTGTCCGGATTCCTTTAGAAACGTAAATTGCAACTTCTACTGAATCATCAGTAGGTGACTCTACTAGAAGTGTTAAAATTTCAAGTGCTAAGATTTCATGTGCAACTCGTTGATTCACTAAATGTGCGATAAAACTAAGCAGCTGTTATGCATATAATTTTATTATTCTGTTTAAAACCTCGCTTAAAACTGTAAAACTAGTCTTCGTGAAAAGTAGTTCTCCAATATTTGGGAATTTAGAATTTATTACAGCAACTAGAGCAGAGTACACATGTGTAAATGTAGGAGAAGCAGATTGGGCTTGAATTATAGATTTGCAATAAAGCTCTACGCACTTAACAATGTTCTCGCGGCAATAACTCACGTGCAATTATACCAATATTTGATGTATTTACTTTATTGATACACCCATGTATTGACTTCTTAAGGGCTTCCCACGCTATTCTTTGATACAAGTCAGCCGACTTTTTGTCGGTAATTTCAGCTTGCATCATACGTGAATCTTAGCTGGTGGTATGTAAGCACCGCCAGTTTTTGATGTTAAAATATCAAACGTTTTACGTGGTCGCAGTACTTTTTCGCCTTTCGGTTTATCCACCACATCTTCCTTGTTTTTCTCAGCAGTGTCATAATATCGCGGCCCCTACTTGCACATTGTCTTCTTTTCTCGGATACTTATTCCAGTAGCTATCACTATTTTCCTTTACCGTGTCAGGTTCACCATAATACCCAGCAAAACTCCACATCCTTTTCGCTGTCAAGCTTCCGCTTGATTTTTGATGTTTACGCTTGGGAACGGTCCTCGATCTCTGGATCTCCGCCGTTTTGTTTCCATTTTAGTTTTTTCAATTCTGAGAATCTGAATCTTTCTTTGCGTTTCATTTCCACTTTCGTATTTTTTCAATTCTAGGGAATCATAATCGGTTTTACTTTTCTGGTCCAGTTTTATGTTTTTCAAATCTGAATCTTTTTTGCATTCTTGTTCTGCTATGTTTTTCGATTCTGGAGGACTTGACTCTTTTACGCATTTTGTATTCAATGTATTTTCATCGTTTTCGCTCATTTTCGTGTAAATAAAATTAGTATACAAGTAGTTTCACAGTAGTTTAGTTAGTTTAGTTACTAGCGATACCAATTGTTCAAAATTAAAAAATCTAAGACACACGTGGTACTTTACAATGTTGTCGTGTTTACTAAAACTATTAAATTAAATGCATATTAATTTAATATTATTAAAGTATAAAAACAGATGATAGTAGATAAATATTTTCACAAAAATACACAAAAAGTTGAATTAATTTTTTTTAGTTGAGTCGTGCTGAAATATTATAGTGTGTCTCAAAATCAGAAAATTAGCATTAGCAGCCCGTGGCTTTTAACTGCCCCAGAAAGCGAAAGAAGGTGGAATTTTGTTTACCCTAAATTGTTTCTAACACGAATAATTTGCAAGATCTCTGGGTGCGGATCTTATTTGGCCGGATTTTTAAAGATTTCCAAAAATATTTCTAGAGATTTCAAAAGATTTCTATTGATTTACAAAGGTTTCACTAATTTACTTTACTAAAATTACGGGTTGATTTATTGGTTACACTCGGTTACATTTAAACGTATTTCATATTAACAAAAAGTTTTGGAAGGTACATATTATTAAAATACATGAAATATCCATATTAGGATTAGTTTTTCAATATCAGTTCACTTGTCCTTGTAAAATAAAAATAAAAACGAAATAATACCAATTTTTATAAAAATTTGTATGTTTTTTTTGTAATACAAATGTGAACTTCAAATGACTGACACGGGTCTACATTTTACAATGTGGTGTTGTCATTAAAACGGATACGTCTGCACGTAATTCTAAGCTTGGGCTCGTTCAATGACCGAGAGGAACCGTATCACAACGTGATAAGTATAGGAGTAGTCATGTTTATGCTAATCTTTGATAGGCTCCTTTTCTACGGCGATGCAACGTTTGCGGGTTGTGGACTTTAATTATTGTGTACGATCCAAACGGGCGGGAGCGGTTTGCCATGTGGCCGTTGCCCTTAGGAGCAATAATTACTAGCTCCACCCAACTCCGAGAGTCGTAGTTAAGTAGGAACTGGAGGCACGGCTGGGCCATCGTCGACCGATTGGGTATCATGGCGGTATTTCAAACAGAAACTCGCCATGGCTTGCGCCCGAGGGTTTTACCAATAACCGTAAATCGGGGCCTAGCTTTAAACGGAGAGGAAAGGCCGTGTCCAATTGTAGACAAGCATGGTAGAAAAGAACTAGTCCTTCCAGCAGTGAAAGCGTTTTATAGATAGCGTTCGCCGTCCTATGCGCTTGAGGTGTATGTGAGTTGCGTTGTGCCTTAAACTCATAAAATGGACAGCAATCTACCTGATTTCAGTATCTCCAGTATACTAGTAAATTTATATGAAAAGGGCGAGGACTATAAGAACATTACGAGGTAGTAGAAAAATTCATTTTGTAGGATGGAGAAGACTGCGACGGTGACTCGTCAAACGTAACCCGGCAACAGCACCAGTATCCGAGGGAAATAGGCTCAGAGGCTTGACGATCAGCTTAGACACCGGTTGGGTGTCGACTTATTTTGCCATTTGTCATTAGTCCCTTAACATAAAAAAGGAAGAGTGCTTAGGCACTCTATCCCCGTCTCAAATACAAACTGCTATTCTCCACATGAAAGAGAGCTGGTATTTAAAGTGGTACTGGTCAACGAAGATCGTCCAGAAACAAAGAGGTAAAAAGAAGGAAGCGCCATTCTGAATTAAGCACTGAACTGCCCACTTCCTAATTTGGACTGGGTCGTACAATCCGCGGTGTGAGCTATTACAACACCTACCGTGTAACCGGAACCCGGAGAGCCAAGGCTAGAATCTAGAAATAACTTATTTACTTAAGTATTCGCATCCTTAACTACCTGAGTACGATTCTATAACAAACTCGGAAAAAATAGAAACTGGTGTTTAGTGAAAGATTCTATGGGAAGCGTCATAAAATAGTATAGAACAGAAAAGTCAAGCAAATAAGTAGATTAGTAATTCGAGTCAACAATGATGAGAACTTAGACGGGAACAAAGATCTACATTCAGGGACCGCTCAGAGAATTCTGCCGCCCTAAGTAAAATGTCTTTTGTTGTCTTAAAAATGGTTAAAAAGTCGTCGTAGACGGCAAAAGCAAAATTTTTAGAGACAAGGCATGATTGTGACATTTTCCTGTTATTATTTATTTCCGTTTTTTTGGTAAAAATTCCTAATTTACTTTATAAATAAAACGCTTTACCAAATTAAAGGGTTTACAAAGTAGTATAAAGAGAACAGAAAATATTGTCCTTGGTAGCCTGATTCCTTTCCAATGGCCAACTTTATTTTTCTTTAAATGACAACCTAAAGTTTTTTGGTAGTTAGATATGTATACAGTGTTGTAAATAGATAATTTTTAAATTATATAGATACAGATAAATTTTTTTTGTTTCAAAAATTATCTAGTATTAGATAATAGATAAAATATTCAAACTTTATATAGATAACAGATAATAGATGAAATAATCTAGGTAGTAATAACGATAGATAGAGTTCATTTGAAGAACTACTATAGAATGTGGAAAATTACTGAAGAAAACATACATATTGTAACTTGAATTTTGACGAGACACTGGATTTTGATAAATTTTATTTAAACAATTTTAAAAATTATATATATACAGATACATATAACTTATATATTTTTGATTGTATCTAGATACATATAAATAGATAAAAATATGAATCTAGATTAATTTATCTATAGAAATTTATATAGATAATTTCATAACACTGTATGTATATATCAATATGTTATTTTAACATAAAGATAAATAAACTTTCTTAAATTATTATTCTACTGACCAAGATGGATAACATTACTCGGGCATGCGTATTAGCTAATAAATAATTGGAAATTATTTCCAAAGATTTCCATCATTTCAATGATTTCTATTATAACCTGTACAATGATTTCTACAGCAGTTTACTCCCTCCTTCGAAATTGTGTTTGTGTTAAAGTTACAAAAACCATACTGCTGCAATCCCGATAGCAGCCATAAGACTCTCGTTCGAAAAAATCCAAAAATTTATTTTTTTCAATATGTCTACCTTTCCTGCGAATGTGCAAACAAGTTTTCTTATTGCGCAGAATTCTGTTGTGAGTAATATCTGAATACGTAAACGATCTAAGAAAAACATTTACATTAATTTATATCACTTATTACCATCACTCGAAATATAATGTCCGCAGACAACTTCTGTTTATCTAAACCGGTATATGTTTATATTAAAAACACGTACACTTACAACGCCGCATTTATTTTTCACTAGCACGTGCATTTTATTTATTTATCTTAGCACACACGTTATTCACTTATTTATTTAAACTGACAAAGTATTTTTAGCTTCTCTTCCGATTTAATTCGAAAACTGACCTCAGCTTCCTGTGAATACTTTTTATATATTCCTGTTATCTTTGTCGATAATGTTCTATATATTTTGGTTATTGTCTCGAAGTTGGCAATTACTTCGAGAACGTCTCACTGTCCCCTTCTTAAGGCTGTTCTGTCCGAAAACAGAAAACTGCATGGGACACCGGTAGAAAGGCAACTCTCTTCATTTCGGCAACTTCCTTGAGCGTAAAAGTAGCAGTCAAGGACTTTTCCTGACCCGATATATTATACTTGGATGGTAACTGCAGACCAACACTTGAACGTCTGTTCCTCGGAAAACGATCTCCAATATATTTTAAACTGTCTTCCAATCCAGTTGATCTTAACCACAACGAATTTCTTAATATTGTGGAACTCTATTTCTCTCTTGAGATTTCCTCATGCTCGCCACAGATATTCGTATAACAGTTTTGCACGTGAATATTTCTTGGTGACCAAATAGAAAATGAAGCGTTGGTCAGCACGTAGTTCCAAGACCTTTCCGACCGTCGGTTGCTGTTTTCGTAGTTCATATAACGGCCCCACTTCTTCTTAAATACAACTACAACCTCTCTGAACAATTCAACATTCTTGGCTCACGCAATATGCGATGGCGTAATCTTTTCTCGTTTGGAACGGGTCTTGTTGGACATCAGTTGTAACTCTGAACCTAACCTTTCTAGAACCCTCTCACATGGTCATAAACTTATCGCAGTCTATTCCATCGACTTGATTTTTGGTTCTGCTTGTGATTATCCTGGTTCGACCTGGGCTAACGTAACGTTGTTATTACCAGCAACCAGGGCTAAACGATAGATGCGGACTACTTTTACCCTGCCCTCCCGCCAAACAACGTCTTCTTTGGATATTATACAACCACACCATGTCGCCAGGTTAAAACCCACCGATTTTTGTGCGTCGGCGCCATATCTGGTCTTCATTCTGTTGCTGGCAATTTGTGTGTTTTACGGACCGCCCCATGTACTTCTGTTTAGCCTCTTCCTCAGCTTGCTGGCGTAGTCTTCCAGCAACTTCTTCTTCCGGTCTTCGTCCAAACTGGAGGTCGCATGGCAATCGTATTTCGCGCCCGAGTATGACATACAGGATGATGTTTGGCCTGTGCTTTCGTGAACGGATGATTGGTATGCCATTAGGAAAAGGTACAAGTACTGATCCCAGTTTCTTTGGTGTTAGGACAGTACTTTGGCTAAGTATTTTCCTATTGTTCGATTCATCCGCTCAACCATGTCGTCAGATTTCGTAGCTGCTTTGCGTTTTTTCGCTGGACCATTTCCTGATGCGTAGATCGTGCACTTACGGCACTATTCCATGACGTCCTCTTTGCAGTTCACCCAGTAGAATCTAGAATATTTCTCAAACTTTCCTCAATGTCATCTTTACGCCAAAGTGTCCTCCTGATGTGCTATCGTGCAGATGCTTCAACACCTGTGACACTCGGCTTTTCGGCACTACCAACTGCAGTTTGTTTTCCGTTCTCTAGGGTTCGCTGGAAGACACGCTCTCTAGGGATCGTTGAAGACCGTCTTCTACTCTCAAAGAGTCCCACTACGCACAGTATGCTTTGACGTTTATGCCCAAAACACTCACTTCTTCCCAAATTGGTTGTCGACCGTTTTTTTTCCAGTTCAGGAGTACTCGTACCTATGCCGGGATCGTTATCTTGTTCGCGAAGCAACTACTCAGGGTCCCACTCGTCATCAACCATAGCAGTTATTCTTCGCAGACATTCGATCTTTCTTTTCGCGAGTCGCGAACAATGGCTCCAGTCTGATAACTACTTCTGACACGGTGTTCTGTGTCGTAGTCATACTATTGAAGTCTCTCGATCCATCTTTCCACTTGTCCTTCCGGATCACGAAACTGCATTAACCATTTTAAAGCGGCATGGTTTGTCCTAGGTAAACATTTTGACCCATACAAAGTAAAGTAAACGTGTTTTAGGTACTTGTTAAGACCTGTCTTCTAGTCACACAGTAATTGCTTTCTAGCCTGGAAAAAACTACTAAAATACGCGATGACTTTTCTTTGTCCATGTTGCACCTGGGTGGAACAACTGCACTTAAGACCAGTAAATTTTTCCATCTTCTTTTCGATAACTTAAAATTGGCGAAGTGACTAAGACCTGTTTTAGTAGTTGCTGGAAAGCGTTTCCGCAGTTTTTCATTCCATCTGAATTCTACTCTTTCTTCGGTTAATTTTGTCAAAGGTTTGGCAAATCCAGGTAAAAATCGTCTATAATAAGTACACAAACCCAAGAAAACTGCGAACTTGATGCATGTCGATTGGTCTTGGTCACGCTTGCACTGCTCGGACTTTGTCTGGGTCAGCCTTTACTCCATTTCTAGATACGACGTAGGCAAAGTAATGCACTTCCTTCTTAAATACGTGGCGCTTCTTTCAACTCAGTTTTAGTACTCCCGTAGTCGTTGGAACGCATCTTACAGGCTGTTTAGATGTTCTTCAAACGACCTTGCAACTATAATCACGTTGTCTGGATACACAAAGCACGTCTTCTAAGATAGTATTCGCAAGATGATCTCCATGAAACGCTCGAAAGTTACAAGAGCCAATTGGAACGGTTTTCTTTAAACGTTAAACTTATTTTTGATTTTTTTATGAACATGTTATACATTTTTGAAATCAGGATTTGTTTCTCTATCTTATGGCATAAAACTTGAAAATGGCTACCATATCAAAAACAAAAGTTGGTAAAATAATAACAATAACAAAAATTTATTGCCATCATCTGAAAGAGCAAAAAATGTTCTGATAAAAAAGTTTTTTCAGTTTTTAAATACCTCCCCAAACAAAAACTTTAAAGCTAAAAATCAATGACACTAATTTTATTATTTTCTGCCATATTTCGGAAACTTTACAGAGGGAGTAAATTTTCTTTTTTGAATTTATTTAGGCATAACTTAAAGATCATTTTTCTCCATTTAATCAACTCTCAATCTCTGATAATAAAAGAGATCACTGTACTTAACACGAAATTTGATACAGCCTGTATAGTTTGATTTCAACAAGTCTTACAGTGCATAGAAACATAGAAAGTTATAT
Source organism: Aquatica leii (assembly GCA_035610365.1). NCBI lineage: Eukaryota > Metazoa > Arthropoda > Insecta > Coleoptera > Lampyridae > Aquatica > Aquatica leii. The sequence continues at coordinate 24,722 of JARPUR010000034.1, read as the reverse complement.
CAGTATTTACATTTTTAAGGTTTTGCTGCATGTCATATGAGTTTCTATGTTCATGAATTTGTTTCTTCAAATAATTTGATCCTACATACAAAAACTATGATAATTGAAGAAGATAAGAAAAGTTAAAATTTTATTTATGGTGTATTCAGAATTAAAGCATATATAAATTCATACTACAGTATGTACACAGAGCTTAATTAAGACAGAAAATAAAAAGTTTATAAATATAAAATTTATACAGAAAAATTATTTTTTTTAATTCTATGAAAATAATTGTACATTTCTAAATCCACTGAGTTTATGCAACACTCGACTATTACCTATGCAAAGCGTCAAGTCAGGCGAAGCTTAATACTTATTTTGTATGTATGATGTGAACGATGTGACCGAGAGTGATGCTGTACATACAAGTTAAAAGAAAATTCAAACATGATATTGCACAATTTCCTAAACAAAGAAAAAATTCGTCGCCAATACAGTGAGGTAGTTTTCAAACATGCAATTTTTCGCGATAATTTTAATAAATAAATTTAAATTAAATATTAAGTACGTTAATCTCTACAATTTAAACGAGATCGGAAAGTGTTAAAAATGTAGTAAGTAGATTTGATGGAAGACTCCGCTTAATACAAGAAGAAAGAAGCGTAAAAATGAAACAATAAATAAAATTATTGAGTATTTCAGATTTAAAAGTTACAAATCCTAAACGTTAAAAGTATGCATGCTGTCATCAAAACTGAGTACCACGAAGGTATATAACAATTAATTACTAGAAATAAAGTCTTTTTCAATTTTACATCTACCGATACTAAAAATATTTGTTGGTAAATTGTGTACAATGACGTTTAAAGACAAAATCTAGTGCAGCTTTTCAAAGCTGCCGCATTATCACAATATAAAACAATCACTGGAGTTACGATGTGATGTGAAATCTTTAAAAATGAGTTAAAAATTTAAACAAAGCATTTTTCATAGAAAAATTCATATATCGATGTGCAAGTTTGGTTCTATACCAAAATTGAAACAATAAATACCTCACTGCGCACAATTTACCAATTTGTAGATTATAGATATTTAGCTACAAACCTATCGTATCAAGCAAGTACGACACAACTTATTAGGTCCTATACAATCGTCGTGACAAAATGCGCCACACTTTTTACACATAACCATTGCTTTTAAGTTGCAAGGGCAAGAAGAATCACTACCGGGAGGAGGAATATTATTGGCAATCGCTTTAATATGAGTTCCTTTTTGAGTAAAGATCATTTGTGATTGCATCGAAGCACCCGGATGATCGATCATAACATTTTCACCAATTATTGTATAATTCGGTAATTGATTTTCGATACTGACGTCGCCGTAAACAACTCCTTGTGGTAAACGTTGACGTCTCGTTACAGCTTGTGTGCCGGGATTAGGACACTGAATAAAAAAGTCTGCAGGTGGTGGAGGAGGAGGTGGGGGATGCTGTAATGTCGGATGCTCCATTTCAACACTTGCAGGACGACCTCTTGCGCCGATTGATAATACATGAGATGTTCCTAAAGTATTTATAGGACCCGCAATCTGTTGTTGCGTTGGTGGTGGTGCGCTTGACGATCGAGGTACGCTTTGGTGTTCAGTTATCCCTGCACGTTGAACTAGGATGTATTGGCCCAGCTGTCCTACTTGATTTTGGCCTTCAACCACCTGTCATTAAACATTTGTTAATTTATACACTTTAATCTACACACTTTGTAGACATCAATTTGCTAATGGTAAGAGTACTGCTATTCGTCACTACTGCAAGACAGCCACAATTAAACAATCGCACAATACATATATAGAATTGCATCTCAGTGACTGCTAGTGTATAACATAAGTACATCAATGCAGCAGGTTGTTTAACAAAAACTTTTTTGAAATCGTGGAAAAACCCTGAAAATATTACAAAACTAATTTTGTTTATGAACCCATTTGAACCATGAACCATTTTGGTCGTAAACTGCAAACTCACGGATACTTGAAGTTGACTACAACCCAACTGGATTACAAAATTTGGAAAATTACAAAATTTTAATGATGAAACTGTGTAGAATAACAGAAATTTGGTAATTTCATTTACTACAATCATGAAAGCATGCAGAAAATTTTGTAACATTACAAAATGATCTAAAACTATTTTTTTAGAGTTATGGATATCTATGATTTAATTTTTAAAATCCTTCCTTACAGGAGTGCAACCGCAGCAAGAATTTTTTCTTATATTAACTTAATAAAAACCCAAGTCTGAGAGAATTATTTCGGAAAAGCCCAGAAATCTAATTATGCTGATGCCATCATGACGCAGTCTCTAAAGATGAAGCACCGCGTTTTTGTTTATGGCTATTTTGCACAAATAATAGGTTTATATGCTGCGATGTATTAGACCAGTGGTTCAAAAAGTGGTACCTGGGAACATTCAAGAAGTCCACGGAAAATTAAAATTGATTTGGGGACCCTGCACAACATCACGAAGTCCGCGCAATGTTTAATATAAAATTAAAAACTGTGACATCCTTTTATTAATATAGAAGTTAAAATAAATAACAATGAATAAATTATTGGCCATTTTGATCTCCTAAGTAAAATATAAATATAAACAGGTTCAGAAAATACAAGTAATAACAGGCATCGCGATGAGTCAGGCCTACCTATACAGGATTATACAGGAACGCAATAGAGCCGATACCTGTACCAACTAGTATATAATATGAACTATAAAAGTCGTGCATCTTATCAACAATTTAGTTCTGTGTTATGCATTATGTGACGTGCATACAACAAATTTTCCTAGTTCTTTCGTTACGTAAGTATATTTGAATAAAATTGGTATATCTTTTAATTTAAATTTATTTAAGCTTCGTTATACTCTTGTGTAAGTTGACTAAAAATTATATATAAGTTATCAGTACAGTAATCACTTTACTTTCTTTTCTATTAAAAACTTAAGAAAGGATTTTTTTAAAACAGATGTGTTTCTAAAGAATATATTATTAATGATTCTGTAAAAGAAGTTAGACATATTGGAATTTATAATTCAATATAATGCACCCTAAAAGTTATAGTTTACTATTCTCTTTTTTTGGTTTATTTTGTTAAATTCCGCGAATAACTAAATCCGCGAATGTTTAGAATTACTGTATTAGTACATTTTGTTGTTAATTAATTTGTGGATTATTTATTTTTCTTGAAAAAAATACATTGTTAAATATATGACATATTTCGTTAGCAGCAACTAGTCCTTTACCTATGTTACGATGTCAAACGATTCAAAGAAAATTTGTATGCTTAAGGATTTAATAATTTTTCAAACAATAAAAAAAAATATTTGAAAACACCGACATTGCAAGAGCTCATAAGGAGAAAATCTATGAGAGATGACGATAAACTGCGTGCTTCTTAAATTTCTTTAACGATTGCGAAGTCCGGAAAGCCGCACACTATTGATAAGAAACTTATTCTACGAGCTGTAAGTAAGGTAATACCATTGTTGTAATACGCGTGCGTACTGGGGAAACCAGCTTTCGATATTATAAAAAGAATTCCACTGAGTAATAATACTGTATGAAGAAAAATCGACGAAATGGCTCAGTGTGTAAAAAACTCTTTATGTGACTACTTAAAAACATCAGAATTCTCTATACAGCTTGACAAATCAAGATTACCAGGAAACAAAGCTTTACTTTTAACTTATGTTAGATTTGTAAAAGAAGATAAATTTTCCCATGAATTATTTATGAAATTTTTGGAAACTGCCAACCTTGTGAGCAATTATTTCGGGCTGCGCGTTCTATGGCTTCTACATATAGCACCGCTGTTAATTTTGGTATCAAAGAACTTTATATCGACTGGACCGTATTAAGACTGTCAACTCTACTCTAATAGACTTAGAAATGTTAAATATATCTCAAAGCATTGATAACGCAAAATCAAAATTAATTTTAACAGTTGATACCTCGTTGTACATCCATATAAAGAAGCAAGTACAGCAGAAGAATTTTGGAAAAAGCTCAAAAACCTTTACGATGATGCTGGATTTACGAGAAAAATAAGTTTGTTGAGATCATTGATATCCACACGATTGGAGAACATGGCGTTCTATGTAAATCACGTGATTGAAACGGTTCAAAGGCTACGAGGAACAGGATTCGAAATCAGTGTAGTGATAGGATCTTTATTGTTAGCAAGATTACCAGATAAGTTCCTATGACAATGACTATCGAACATAGCGCCATTACAGTAACTACTGATGCAATAAAAAGTAAGTTATTGGATATGGCGGAGATGAAGACGATGATGCAGGTAACGCATTACATAAAGTAACGCTTTTGCCGGCAAAGCAAGATGACGACATAAGTCAGGTGACCTAAAAACCTCAACATTCAAATGTTAAAAAATCCGTTGTTACAAGTGTAAATGGACACATCAAAAACAATGCCCGGGTTTAAAAACAAACAACAACGACATTGCGAACACTGCGAATGTTTTTAGTGCTGTGTTTTTAAGTGGGCAATTTAATAAGAAGGTGGAAGGCAATTTAATAAGAAGGTCCAGGTTAAATTACAGTTGCAAACAATTCAAAAGTAATAGTTGAATGTAGTGGTAACTTAAAAATCACAACCAGAATTGACAAAGAAACTTTTAAAGTGGTGGTTAAACATGTTTTGTATGTGCCTAAGAATGGTAACAAAGTAGTTTTTGGTGCTGATAGTTGCAAGATTTTTAATAAGTGCAATGAACCTGTTGTGGCAGCGAAATTGGTCGATAACATGTACAAACTCGACATACGTGCACAGCAGTGTTTCTTAGCTACAGGAAATTCAGTTTCAGGCCAAACTTGGTATCGTTAGTTAGGACATATGAATCAAAACATTATGAAATTAAAAAATAGAACTGTCGAAGGCATGATATGTAATGGTGAAATAAAAGTAAGTAGAAACAAATGTGAAGTATGTTATGAAGGCAAGCAACCAAGATTACCATTTCCAAGCAAAGGGTCTCGTGCAAGCAGTATTTTAGAAATTATACACGCAGACGTTTGTGGTCCTATGAAAATGAAATCGTTAGGTGGTGCCAGATCTTTCCTTACATTTCGAGATGACTTCAGTAAGATGATTTTCGTTTATTTCTTACACAGTAAAGACAATGTATTTGATTACTTTAAGCAATTTAAAATTTTAGTGGAAAATCAAACGGAAAGAAAAATCACGATTTTAAGAAGTGACAATGGGGACGGGTTCACAGAAAATGTATTTGAGATTTTTTTGAAGCAGATGGGCATACTACATCAAAAATCAAGTCATTATTCACTAATGGTTCGGCAGCACGGTTAAGCAGAACCATAGTGGAAAAAGCTAGGTGTATGTAGTTTGATACTAAGCTAGAAAAGAAATTCTAGGCGGAAGCCATCAAAACTGCAGTATACTTGAGCAGCCGAAGTGTTACGTCTGGATTCGACAACAAAACCCCTTTTGAAGCATGGTTTGGTAAGAAACCTGACATTAGTAATGTAAGAATTTTTGGTAGCAAAGTCATGATGCATATCCCTAAGGCCAATGGATTGAAGCGGATAAAAATAAAATAGCATGATTTTAGTTGGATACAGTGAATCGAGGAAAGGTTATCGATTGTATGATCCCAACTCAAATCAAATAAAAATAAGCAAGGGCGTAGTTATCATGGAAGACATTCAAGACGAAATTCAGATGCTAATTAGTATAGATGAAGAGGATAACGATTCAGTGGGGGATATCGTAGTACAATCGCATAAGAATATTGAAGATGCTATTGATGTAGATAGAAATTCAATAAATTGTGAAGTTGCAAATGATCAAGATGACAGTGAGTATGACAGCGAAGAACTCCAAAGAAGTTGAAGACTATGTGACATACCTATGTGCAGATGCGAACATTCAAGTACTGGAAAATCATAAAAAAGCATTGTCGAGACCTGATAAAGAAAATGGAGAAACGCTATGATTGAAGACTTGGGAACTAGTAAATTTACCAAAGGAAGGAACTATAGTTGAGTGCAAAAGGGTGTACAAAACAAAGTGTAATAGTGAAGACAGAATCGATTATCGTGCTAGGTTTGTTGCCAAGGGATTCATACAAAAGGAGGGAATTGATTATACAGAAACTTTTGCACCTGTGGTTCGACATTCGACCTAAGACTTTTAATTGCTTTATCAGTTAAGTTAGGTTTCTAAGCATTAGACACTTAGATGTAAAGAGACAGCTTTCTTAAATGGCGTCTTAGAGGAAAATGTCTATACAAGACAACCTGAAGGTTTTACATTGAGTGGTAATGAGGATTAAGTGTATAAATTAAATAAGGCTGTTTATGGACTAAAACAATCATCTAGGGCTTGGAATAAAACGATCGATGAATTGTTACTAGGTTTAGATTATCGTAAATCCACATATGAACCTTGCTTATACACAAAAAGGAAGGATGGTTTACTAACAATTGTAGCTTTGTATGTGGATGATTTTTTTGTTTTTTTTCTAATGATATAGAAACTGCTAATTCTTTAAAGGAACAATTAAGTTCAAATTTTAAAATTAGAGATTTGAAAGAAGCCAAACAATGTTTAGGTGTAAAAATAAGTAGACCAGGGAAGACTATATTATGAACTTTTGATGAAATTCTAATATGGCAGATTGCAAAAGTGTTAGTACTCCTATGGAAAGTAACTTGCACTTAGATTGCAGTTCTGAAGTTAATGTTAACGACAAAAATATACCTTATCAGAAGCTTGATGTATTTGGCGGTCCTAACACGTCCGGACATTTACAATAAGTTATTTAAGTCAATTTAATAATTGTTATTTAGAGGAACACTGAAAATGTGCAAAACGTATGTTACGCTATTTGCTAAATACTAAAACTTAGCCTTAAAATTTTGTAAAGACGGTTTTAACTTAGAAAGTTATGTTGATGCTGATTGGGCAGGTGACCAAAAGGACAAAAAATCGTACACTGGATTTGTCTTTAAGTTATCAGGAGGAGCCATGGCATGGGAAAGCTGCAAACAAAAAACGATTGCTTTGTCCAGCACCGAGACCGAATACATGGCCCTCTGCAAAGCCTCGGAAAGAAGCTATCTATCTTAGGAACCTCTTGATTGAATTGATTGGATGAAAGGACATTGTTTGATGATAATCAAAGTGCTCAGATATTATCGGCTAATCCTGTTTTCTACAAAAGATCAAAATACATAGATGTGAGGTATCATTTCATTAGGCATGCTCTTGCAAATTGTATAGTTTGCCAAAACTAAAACATATGTACTTTGTAGAAAAACTTGGCCTAGTCAACTTTTTGAAATAGTGGGAGTGTTAAATATATCTCAAAGCATTGATAACGAGCGCCACCTAGAGTAGTTAGTTGTAGCTGGTGTGTTGCATTTTGTAGTTAGTCGCGCGTGATTCGCAATAATAAGGACGTTACTTTATCAAGAAAATGTGTTCGAAATGTCCAAGAGAACAAAATAGATCACAAAGATTAGCACTAGAAAAATTTACATTTCGGAGAAGTTAAGAAGATAAAACATCTCGGCAATTGTTGAAGAATCTTTAAAATGAGGCACTACGTGACATAAAGAAGTTAGGTATTGAACTAGGCGATACCGATGCATGGCAAATTATTGACATTCACCGCTTTTTCGATTCTGAAACTTGTGAAGAAACCGAGGAAGCAGAAGTTAAGATTGATAATTCTCAATTGAACGACACTCTCAGATCAAAGGATGGATATAAACAGTCCCACAATATTGGGTTTTTGAGAATGAAGTAATAAAAAAATCAACATTTGCTGACTCCTTGATCAATCTAGCGGCAGTCAGCACAGACAGACTTAGAAGATCCGAGAAAAAGACTTTCTAAAACTCAACCAAAATGTGCTGAAAAAAGGAGTCAAATACAGATCCAGAAAAACAATTGATGCGGATTCAGAGAACTCAAAGGTATCAATTGAATATGATGATAGCACAGATACCGAAGATTTTGATAAAGTGCCAAAAAATCTTGGATGAGATTTCTAGTAATTTTGATGTTAATCATGAAAAAGAGTTACGGGATAACGCTCAACCGGCAATCAAGAACTTCGTTGTCGTCGAATTGATTTCTGATAAAGGACAGAGAAAAAATTAATTGAAAATAAAGAGTACCTGTCCCATCGACAACCCCGATAAGAAGGCCAATATAATATGTTCTTTTTTTATTACTTGGTTCAAAGTTCGAAATTAAAATTCAAAAAATTACAGGTGTATTAGTGGTATTACAACGGAATTACAAGTGCATTCGTGAAATTGGTGTACACATTTTGGTCTGCAGGTTACCCCTCGAAATCTTTCCTGTCAAATCACCTATAGTAAAATAGTGTAAAAGACTTAGATATTTTGGTCCAGAGTAATTCAAAAGTACTGAATGCATAACTCAATAGTTAATAGTCGCTTTATTTTGTTTTAATTGGTTAAATTCAAATTTGACTGGCGAGGGAAATAATCAAAAGCATTTTATGGTACAATGTTTAAAAGAATAGTAAAGGTTTATGGTTTGTTAAAGTTTATTATCAAAAAAATGTAGAGAACAGCCAATTTATCGTTTGAAGTTGTATTCTTCTAGCAACTTCTAGTTAAGATATCGCCGTGATTCACAAGAAAATGATTTAATTGATTTAGAATCTCAGCTTCAAATGTCATTGTGCTTCACACAATCGAAATGCGGTTCAAAACAATAATGAAAAAGGAATTCCAAAAATATGCAGATTTTATAATCATAAGAATTGTATGAATTTTTATCATAACCAAAACTTGATATCTTTTTGTTAAATTTATTGAGTATTCTGTCAATTTGTCTCTACATAATTTTGTCATTAATAATCTGATTGTTAATACCAAAACTATGCCTCAATAAACTGAAACAAAACAAAGTTTAAATCCAACAAAAATATCCGTATTGTATTTGAATTGTGAAAATTTGTAGTAGTACAATTGAAAAATGTAAATATTTAGTCCTTGACTTCAACACCAAACGTAGATAACAAACAATGATCAACGGACTGATTATATAATGTTTTACCTTCTGGGCCTGTCAAATTTTATCAAATGGTTCTCAGAAAGTTCACAAAACTTTTGGCATTTAAGGTTTTTACTTTTTACTTTTACTCATCAGTGGAAACTTCTTAAACGTGCATCATAAAATTTTGAAATCAGTCACCCTCAGCATGCAAAAATCCTGACACTTTATGGTGTGCCCGAGCAGAAACTTCAGGGCTAGTTCATTATCGAATATTGAAAATGTTATTGAAAACACACGACACACCTTGTTATTAAAAAGAAAGTCGAAATCTTTAGTGTTATCAATATAGTGAAAAAGTTACGCATAAACGAAAAAATAACCTCCACAAGTCAACTTTAAATTACCACGAATATCACATGTAGCCGTAGTAAAGCATGCTGTCAAATAAATCTAAATTTTTGATAATTTGCAAAAGTATCAAATTATTGAATTTCTTTGCCAAAAGTACTGACTTTCCAAAAACCAATAGGTTTTAAAATTAAAATTACTTTAGAAAATGAAAATTAAGACGCAACTTTAAAAAGACGGTTAAAACTTCTTTTTACATTTAATACAAATCAGTGAAATGTATCAGTAACGAAATAGATTGCATAAAAGTATTCAAGCTTTTCTTAAACAACCCACAATCAAAGCAAAATAAATCGATACAAAAAATCTCTACCATTAACAAATGTGAAGTACTCACTCACTTCAGGACTAAAAGCTTGTGCTTGAGGAAGCACAGCCATCGTGAACTGGAATTCTCGTTTGGCCGGAAGTAACATACATGCCTGACTACAACAGGCGGACTTGGTTGTCGCTGTTGATGATAAGCCACCCTCGCTTTTTGTGCGTTACAGTTTTAATGCCATTATTACCAGGCAACCATTTGATAGACCCCCGGAAGCTGGTAACGGAGGTGTGAAACGTCTTATTTGCGTTTCTAGGCGTGTTAACATTTCCAAACTGTTGTGGACGATTCATTTCCTGACTTTCTTGGCATTATTAATAGTAGTAGCTGCAAAGTAAAGAAGGCGGAGGGTTTAAGTTGACACTCTTAATTGATCCCTATTAGGACTGTTTTGTATCACTGCCTGGCAGATTTGGTAATCATACGTTCTAGGTTTACAGCACCTGGGGCGGTTTATTATTACTGCGATTTCTATCATATTTGCAGAGCCTTGTTTGTTGTTATTATTTTTTAACTTTGGTGTGAGTTGTACACAGCACGTATAGGTTGACTAGTACTTAACTGCATGTAAGGTATTGCACTTGAACTTTGAGCCATTCCCGGTCTGGGTAAATTCACGCTTTTGGGTAATTGGGTTCAAACAGTTTGGTTTGGTGATCGGTTGTAGTAAACAAACCGATGGTAAACAGGACTTATCGTGAGTAGGTGGTATAACTTGTCGGGCCACAGCTTTACTTCTAAAGCCGATGTCACAGCTGAACTAGACGTGCTTGATAGGTGTACTTGTTATTAAGCTATCGGGTACTGGGTATTTGCATGCTAAAGTAACTTCCAATTCTAATTTTACTTTGACGTTGCCAGTGATAACGGCTGTCAGAATTTTCAGTTGCATTTATTGTAAAGTTGGTGCTCTAACCCAAAGCACGCTGCAACTACTTGAGGGTCCATTTTAACATCGTATAAGGCCAATCGCTTGGAACTGGAAAAGTACCTGCTCTAACCTAACTTCCAGTTCTTCTTGCATTGAGTATCACTTTCTACATGTTCCGATGAAGAATTTCCAATTCCCACCATACCAACAGGCACTGTATCTAAAGCGTAAAGGTACTTCTCCCCGAGTAATTTTTCTTCGTGTTAGAATCCACTACACTCCAGCAGTCTTCTGAAAGATAAGTACGGCTAACATGAAATCAAAAGTGCTTACTACCACAAAATACCTATGTTTACAAATGCAATACCAACTTTATCAATGTTTAAAATAACAAACAGCTCAGTAATTAAGTAATGCACATTGAAATCTGACGTTTGCTCAGCCAATAATATTATAAAAAGTTTCGGTTACAAATTACACATTATTTATACAAAACAGTAAGTTATCATTGGCTATGATATCTAATATTGAAACGTACCTCTAGCAGTTGGGTAAAATAGCAGTATGAGAAGATCGGGCACTTCACTTTCTTTTGTTCAGTTTTTCTTGTGATTCGACTTGAATCTGGGCTCCGACTCGAGAACATAATTCTCTTCGCATCAATGAACCGATCTTCATTTGCCTCTATCCTCTGATATACTCTCTAACCAAATCTGATTCTTTTCGACACTCGCTTCCAATTCTTTCAGCCGAGTCCTCCATACATACATCATTGTAGCCACTTACAGTTCTCCATACAAGCTGATTTTTCTAAGATAATCGGGATTCCTCAAGTTGCAAAATTAAAGAGTTAGGTAAAACCTGGAATGCATTCTCCAACCTTTGAAGTATCCGCATCCAAATAATCCTTCAAGAACTGTTCGGTTCAGGTTCCAGCTCAGCTTCGACTTCTGGTTCTTGCTCGATCTCAGATTCTGCTTGTGTTTCTACTTTGATAATTCTGGTAAAGCTTTCTGGTAATTTTAAATTATCACTGGAGTTTATAACCTGATTCCCTCCGACTGCATAAGATCCTCTTTCTTCTTCTTCTTCATCGTCTTCCTCCTCCTCCTCTTCTCTCATCTTCTTCCCGGTTCTTCATTTTTCGCGTGCTCCTGTGTCTCTTCTTGTTCTGATCGGCCTTGTGTAAGTTCCTGCAGCGAATTTTTGTATACCAATTTCCACGTGTTTCGCTTCCTCCTGTCTCTACAAGTTCGGTACTTCCTTAATACAGCGTTTGACTGTCTCTTTTCCTTCAGAATTTGATCTTTTCTGGAATAGGTCTCTACGACATCCGATAACTCTGTTACAATGATACATTTGTTTCTTCTTTATCCTTGAGATACGGTATAGAAACAGGTAAAGGCGCACTCAAATATATCCTCATCATCTTTTTGAACGTTCCCTTCGGTATTATTTTCAACCACTTCGGGTTCTGCAAATAATAATGTTGTAAAAAAAATATAGTAAAAATATTACCCCTTAATCAGTAAACTGAAATGTCAAAATTTTGATCTGTCGCCTCTATCTTTAAATTGGAAATTGCAGCTCTCCCAGACAGTAGATAGAGAATTGAAATTTGTGTCATTTTAAAGCTAATTTTTAAGATCTTTCGGATGACGAGAAGCACAAAACGGGTTAATAAGTTTCTTTCTTAACATTCGAATTTTCCAAAAAGCGCACTTTTTTAAATTCGGAAAATTCAGTAGTGCTGATAATGTTGTGGTTATTAAGGGAAAGCATCATTACTTAAAAAAAACATTGAAAATCGCAAGTGTTTTGCTCATGTGATTGAGAATAATCTAGGAAATAATGTGTAATAAAACAAGTTGACATATAACATCATTATTTACTTATGTTTGAGAAATCTAATAATAAAATTAACAATTTAGTTCTGTCCAAATAATGCTTAATATTATTATCTTAATAATACTGACTAACAAGCATACAGTATTTTTTTCTAAATTTCATTTTAAAAAAACATTATTGTGGGCATGATTTTTTGTTATAGTCTAAAATTAATTGCTTTTTAGACAATTTTGTTAGTAAAAATTGTAGGTAATCAAATACTTTTTAGTAATTTTAAACTATTTCTGCTTGAAAGAATAAAAAAAACTTAATACTGAGTGTTAAAATTAAGCTAATTTATAATTCAAAAAATCTGGATGTTAATTTGCTAATAGGCGTATTTGATGTGGGTTTAAAAATGGTTGTTATAATAGAAGTAGCTCCAAAACAACTAGCGTAATGTTGTTTATTAAGCAAGAAGATGTTTGAGTGACAATATCATGACAGATTCTAGGCCAAACTTTCAAGTTGAGGCAAGAAATGAGCAAGCAGCAAACAAATTATATCCCCAAAGAATCTTTTTCGGCTAGGCAGTTGAAAACATCAAGTCTACTAACTTTGAATTTTTCCACCCAAGAAGACCATATTGAGACAAAAGATTTCTTTTAGTTATTCTCTGACTCATCAAAGGTACTCAGAAACTTAGTCAAACTATATTTGAATTGAGGTGTTGCATTCAGAAAAACTTCAGTCCCAGCAGTGTACTCCAGATAGGTAGAAGCTGGCATATGTAATTGCCAAAAACGAAGATGATGAGGTCAAACTGACATTCCCTCCACTCCTGCTGGACCTAGCTCCATCATTTACCTTTCCAAGAAAAAAAAAAAAAACAGGCTTTTTGTGGCTCAGTGTCACAAACATCTCTTTGTAAAGTGAACCCATTTGCCTTGTAGCACAAGTGTAGCGAGATTGAAGCCAATAAAATTATCGATGCGACCAACGCAGAAAACAGCGACTTCGATTCAGAAAAATGAGTACCTTTTGACTCTCATTTTGTAAAACTGTTGAACATCCACTGCGAACAATGCTATTTTTTAACAACTTCTTTTGGTTATTTCGAGCATATTTGAAAAAAGTTTTGGAATAAATTTTATAGGTACGCTAAGAAAAAATCGATTCAAAGTAGATACAAAAGCTTTTCCAAAAACATGGAAAAGGTACCTTAGGTATGGGATTACTTCAGTTTGACTCCAGTGCAATAAAGTCATATCGGTGATGTACGTAGACAATAAAATTGTGGACTTTCGCAAAGTTCATTTTTAAATAATCAAGTTAAGTCTGCTAATATCAGCCAAGCCAAGCTTTTACAGGTAGAGCTCTTGAAAATAATACATTCTTGATGTAAACTTTATACCCCAAATAAAGCTTATGGAAGAAATTAACACAATTCACTTTAGCAAACAAAGCGTCAGCTAAAAAATCAAAACAGAAATTAAGCAAAGTTGTCGAACTGAGTTCTGACTTCTAAAAAGCTACATTTATAATTTGTACTTTTTATATTAAAACGTTTTTGTTTATTTAGCTTGGAAGACTTGAGGCTTTGATTACAACCTGCAGATAAGCATAATCGGGTACACAAAATTTGGTATTTATTTGCTGTAATTATTTTACTAACAATTTATTTTATGGATGACGGATGATTAAAGTCATAATTAACGCAATACATAAAGACGTTTAAAATGCGGATATTTCTTTGAGTGTCAAATAACGGGTTAATTTTGTCCGTTCTGATCAACGGCCAAGTAAAACCAAACCGCTCACAAGTTATAAATAATAAAAACGATGCTGAACTTTTCCTCGATAATAAACATAGAAATTTAGGAAAAAATTCAATAGAAAAATCAAGAAAAGAACAGAATACAGAAACACAGGAAAAACCATAATACAATGATAGTAAAATATACTTTTAAATTAGTTTATAAATAGACACAATATAGTTTTTTGGTGACGTTTCGTATTCTTAAAAACGTAAAATACTTCATCAGGGCATTGGCTTAATACATATAGATTACTTTGAATATATCGGGCTATACCTCTACGAAAATGTTGTATAGTAGAAAATTTAGAAACCAAACTAAGTCTGTAGTAAAGAAGGACAAAATCTAATATTGTCATTAATAGCATAATTAAGAAAACCAAAAAAACGCAGAAAGAGTTTGGAGCGAAAAAAATTAAATAGTTAAGACACCCAAAAAACCTTTTACAACACTAAAGAATGCGAAGAGTTGATCACTCACTGACTAAAAATTTGTACATCATATTTAAAATGTTTACAAATATTTGCCAAATATTTTACTACATTTACTAATCACGGTACACCATATTCACTAGGGTGATCAACCCTCGAAAGAATGGTATAACAGTCAAAGCAACTTTTGATTAAAAATAAAGAGGAAGCAACAACAACAAATAAATGCATATAAATAATAGTTTCAAGAACTCAAAATGAGTTAAACACGACAAAAATAGATTAACGAAACTACAAGAAATAAGATAAAACCAAAATTTAAAAAAAAGATATACAAAACAAGAATGAAAACCCGTCTGAATGTAGCACGATTAAATTTAGAATAAAAATGACATTGCGGAAATATAATAAAATATTAAAGAAAGGGAAATAATAATAAGTGAAGTGCGTATATAATAAAAAACGAGACAACAAAATACGTGGAAACTACAGTGCAGCATGTAAAACAATGATTACGAACAATAGAACTCCACGCTGCTCAGTACACAGAATGGGTTTCTGCACAGAGCACAGAAAACAAATACATATATGTTAAGTCGACGACGCCGTCTTGATTATGCGAACAATGACGGGCTATACAACAAAAAAATGCTCCATAGCCTCTGTAACGACGCCGAAAACATAAAAGTCCGAAAGAAAAACAAAATGTTTAACAATTATACAGCAAAATATCAAACAAAAAACGGTTCGAGATTGGACTGGAGTGAGGAGTGCACTATCTACCAACAACATTTGCTGTTTACGGTGTACATGCATAACATATAAGGGAAAAACGAAAAATTGTACATAAAGATACGAAATTAGCAAAACGTTCCAATATCCGTATGTGTGCATTTGTCGATGACACAATAATAACAGCAAGAACAAAACAAAATTTACAAGAAAATTTAAACTATAGAAGGAAATAATAGATGAATAATTAAAAGCACAAATATATATACGTGATGGTATTATCAGAACTATTTTTAATCTAAACGAAGAAAAAATTAAAAACTGCCTAAATGAAATATTGAAAGTCAAGAAGAGTACGTAACTAGAAACGAAGTCTAAAAAACTCATAAAAAAAGGAAGAAATCGAGCCGTTTTTTCAATAGAGAAATAAAGAGCTGTTTAGATGTTAAACCGTAAACTGTAAATGGTTTAAAATAATCTTAAATTGATACTGTCTTATTTTGAACCAGTTCGCCATTTTAAGTAGGAAAATTTAAACAGCTCTCTCTCTCTCTTAAAAAAGTTGAAGCACAATAGAAACACACAAATAAGATACAGAAACAACACAGTAAGATAAATTTAAGAAGCAAAAACACAGAAGGAAGAATTCCTACAAAAGAAACAGAAGGTCAATAAAACATAGTGTTAACAAAAACTAAATAAAAATCGAGTTATAACACTAACAAAGTAGCAAAAAGACAATAGAGAAAATTCTCTGAGCCACAAGAAAATCCAAACTGAGCAATTTTTTTGATCCCCAATACATGATGACTATCATAAACATCACTAAACCTTATACCCAATTAAACATATATTCTTTCTAAAAAAAGAGAAGGGGGTAAAAGCTTGGTCTTGAAAGGTGTACTGATGTCGAATGCGGTACATCTCTGGTAAACAATTTCTGCAATTTTACTTAGCAGCTCTGCCAGCAAAACCTCACTACCATGTTCACTGGCTGTAGTTGTAATAGATTGTAGCGAACGGCAGAGAGCCTTCAAACTGGTTTTTTTCGGCCAAGAGACTATACTCTGACAAAAACCTAATTTTTTAAGATTGTGGTCAGGGCATTAGGTTTTCAGTTTTCAGCACCTCCTTAAAAATGTATGCTTACGCAAAATAAAAGCGCAATAATCAGTTTTATTAATGATACAATTTATTAATCTGAACCATAAACCTTGTTATTGCGTTACCTTTAATGAAAACCAAATACAAACAGAAACGTTTAAAAACAATGTTGCTGGAGATTAACGAGTTTGAATAGCAAAACGAAAAATTCCAATAAACAACAAAAATGTCATACGCGAAGTAGCGAGGATGGTGTGAAATGGGTTTTTAATAATTTGACCAACAAAAAAATTATATTCAAATGTAGCGAATTTTTGTGTGGGATGAACAGAGAATAGTGTACAAAATTGTACTTAATATGTTCTTGTGCCGTGAATTTTATCTTTCTTCTTATTTGCAAACTTTATGAAAACAAAACGGTTTTTGCGATAGCCCCGCCTTTTGGATAAAACGAAACATGACTTTTGTGCTAAGTTGTGCTATTTTGTGTCGCAAAAACAATTTTTTTCACCAAATGGTCATTTTTTAGTTTATCAAAAACGGCGGAGCTAACTTTATTGACATAGTTTGAAAACACTTCTTGAAAAACCCTCCAAAACTAATTTTCTTGAACTATTTTTCAAAAAGTATATTTGCAGTTAGCACCAGACTAATTAAACGTGTGTAAAGAACGAAAACTGCTTTACCTCGTTTTTTAAAAAATATCAACCGCATATCTTAGTAGTAAATACAATGTATGTTATTTCATTTCAGTAAATAATTTTGTGACCAATGATTTTCATAGAAAAATTACAATTTTTAAGTGTAATTTGTGTAATATCTTCTCTTCATTCGCGATTTTAGCGAAACCAACCCGTATTTACGATAATATATAGTCTGGGCTTTTTTTTTTTGATAAAATAGAAAATTACTAGACTATATGTGTTACTTTGCGCTTAAATATGTTTGTATGTAAGCACATATATTTTTTCCACTTAAAATTTCCAGTGAAGATTACAAAGCTTTTCACTTTTTCATCTTAAAATAAGAAAAGTATCGTATTGTGTTGGAAAAGAACCATCTATGTCTGATATTTTTACACAATGTATGTCTCTCGGTTCGTTACCTTTACTTACAAAACGCAGAAATTACTCAACAGAACAATTTAAATTCTGGTATATAGTTTTTGCAGGTTGAGAGGACACAAACCTTCGATTAGACTTCTCTGAAGCACTCCGAAAGGTTTCAGTAAGTCGCAACTTCAAAATGCGTGGGCGTTATTTTTAATTACATTGGTACTAATTACTCAGAAACATTGTGGTCATCCTCCAACTTATCGATTCTAGAATTATTACTTAATCAACTTCTTCTTAAAAGAAGATTTAATTTTGCTCTGTAGTTTCTGAACGAAGCGGAACTTTTTATGCAAACATTCAAGTAGAAAATCTTAAATTGGTATACTAATGTAACAAAAAGTTTAGCTTTATTAAAGAAACTATAAAACACAACTAAAATTCCTTATGAGAAGACGTTTATTGTTAATTGTTCTAGAGTGTATGACTAAAAAAGATGATTACAATAGTATGTAAGTATTTATGAGTAATTAGTAAAAATGTGATTAATAATAATGACAGAAAAAGGATGCACAGCGATAATATCTACGTGCCACATCTCACTGTCACTCGTTACAGAAAATGACTCTTATATACTTTCCAAAGCGAGAACCATCAGCGACGAGCAACAACTAGCCAGTAAGAAGATACAACTTAAAAAAGCACTTAGGAAGAACAGTTTCACAGACACCAACATAAGAAAAGCTACTAAAAAACGGACGATTTTGCAAACAGAACCACCAAGAGGGATAACTTGTTTATCTTTCATAGCGAGTCATCTAGAACAGCATTTCTCACACTGTGGTCCACGATATCGTGATTAGTGGTACGCGAAAGTATGAAACCAAATTAATTTTTTAAAAATAAATCTAGGAATGTTAAAATACCTTAAAATTAAGGAAAAAAACAATTAGTTGTACGCACAAAATAATACTGAAACGTTCTCGATGTTAATGCCAACTTCGAGACAATGACAGAAGGATGTTGAACATTCTAGACGCAGATAACAGAAATATATAAAAACTATTCAAAAGAAGCTGAGGTCAGTTTTTCGAATGGAATCGCAGGAAGAAGGTTTAAGTAAATTAAGTGTTTAACGCGTGTGCTGAGATAAATATAACGGCGTGTAAATGCGATAAACAGAAATTATACGCGGAGATTATTTTTCGAGTGATAGAATATATGAATTAATGTAAGTGTGTTTCTTAAATACCGTTGCATTTTATTCATAACAGTACAATAAACAGCAAGATGTTATTTTATGTTTTCTGTTAAGACAAAAAAACAAAAATTGTTTCCTGTGGCACAAAATAGCTCATACTGAGCACAACTCAGCACAAAAGTAATTTTTCATATTATCCAAAAAGGCGGGGCTTTATCTGTTATCAAAAAAAAAATAATTCAGGACCCTAGTTATCCTTGATTTTATTAAAATTGACGGCGCTATGTAACGGTTTTGACTTTTGCAAATGGTAAAAAAACAAAAATTGTTTCTGTGGCACAAAATAGCACATACTGAGCACAAAAGTCATTTTTTCATAATATCATATTAAAAAAGACGGAAACTATGTTACAGTTTTGTCTTTTGCAAATGGTGAAAAAACAAAAATTGTTTCTGTGGCACAAAATAGCACATACATACTGAGCACAATTCAGCACAAAAGTCATTTTTCACATTTCCGAAAAAGGTGGGGCTTTATCTGTTATCAAAAAAATGAAATGTCTCCGTAAAAACTGGTAATGAGGAAAAAAATAATTTGTTTTTGCGGCACGAAATAGCACGTATTGAGCCCAATTGAGCACCCTAGCTATTTTGGATTTTATCAAAAAAGACGGAACTATGTAAGTTTTGTCTTTTGCAAATGGTAAAAAAGCAAACATTGTTTCTGTTGCACAAAATAGCACATACTGAGCACAACTCAGCACAAAAGTCATTTTTCATATTATCGAAAAAGGCGGGGCTTTATCTGTGAGCATAAAATTCGATCGTCTTTGTAAAAACTGTCAATGAGGAAAAAAGGAATTGTTTTTGCGGCACAAGATAGCACGTACTGAGAACAACTCAGCACCATGGTCGTTTTTTAGTTTATCAAAAAAAGCGGGGATAACTTTCACTGACGTAAAACGATGTTTGACAAAGAACAGAACTTTAAAAGTGGGAACGTAGACTGTTCAGAGTACTTAACATAAAATTCACGAAATAATGCGACAAACAAAAAAATATAATAAGTATAGATGTCATGGTACTGTCGGATACGAAAAATATAACTGGGAAATGAAGAAAAACAAAAGATAAGATAGAGAATAATAAAAGCACTTCAGGTAAGATCACGCAACTCAATTTGGTGGGACAAAAACATTAGTTTAATAAATACAAAGCACATAGGTTAAGTCATGGTTGTAAGAGTGCAATGTGAGTTTGAACGGTAAGGAAAGATGATAAAAAATACTCGCAAAGGTAGAATTAGACTATTACGACGAAGTGCTAGAATATTAAGAAAACAGCGGGCGAGGAAACGCAATATTCAGGAATAAATGTCAGCATATGAAACGGCAGTTCAGATACTCTGAAGTGGTTTAGACATCTGTAACGCATGGAAGAAAGAAGATGACCGAAACGAATGTTTACATGGAAAGCACCAGGAAGAAACAAGAAAGGACGCTCACAAAAATCATGGAACGAAAACATGACGTTGAGTGGCCGAAAATTGGTAGAATAGATGGCATACGACAGAGAGCTGTGGAGATTAGGAATGCGCAAAAAGGTCAGACGATTTTCACGTGCATAAACGAACACGTGACAGGTTCTTCTAATTTTGACTTGAACCCTTTGCCAAATTACCTCGTTTGCCTTTTTCTGACATACGCAATTAAGATCTTAACTCTAACAAAACAACCGGTATGAAATAGACATTATTAAGCTGGTTGCTGAAAAGCAGAATCTGAAATGTAGAACTGATAAAACATAATCGTCGTAAAAATGAGATTATGTTAATCATGATTAAAATATAAAAAATGTGTACGGTTTTTATAGCGGTGTCGTGGTTTCCGGATCTGAACAGCAACTGCAAGATTCATTTACAGGTCACAATAAGAACAAAGCAAATATATACATGAAATGGGTTGTCAAGTGAGGAAGATTTAACGAAACATTATTCTTATCCCGACTTTTAAAAACATTTTCAATTACTGATTAGTTCTTAACAATTCAAAGTAAATAAAGAACAAATTACCTAAAGCTTCATCTAGTTTTTTAACAGTATCAACAGCATCAGATGCGTTAATTTCTGTTTGTTCTTCACAAACTTGAGAGTCACATACATTTTCCACAGCAGGACTAAGTGATAATTTTTTAGGAGGAATCTCTTCATCTTCCAAGCTCATAGATCTTCGTCTCTTATCGACTTTATTATTATTTTCTCTACAACTAATGATTGTCTCTTCATTGGTTTGCATTATAGTATCGCTAATATTAATAATAGGTGTTTGAGTTTCATGATATTCTTCAGATTCGGTTTCTTTAATTATTTCTACACTCTGCGTATCATTGGGTATCAAGCGATTAAACGCCGAATTTGAATCCTTAGTTTTATTTATATGTGATTTATGAGTTTTAATGGGCAATAAATCGGGTATTGGTGATCTAGTGATAGTCTCTAATTGGTTTGAAGCTTCTAATTCTACCTTATAATTAGTACAAGATCTTGTAACAGCACCAACAGTTCTAATACGTTTAATAAACGACGCAGGTTTGTTTTTATTGCTTATCAAGTAGTTGGTCTTAATTTTATAGTTGTTTTAATAGGCGGTCTAGGCGGCGGACTTGGTTCTTTCACTGCCACAGCATTACCTCCATTACTTCTATCGCCCCAAATGGGCTCAAAATGTTTTAATTTCCATGGATCTAATCGACTACGTTCCTTATCTGCTTCAATCTTCAACTTCTGTTGATTCTCGGCGTAAACTCGCCCTCCGCCAAACGTTCTTGCCATTCTAAACACGCACGAGCAAAAGTTCGTTATTTAAACCGGACGCCGCTTTTTAAACGAGTGGCCACATCGCCTAACTACTCACTGGTGGTCTATCCACGGCTGGCAATAACTGCACTAACTTGTGCTGATACAAAGAAGGAAGAACTGCAAAAGTATATTTGTTAAGTAATGAACGTAAATTTGTATTTACAAGTATTGAATCAGGAGTCTCTAAATCTATACACCCTTCTTTAGTTTGTTCTAGCTGTGCAGCCGTGGATAGTTTTTTGTTAGTTCTTTTGCGAGGTTTGATGTTAAATCCTGGAATAGAAGCTAGTACTTCCCTCATTGTTGTGTGTGTGTGTCTTAATTGGAGGCACTAGTTGGATTATTTCTTCGGTTGGTTGTGGGGGCAAGGGTTTAACAACTATACGGGGAATTGAGGCCGAGTTACCAGCCGCTATGGTAGTATTCTTCCGTCTCCGTTTTGCTTGTTGTCGTAATGCATGTTTAATAACTTTCTTATTATTATGATGCTTGTTGTGATCTTTCTTTTCAATTGAAGACCCAGATGGATTTTCCATGTTATTCAGTTTTACACAACAATCGAAGAGCATCATCCTGCGAAGATGTCTTATTAATTGAGACATCATCTGTCACTGTCAAATTACCTAAATTGTGTCCGGTACAATTTTGTTCCATTACAGGCACAAAAGACACACTAACAATTTAGGGTTTACATTTTTGCAAAACAAATTCACTTGCACAACAAAGCCGCGTAAAAACACAAAATGTATTTAACCCATCTTCAAATATATTATCTGCTTGTATGCGTTAAAAAGTTTTTATAAACTTATTTAAAATAATGTCATTCATAAGAGTTAGCTAATATTAACGGCAACAACAGGATTTTTATTTAACTTCTACACAAAGACTTTGACAACAAATCCTTTCCGCCATTTCGCTACTACGGGGTGAATACACACTTGGTGATTTTTTTTACATCATGTTGTTGTCGTGGAATTTTTAAACATAATTTTTTATTGTGGCTCTTTAGGCGCATACGGGACTTCAAACTATACCTTAAAAAAATTTAAAAAACTAAAATGATTGAAATACTAAAATTTTAAATGCTTTTTTGTCAGGTACTGAAAATATAGAAATCAGCTTTAGTGAGATTTAAAATATAAGTTTTTTAAAATAAGACGGTTGTTGCAATCAAAATAATAAATAGTGATTTTTGTAAAAAAAATAAAGAAGTAGTTTAAAATGTTTGATTTTTCTAACATCTATTTAGTTTTCTTCAACGTATGTCTACTATTGAAGGTATATTCATTTTTTATAACCCCACGAGTTTGCACTCCTTTGGATTTATGTACCCGAAAAACTATAAGTATATCCTGGCCGTTTTCGTTTTTACTCCGCCCAGTGAAACTTAACTGTTTATTTTCGTTAATTTGATTACATTGCACTTCAACTACAGCAACGCACGCAATGATGTCATGCGATAAATACAATATATTTCTCATAATTATACATTATCACGTTTTTTAATCAATTTTCATACTTTGCAAAAACACTTGAATAATTTTAGTCCAAATAATACTCGTCTCGTTCATTTTTAAATCGGCTCATAAACTTTGCTAAATATTGCATTTTTTAAAAAGCTGTATTTTTCGATGCTGCCATATAAAAATTATTGTAGTCAACGTTAACACCAACTCATGTAGAAACAGATGCGTGTAGAAATGTTATAATCTTAATGGTTGTTAAAACATATTAGCCTGGTTGATAGTAAAAAACTATTTGTTTAGCACTGCTTTTTTCTTAAAATAAGTTCAAACAATATTATGCGAATACTTGTATAAATAGTGCAATGGAAAAACATAAAGAAACAACAATTAGATTAATAAGCTCTTTTTATATATTTTTAAAATCTAATTATTGGTCTAAATAAAGCAATGCACAGTATAAAAATTTATAATAGGCTAACGAGATTGTCCTAAAATTAAATAATTGTTGTATAGTATTGGACATAACGTTAAGATTTGGATTCAGTGTTATATGTAATCCAACACTTAATAAATCCTCATGATGGCATTAAGCCTACTATAAGTAATACATTATCATATTATTGGTTAGAATTACAAAACCCTTATAATTTAATTCTTTTTCCAGATTTTGTAAAATTTAAATTATATCTATAAACCTTTCACTTATAAGAATACTAGAGATGAAAATCTGAATTTAGATTTACGAAAAATATGTACGTTTTAAATTAGAAATGGTATATTCCAGATTTTCAAACTCTCAAATTACATCTAACATACAAAAATACGTAATAAATAAAATTATGGAAGATTGTTTCACCAGAAATACTTTGGCAGATCTATAAAAAAATAAATGCAACAACTTGAGCTCAATCATGATAAAATAGCAACGCTGCGTCTAGGACAGCTACCAAAATTATTGATGTTATCTAAACTGGACCACTTCTCTAAACCGTTTCTTTAACGCTTCAGCTGTGATTTTATCTTCCATAATTCCCTAGACATCGCCTCTAGCTTTTGAGCTCTATAGACTTACTTAAAGGCTCACTAGGAAATGCCAAATCGTTAGCTTCAGCCAAATCATGCGTAAATCGAAATAGTACTCTAAAGCGCATATCGCCAGAAGGTACAAGTTTATATTAAACTGCAATAAATTCTAAAAACTGTCTCTCTAATTCATTCATATCCTAAGCAGTTATTTCTTTTTAAAATTTGACAATAATCAACGCCCAAACAGCTTGATCGCCCCACACTTTAGACGCTAATAAAATGGCTCCTAACACAATCCGCCTTCCAGTTAGATGAAAGTATATCTAGTTCGGCATACTTAATCAGCCTTTTCCAAATACACGAAAGTAATAATAGCACATTCCGTCGTTAACTGTGCCGCATTAAATGAAAGTCCTAACAAATTTATAAATTTGTCGACATGTTCAAGGGTTGCGTTTATCATAATCATCACTGACACCTTCACGAGTTAGTGGATGTAACTATTCGTGTATCCAATTCTCGTTGAGAATCCCTATATTTTAATATGATAGTAAATTGCTA
>JARPUR010000033.1:0-64699 GCA_035610365.1 Aquatica leii | reverse complement strand
ACAGCACAGCACAGCACAGCACAGCACAGCACAGCTGGCACAGCACAGCACAGCACAGCACAGCACAGCACAGCACAGCACAGCACAGCACAGCACAGCACAGCACAGCCTGGCACAGCACAGCACAGCACAGCACAGCACAGCACAGCACAGCACAGCACAGCACAGCACAGCACAGCACAGCCTGGCACAGCACAGCACAGCACAGCACAGCACAGCCTGGCCTGGCCTAGCCTGGCCTAGCCTAGCTGGCCTGGCCTGGCCTAGCCTGGCCTAGCCTGGCCTGGCCTAGCCTGGCCTAGCCTAGCCTGGCCTGGCCTGGCCTGGCCTAGCCTAGCCTGGCCTAGCCTAGCCTGGCCTAGCTGGCCTGGCCTAGCCTAGCCTGGCCTAGCCTGGCCTGGCCTGGCCTGGCCTAGCCTGGCCTGGCCTGGCCTGGCCTGGCCTGGCCTGGCCTGGCCTGGCCTGGCCTGGCCTGGCCTGGCCTGGCCTGGCCTGGCCTGGCCTGGCCTGGCCTGGCCTGGCCTGGCCTGGCCTGGCCTGGCCTGGCCTGGCCTGGCCTGGCCTGGCCTGGCCTGGCCTGGCCTGGCCTGGCCTGGCCTGGCCTGGCCTGGCCTGGCCTGGCCTGGCCTGGCCTGGCCTGGCCTGGCCTGGCCTGGCCTGGCCTGGCCTGGCCTGGCCTGGCCTGGCCTGGCCTGGCCTGGCCTGGCCTGGCCTGGCCTGGCCTGGCCTGGCCTGGCCTGGCCTGGCCTGGCCTGGCTGGCCTGGCCTGGCCTGGCCTGGCCTGGCCTGGCCTGGCCTGGCCTGGCCTGGCCTGGCCTGGCCTGGCCTGGCCTGGCCTGGCCTGGCCTGGCCTGGCCTGGCCTGGCCTGGCCTGGCCTGGCCTGGCCTGGCCTGGCCTGGCCTGGCCTGGCACAGCACAGCACAGCACAGCCTGGCCTGGCCTGGCCTGGCCTGGCCTGGCCTGGCCTGGCCTGGCCTGGCCTGGCCTGGCCTGGCCTGGCCTGGCACAGCCTGGCCTGGCCTGGCCTGGCCTGGCCTGGCACAGCACAGCCTGGCCTGGCCTGGCCTGGCCTGGCCTGGCCTGGCCTGGCCTGGCCTGGCACAGCACAGCCTGGCCTGGCCTGGCACAGCCTGGCCTGGCACAGCACAGCCTGGCCTGGCACAGCACAGCACAGCACAGCCTGGCACAGCACAGCACAGCACAGCACAGCACAGCCTGGCACAGCACAGCACAGCACAGCACAGCCTGGCACAGCACAGCACAGCACAGCACAGCACAGCACAGCACAGCACAGCCTGGCACAGCACAGCACAGCACAGCACAGCACAGCACAGCACAGCACAGCACAGCACAGCACAGCACAGCCTAGCCTAGCACAGCACAGCCTGGCCTAGCCTAGCCTAGCCTAGCCTAGCCTAGCCTAGCCTAGCCTAGCCTAGCCTGGCCTAGCCTGGCCTAGCCTAGCCTAGCCTGGCCTGGCCTAGCCTAGCCTAGCCTGGCCTGGCCTGGCCTGGCCTGGCCTGGCCTGGCCTGGCCTGGCCTGGCCTGGCCTGGCCTGGCCTGGCCTGGCCTGGCCTGGCCTGGCCTGGCCTGGCCTGGCCTGGCCTGGCCTGGCCTGGCCTGGCCTGGCCTGGCCTGGCCTGGCCTGGCCTGGCCTGGCCTGGCCTGGCCTGGCCTGGCCTGGCCTGGCCTGGCCTGGCCTGGCCTGGCCTGGCCTGGCCTGGCCTGGCCTGGCCTGGCCTGGCCTGGCCTGGCCTGGCCTGGCCTGGCCTGGCCTGGCCTGGCCTGGCCTGGCCTGGCCTGGCCTGGCCTGGCCTGGCCTGGCCTGGCCTGGCCTGGCCTGGCCTGGCCTGGCCTGGCCTGGCCTGGCCTGGCCTGGCCTGGCCTGGCCTGGCCTGGCCTGGCCTGGCCTGGCCTGGCCTGGCCTGGCCTGGCCTGGCCTGGCCTGGCCTGGCCTGGCCTGGCCTGGCCTGGCACAGCACAGCTGGCAGCACAGCCTGGCACAGCCTGGCCTGGCACAGCACAGCACAGCCTGGCCTGGCCTGGCACAGCACAGCACAGCACAGCACAGCACAGCACAGCCTGGCCTGGCACAGCCTGGCACAGCACAGCACAGCACAGCACAGCCTGGCCTGGCACAGCACAGCACAGCACAGCACAGCACAGCACAGCACAGCACAGCACAGCACAGCACAGCACAGCACAGCACAGCACAGCACAGCACAGCACAGCACAGCACAGCCTGGCACAGCCTAGCCTAGCCTGGCCTAGCCTGGCCTAGCCTGGCCTAGCCTGGCCTGGCCTAGCCTAGCCTGGCCTGGCCTGGCCTGGCCTGGCCTGGCCTGGCCTGGCCTGGCCTGGCCTGGCCTGGCCTGGCCTGGCCTGGCCTGGCCTGGCCTGGCCTGGCCTGGCCTGGCCTGGCCTGGCCTGGCCTGGCCTGGCCTGGCCTGGCCTGGCCTGGCCTGGCCTGGCCTGGCCTGGCCTGGCCTGGCCTGGCCTGGCCTGGCCTGGCCTGGCCTGGCCTGGCCTGGCCTGGCCTGGCCTGGCCTGGCCTGGCCTGGCCTGGCCTGGCCTGGCCTGGCCTGGCCTGGCCTGGCCTGGCCTGGCCTGGCCTGGCCTGGCCTGGCCTGGCCTGGCCTGGCCTGGCCTGGCCTGGCCTGGCCTGGCCTGGCCTGGCCTGGCCTGGCCTGGCCTGGCCTGGCCTGGCCTGGCCTGGCCTGGCCTGGCCTGGCCTGGCCTGGCCTGGCCTGGCCTGGCCTGGCCTGGCACAGCCTGGCACAGCACAGCCTGGCCTGGCCTGGCCTGGCCTGGCCTGGCCTGGCCTGGCCTGGCCTGGCCTGGCCTGGCCTGGCCTGGCCTGGCCTGGCCTGGCACAGCACAGCCTGGCACAGCACAGCCTGGCCTGGCCTGGCCTGGCCTGGCCTGGCCTGGCACAGCCTGGCCTGGCCTGGCCTGGCCTGGCCTGGCCTGGCCTGGCACAGCACAGCACAGCACAGCACAGCCTGGCCTGGCACAGCACAGCCTGGCACAGCACAGCTGGCACAGCACAGCACAGCACAGCACAGCACAGCACAGCACAGCACAGCACAGCACAGCACAGCACAGCACAGCACAGCACAGCACAGCACAGCACAGCACAGCACAGCCTGGCACAGCCTAGCCTAGCCTAGCCTAGCCTAGCCTAGCCTAGCCTGGCCTAGCCTAGCCTAGCCTAGCCTAGCCTAGCCTAGCCTGGCCTGGCCTGGCCTAGCCTGGCCTAGCCTGGCCTGGCCTGGCCTGGCCTGGCCTGGCCTGGCCTGGCCTGGCCTGGCCTGGCCTGGCCTGGCCTGGCCTGGCCTGGCCTGGCCTGGCCTGGCCTGGCCTGGCCTGGCCTGGCCTGGCCTGGCCTGGCCTGGCCTGGCCTGGCCTGGCCTGGCCTGGCCTGGCCTGGCCTGGCCTGGCCTGGCCTGGCCTGGCCTGGCCTGGCCTGGCCTGGCCTGGCCTGGCCTGGCCTGGCCTGGCCTGGCCTGGCCTGGCCTGGCCTGGCCTGGCCTGGCCTGGCCTGGCCTGGCCTGGCCTGGCCTGGCCTGGCCTGGCCTGGCCTGGCCTGGCCTGGCCTGGCCTGGCCTGGCCTGGCCTGGCCTGGCCTGGCCTGGCCTGGCCTGGCCTGGCCTGGCCTGGCCTGGCACAGCCTGGCCTGGCCTGGCCTGGCCTGGCCTGGCCTGGCCTGGCCTGGCCTGGCCTGGCCTGGCCTGGCCTGGCCTGGCCTGGCCTGGCCTGGCCTGGCCTGGCCTGGCCTGGCCTGGCCTGGCACAGCACAGCTGGCCTGGCCTGGCCTGGCCTGGCCTGGCACAGCACAGCACAGCACAGCACAGCACAGCACAGCACAGCACAGCACAGCCTGGCCTGGCACAGCACAGCACAGCACAGCACAGCACAGCACAGCACAGCACAGCACAGCTGCACAGCACAGCCTGGCCTGGCCTAGCCTGGCACAGCACAGCCTGGCCTACAGCCTGGCACAGCCTAGCCTACAGCCTAGCCTAGCCTGGCCTGGCCTAGCCTAGCCTGGCCTAGCCTAGCCTGGCCTAGCCTAGCCTGGCCTAGCCTAGCCTAGCCTAGCCTGGCCTGGCCTGGCCTAGCCTGGCCTAGCCTGGCCTGGCCTGGCCTGGCCTGAGCCTGGCCTGGCCTGGCCTGGCCTGGCCTGGCCTGGCCTGGCCTGGCCTGGCCTGGCCTGGCCTGGCCTGGCCTGGCCTGGCCTGGCCTGGCCTGGCCTGGCCTGGCCTGGCCTGGCCTGGCCTGGCCTGGCCTGGCCTGGCCTGGCCTGGCCTGGCCTGGCCTGGCCTGGCCTGGCCTGGCCTGGCCTGGCCTGGCCTGGCCTGGCCTGGCCTGGCCTGGCCTGGCCTGGCCTGGCCTGGCCTGGCCTGGCCTGGCCTGGCCTGGCCTGGCCTGGCCTGGCCTGGCCTGGCCTGGCCTGGCCTGGCCTGGCCTGGCCTGGCCTGGCCTGGCCTGGCCTGGCCTGGCCTGGCCTGGCCTGGCCTGGCCTGGCCTGGCCTGGCCTGGCCTGGCCTGGCCTGGCCTGGCCTGGCCTGGCCTGGCCTGGCCTGGCCTGGCACAGCTGGCCTGGCCTGGCCTGGCCTGGCCTGGCCTGGCCTGGCCTGGCCTGGCCTGGCCTGGCCTGGCACAGCCTGGCCTGGCCTGGCCTGGCCTGGCCTGGCCTGGCCTGGCCTGGCCTGGCACAGCCTGGCCTGGCACAGCCTGGCCTGGCCTGGCCTGGCCTGGCCTGGCCTGGCCTGGCCTGGCCTGGCCTGGCCTGGCACAGCCTGGCCTGGCCTGGCCTGGCCTGGCACAGCCTGGCCTGGCCTGGCCTGGCCTGGCACAGCCTGGCACAGCCTGGCCTGGCCTGGCCTGGCCTGGCCTGGCCTGGCCTGGCCTGGCCTGGCCTGGCCTGGCCTGGCCTGGCCTGGCCTGGCCTGGCCTGGCCTGGCCTGGCCTGGCCTGGCCTGGCCTGGCCTGGCCTGGCCTGGCCTGGCCTGGCCTGGCCTGGCCTGGCCTGGCCTGGCCTGGCCTGGCCTGGCCTGGCCTGGCCTGGCCTGGCCTGGCCTGGCCTGGCCTGGCCTGGCCTGGCCTGGCCTGGCCTGGCCTGGCCTGGCCTGGCCTGGCCTGGCCTGGCCTGGCCTGGCCTGGCCTGGCCTGGCCTGGCCTGGCCTGGCCTGGCCTGGCCTGGCCTGGCCTGGCCTGGCCTGGCCTGGCCTGGCCTGGCCTGGCCTGGCCTGGCCTGGCCTGGCCTGGCCTGGCCTGGCCTGGCCTGGCCTGGCCTGGCCTGGCCTGGCCTGGCCTGGCCTGGCCTGGCCTGGCCTGGCCTGGCCTGGCCTGGCCTGGCCTGGCCTGGCCTGGCCTGGCCTGGCCTGGCCTGGCCTGGCCTGGCCTGGCCTGGCCTGGCCTGGCCTGGCCTGGCCTGGCCTGGCACAGCCTGGCCTGGCCTGGCCTGGCCTGGCCTGGCCTGGCCTGGCCTGGCCTGGCCTGGCCTGGCCTGGCCTGGCCTGGCCTGGCACAGCCTGGCCTGGCCTGGCCTGGCCTGGCCTGGCACAGCCTGGCACAGCACAGCCTGGCACAGCCTGGCCTGGCCTGGCCTGGCCTGGCCTGGCCTGGCCTGGCTGCACAGCACAGCACAGCACAGCACAGCACAGCACAGCACAGCACAGCACAGCAAGCCTGGCCTAGCCTGGCCTGGCCTGGCCTAGCCTAGCCTGGCCTAGCCTAGCCTAGCCTGGCCTAGCCTGGCCTGGCCTGGCCTGGCCTAGCCTAGCCTGGCCTGGCCTAGCCTGGCCTGGCCTGGCCTGGCCTAGCCTGGCCTGGCCTAGCCTGGCCTGGCCTGGCCTGGCCTGGCCTGGCCTGGCCTGGCCTGGCCTGGCCTGGCCTGGCCTGGCCTGGCCTGGCCTGGCCTGGCCTGGCCTGGCCTGGCCTGGCCTGGCCTGGCCTGGCCTGGCCTGGCCTGGCCTGGCCTGGCCTGGCCTGGCCTGGCCTGGCCTGGCCTGGCCTGGCCTGGCCTGGCCTGGCCTGGCCTGGCCTGGCCTGGCCTGGCCTGGCCTGGCCTGGCCTGGCCTGGCCTGGCCTGGCCTGGCCTGGCCTGGCCTGGCCTGGCCTGGCCTGGCCTGGCCTGGCCTGGCCTGGCCTGGCCTGGCCTGGCCTGGCCTGGCCTGGCCTGGCCTGGCCTGGCCTGGCCTGGCCTGGCCTGGCCTGGCCTGGCCTGGCCTGGCCTGGCCTGGCCTGGCCTGGCCTGGCCTGGCCTGGCCTGGCCTGGCCTGGCACAGCACAGCACAGCTGGCCTGGCCTGGCCTGGCCTGGCCTGGCACAGCACAGCACAGCACAGCACAGCACAGCACAGCTGGCCTGGCCTGGCACAGCACAGCACAGCACAGCACAGCACAGCACAGCACAGCACAGCACAGCACAGCCTGGCACAGCACAGCACAGCACAGCACAGCACAGCACAGCACAGCACAGCACAGCACAGCACAGCACAGCACAGCACAGCACAGCACAGCACAGCCTGGCCTGGCACAGCACAGCACAGCACAGCCTGGCACAGCCTAGCACAGCCTGGCCTGGCCTGGCCTAGCCTGGCCTGGCCTGGCCTGGCCTGGCCTGGCCTGGCCTGGCCTGGCCTGGCCTGGCCTGGCCTGGCCTGGCCTGGCCTGGCCTGGCCTGGCCTGGCCTGGCCTGGCCTGGCCTGGCCTAGCCTGGCCTGGCCTGGCCTGGCCTGGCCTGGCCTGGCCTGGCCTGGCCTGGCCTGGCCTGGCCTGGCCTGGCCTGGCCTGGCCTGGCCTGGCCTGGCCTGGCCTGGCCTGGCCTGGCCTGGCCTGGCCTGGCCTGGCCTGGCCTGGCCTGGCCTGGCCTGGCCTGGCCTGGCCTGGCCTGGCCTGGCCTGGCCTGGCCTGGCCTGGCCTGGCCTGGCCTGGCCTGGCCTGGCCTGGCCTGGCCTGGCCTGGCCTGGCCTGGCCTGGCCTGGCCTGGCCTGGCCTGGCCTGGCCTGGCCTGGCCTGGCCTGGCCTGGCCTGGCCTGGCCTGGCCTGGCCTGGCCTGGCCTGGCACAGCCTGGCCTGGCCTGGCCTGGCCTGGCCTGGCCTGGCCTGGCCTGGCCTGGCCTGGCACAGCCTGGCCTGGCCTGGCCTGGCCTGGCCTGGCCTGGCCTGGCCTGGCCTGGCCTGGCCTGGCCTGGCCTGGCCTGGCCTGGCCTGGCCTGGCCTGGCCTGGCCTGGCCTGGCACAGCCTGGCACAGCCTGGCCTGGCACAGCCTGGCCTGGCCTGGCCTGGCACAGCACAGCCTGGCACAGCCTGGCCTGGCCTGGCCTGGCCTGGCACAGCTGGCCTGGCCTGGCCTGGCCTGGCCTGGCCTGGCCTGGCACAGCCTGGCCTGGCCTGGCACAGCACAGCCTGGCCTGGCCTGGCCTGGCACAGCCTGGCCTGGCCTGGCCTGGCCTGGCCTGGCCTGGCCTGGCCTGGCCTGGCCTGGCCTGGCCTGGCCTGGCCTGGCCTGGCCTGGCCTGGCCTGGCCTGGCCTGGCCTGGCCTGGCCTGGCCTGGCCTGGCCTGGCCTGGCCTGGCCTGGCCTGGCCTGGCCTGGCCTGGCCTGGCCTGGCCTGGCCTGGCCTGGCCTGGCCTGGCCTGGCCTGGCCTGGCCTGGCCTGGCCTGGCCTGGCCTGGCCTGGCCTGGCCTGGCCTGGCCTGGCCTGGCCTGGCCTGGCCTGGCCTGGCCTGGCCTGGCCTGGCCTGGCCTGGCCTGGCCTGGCCTGGCCTGGCCTGGCCTGGCCTGGCCTGGCCTGGCCTGGCCTGGCCTGGCCTGGCCTGGCCTGGCCTGGCCTGGCCTGGCCTGGCCTGGCCTGGCCTGGCCTGGCCTGGCCTGGCCTGGCCTGGCCTGGCCTGGCCTGGCCTGGCCTGGCCTGGCCTGGCCTGGCCTGGCCTGGCCTGGCCTGGCCTGGCCTGGCCTGGCCTGGCCTGGCCTGGCCTGGCCTGGCCTGGCCTGGCCTGGCCTGGCCTGGCCTGGCCTGGCCTGGCACAGCCTGGCCTGGCCTGGCCTGGCCTGGCCTGGCCTGGCCTGGCCTGGCCTGGCCTGGCACAGCCTGGCACAGCACAGCCTGGCCTGGCCTGGCACAGCACAGCACAGCCTGGCCTGGCCTGGCCTGGCCTGGCCTGGCCTGGCCTGGCCTGGCCTGGCCTGGCCTGGCCTGGCACAGCACAGCCTGGCCTGGCACAGCACAGCACAGCCTGGCCTGGCCTGGCACAGCCTGGCACAGCCTGGCCTGGCACAGCACAGCCTGGCACAGCCTGGCCTGGCCTGGCCTGGCACAGCACAGCCTAGCCTGGCCTGGCCTAGCCTGGCCTGGCCTGGCCTAGCCTGGCCTAGCCTAGCCTAGCCTAGCCTGGCCTAGCCTGGCCTGGCCTGGCCTGGCCTAGCCTGGCCTAGCCTGGCCTGGCCTAGCCTGGCCTAGCCTGGCCTGGCCTGGCCTGGCCTGGCCTAGCCTGGCCTGGCCTGGCCTGGCCTGGCCTGGCCTGGCCTGGCCTGGCCTGGCCTGGCCTGGCCTGGCACAGCCTGGCCTGGCCTGGCCTGGCCTGGCCTGGCCTGGCCTGGCCTGGCCTGGCCTGGCCTGGCCTGGCCTGGCCTGGCCTGGCCTGGCCTGGCCTGGCCTGGCCTGGCCTGGCCTGGCCTGGCCTGGCCTGGCCTGGCCTGGCCTGGCCTGGCCTGGCCTGGCCTGGCCTGGCCTGGCCTGGCCTGGCCTGGCCTGGCCTGGCCTGGCCTGGCCTGGCCTGGCCTGGCCTGGCCTGGCCTGGCCTGGCCTGGCCTGGCCTGGCCTGGCCTGGCCTGGCCTGGCCTGGCCTGGCCTGGCCTGGCCTGGCCTGGCCTGGCACAGCCTGGCCTGGCCTGGCCTGGCCTGGCACAGCCTGGCCTGGCCTGGCCTGGCCTGGCCTGGCCTGGCCTGGCCTGGCCTGGCCTGGCCTGGCCTGGCCTGGCCTGGCCTGGCCTGGCCTGGCCTGGCCTGGCCTGGCCTGGCCTGGCCTGGCCTGGCCTGGCCTGGCCTGGCCTGGCCTGGCCTGGCCTGGCCTGGCCTGGCCTGGCCTGGCACAGCCTGGCCTGGCCTGGCACAGCACAGCTGGCCTGGCCTGGCCTGGCCTGGCCTGGCCTGGCCTGGCCTGGCCTGGCCTGGCCTGGCCTGGCCTGGCCTGGCCTGGCCTGGCCTGGCCTGGCCTGGCCTGGCCTGGCCTGGCCTGGCCTAGCCTGGCCTGGCCTGGCCTGGCCTGGCCTGGCCTGGCCTGGCCTGGCCTGGCCTGGCCTGGCCTGGCCTGGCCTGGCCTGGCCTGGCCTGGCCTGGCCTGGCCTGGCCTGGCCTGGCCTGGCCTGGCCTGGCCTGGCCTGGCCTGGCCTGGCCTGGCCTGGCCTGGCCTGGCCTGGCCTGGCCTGGCCTGGCCTGGCCTGGCCTGGCCTGGCCTGGCCTGGCCTGGCCTGGCCTGGCCTGGCCTGGCCTGGCCTGGCCTGGCCTGGCCTGGCCTGGCCTGGCCTGGCCTGGCCTGGCCTGGCCTGGCCTGGCCTGGCCTGGCCTGGCCTGGCCTGGCCTGGCCTGGCCTGGCCTGGCCTGGCCTGGCCTGGCCTGGCCTGGCCTGGCCTGGCCTGGCCTGGCCTGGCCTGGCCTGGCCTGGCCTGGCCTGGCCTGGCCTGGCCTGGCCTGGCACAGCCTGGCCTGGCACAGCCTGGCCTGGCCTGGCCTGGCCTGGCCTGGCCTGGCCTGGCCTGGCCTGGCCTGGCCTGGCACAGCCTGGCCTGGCCTGGCCTGGCACAGCACAGCACAGCACAGCACAGCACAGCCTGGCACAGCCTGGCCTGGCACAGCACAGCCTGGCCTGGCACAGCCTGGCCTGGCCTGGCCTGGCCTGGCCTGGCCTGGCACAGCACAGCACAGCTGGCCTGGCACAGCACAGCACAGCACAGCACAGCACAGCCTGGCACAGCACAGCCTGGCCTGGCACAGCCTGGCCTGGCACAGCCTGGCCTGGCAGCCTGGCCTAGCCTGGCCTAGCCTGGCCTGGCCTGGCCTGGCCTAGCCTAGCCTGGCCTGGCCTGGCCTGGCCTGGCCTGGCCTGGCCTGGCCTGGCCTAGCCTAGCCTGGCCTAGCCTGGCCTGGCCTGGCCTGGCCTGGCCTGGCCTGGCCTGGCCTGGCCTGGCCTGGCCTGGCCTGGCCTGGCCTGGCCTGGCCTGGCCTGGCCTGGCCTGGCCTGGCCTGGCCTGGCCTGGCCTGGCCTGGCCTGGCCTGGCCTGGCCTGGCCTGGCCTGGCCTGGCCTGGCCTGGCCTGGCCTGGCCTGGCCTGGCCTGGCCTGGCCTGGCCTGGCCTGGCCTGGCCTGGCCTGGCCTGGCCTGGCCTGGCCTGGCCTGGCCTGGCCTGGCCTGGCCTGGCCTGGCCTGGCCTGGCCTGGCCTGGCCTGGCCTGGCCTGGCCTGGCCTGGCCTGGCCTGGCCTGGCCTGGCCTGGCCTGGCCTGGCCTGGCCTGGCCTGGCCTGGCCTGGCCTGGCCTGGCCTGGCCTGGCCTGGCCTGGCCTGGCCTGGCCTGGCCTGGCCTGGCCTGGCCTGGCCTGGCCTGGCCTGGCCTGGCCTGGCCTGGCCTGGCCTGGCCTGGCCTGGCCTGGCCTGGCCTGGCCTGGCCTGGCCTGGCCTGGCCTGGCCTGGCACAGCCTGGCCTGGCCTGGCCTGGCCTGGCACAGCACAGCACAGCCTGGCCTGGCACTGGCACAGCACAGCACAGCACAGCACAGCCTGGCACAGCACAGCACAGCACAGCACAGCACAGCACAGCACAGCACAGGCCTGGCACAGCACAGCACAGCACAGCACAGCACAGCACAGCCTGGCCTAGCCTAGCCTAGCCTGGCCTAGCCAGCACAGCCTAGCACAGCCTGGCCTAGGCCTGGCCTGGCCTAGCAGCCTGGCCTAGCCTGGCCTAGCCTAGCCTGGCCTGGCCTGGCCTAGGCCTAGCCTGGCCTAGGCCTGGCCTGGCCTGGCCTGGCCTGGCCTGGCCTGGCCTGGCCTGGCCTAGCCTGGCCTAGCCTGGCCTGGCCTGGCCTGGCCTGGCCTGGCCTGGCCTGGCCTGGCCTGGCCTGGCCTGGCCTGGCCTGGCCTGGCCTGGCCTGGCCTGGCCTGGCCTGGCCTGGCCTGGCCTGGCCTGGCCTGGCCTGGCCTGGCCTGGCCTGGCCTGGCCTGGCCTGGCCTGGCCTGGCCTGGCCTGGCCTGGCCTGGCCTGGCCTGGCCTGGCCTGGCCTGGCCTGGCCTGGCCTGGCCTGGCCTGGCCTGGCCTGGCCTGGCCTGGCCTGGCCTGGCCTGGCCTGGCCTGGCCTGGCCTGGCCTGGCCTGGCCTGGCCTGGCCTGGCCTGGCCTGGCCTGGCACAGCCTGGCCTGGCCTGGCCTGGCCTGGCCTGGCCTGGCCTGGCCTGGCCTGGCCTGGCCTGGCCTGGCCTGGCCTGGCACAGCACAGCCTGGCCTGGCCTGGCCTGGCCTGGCCTGGCCTGGCCTGGCCTGGCCTGGCCTGGCCTGGCCTGGCCTGGCCTGGCCTGGCCTGGCCTGGCCTGGCCTGGCCTGGCCTGGCACAGCCTGGCCTGGCCTGGCCTGGCCTGGCCTGGCCTGGCCTGGCCTGGCCTGGCCTGGCCTGGCCTGGCCTGGCCTGGCCTGGCCTGGCCTGGCCTGGCCTGGCCTGGCCTGGCCTGGCCTGGCCTGGCCTGGCCTGGCCTGGCCTGGCCTAGCCTGGCCTGGCCTGGCCTGGCCTAGCCTGGCCTGGCCTGGCCTGGCCTGGCCTGGCCTGGCCTGGCCTGGCCTGGCCTGGCCTGGCCTGGCCTGGCCTGGCCTGGCCTGGCCTGGCCTGGCCTGGCCTGGCCTGGCCTGGCCTAGCCTGGCCTGGCCTGGCCTGGCCTGGCCTGGCCTGGCCTGGCCTGGCCTGGCCTGGCCTGGCCTGGCCTGGCCTGGCCTGGCCTGGCCTGGCCTGGCCTGGCCTGGCCTGGCCTGGCCTGGCCTGGCCTGGCCTGGCCTGGCCTGGCCTGGCCTGGCCTGGCCTGGCTGGCCTGGCCTGGCCTGGCCTGGCCTGGCCTGGCCTGGCCTGGCCTGGCCTGGCCTGGCCTGGCCTGGCCTGGCCTGGCCTGGCCTGGCCTGGCCTGGCCTGGCCTGGCCTGGCCTGGCCTGGCCTGGCCTGGCCTGGCCTGGCCTGGCCTGGCCTGGCCTGGCCTGGCCTGGCCTGGCCTGGCCTGGCCTGGCCTGGCCTGGCCTGGCCTGGCCTGGCCTGGCCTGGCCTGGCCTGGCACAGCCTGGCCTGGCCTGGCCTGGCCTGGCCTGGCCTGGCCTGGCCTGGCCTGGCCTGGCCTGGCCTGGCCTGGCCTGGCCTGGCCTGGCACAGCCTGGCCTGGCCTGGCCTGGCCTGGCACAGCACAGCCTGGCCTGGCACAGCCTGGCCTGGCCTGGCCTGGCACAGCCTGGCCTGGCCTGGCCTGGCCTGGCCTGGCCTGGCCTGGCACAGCCTGGCCTGGCCTGGCCTGGCACAGCCTGGCCTGGCCTGGCCTGGCCTGGC
The DNA here is from genome assembly GCA_035610365.1 of Aquatica leii. Classification (NCBI taxonomy): domain Eukaryota; kingdom Metazoa; phylum Arthropoda; class Insecta; order Coleoptera; family Lampyridae; genus Aquatica; species Aquatica leii. The sequence continues at coordinate 52,120 of JARPUR010000033.1, read as the reverse complement.
CTGGCCTGGCCTGGCCTGGCCTGGCCTGGCCTGGCCTGGCCTGGCTGGCCTGGCCTGGCCTGGCCTGGCCTGGCCTGGCCTGGCCTGGCCTGGCCTGGCCTGGCCTGGCCTGGCCTGGCCTGGCCTGGCCTGGCCTGGCCTGGCCTGGCCTGGCCTGGCCTGGCCTGGCCTGGCCTGGCCTGGCCTGGCCTGGCCTGGCCTGGCCTGGCCTGGCCTGGCCTGGCCTGGCCTGGCCTGGCCTGGCCTGGCCTGGCCTGGCCTGGCCTGGCCTGGCCTGGCCTGGCCTGGCCTGGCCTGGCCTGGCCTGGCCTGGCCTGGCCTGGCCTGGCCTGGCCTGGCCTGGCCTGGCCTGGCCTGGCCTGGCCTGGCCTGGCCTGGCCTGGCCTGGCCTGGCCTGGCCTGGCCTGGCCTGGCCTGGCCTGGCCTGGCCTGGCCTGGCCTGGCCTGGCCTGGCCTGGCCTGGCCTGGCCTGGCCTGGCCTGGCCTGGCCTGGCCTGGCCTGGCCTGGCCTGGCCTGGCCTGGCCTGGCCTGGCCTGGCACAGCCTGGCCTGGCCTGGCCTGGCCTGGCCTGGCCTGGCCTGGCCTGGCCTGGCCTGGCCTGGCCTGGCCTGGCCTGGCCTGGCCTGGCCTGGCCTGGCCTGGCCTGGCCTGGCCTGGCCTGGCCTGGCCTGGCCTGGCCTGGCCTGGCCTGGCCTGGCCTGGCCTGGCCTGGCCTGGCCTGGCCTGGCACAGCACAGCCTGGCCTGGCACAGCCTGGCCTGGCCTGGCCTGGCCTGGCCTGGCCTGGCCTGGCCTGGCCTGGCCTGGCCTGGCCTGGCCTGGCCTGGCCTGGCCTGGCCTGGCCTGGCCTGGCCTGGCCTGGCCTGGCCTGGCCTGGCCTGGCCTGGCCTAGCCTGGCCTGGCCTGGCCTGGCCTGGCCTGGCCTGGCCTGGCCTGGCCTGGCCTGGCCTGGCCTGGCCTGGCCTGGCCTGGCCTGGCCTGGCCTGGCCTGGCCTGGCCTGGCCTGGCCTGGCCTGGCCTGGCCTGGCCTGGCCTGGCCTGGCCTGGCCTGGCCTGGCCTGGCCTGGCCTGGCCTGGCCTGGCCTGGCCTGGCCTGGCCTGGCCTGGCCTGGCCTGGCCTGGCCTGGCCTGGCCTGGCCTGGCCTGGCCTGGCCTGGCCTGGCCTGGCCTGGCCTGGCCTGGCCTGGCCTGGCCTGGCCTGGCCTGGCCTGGCCTGGCCTGGCCTGGCCTGGCCTGGCCTGGCCTGGCCTGGCCTGGCCTGGCCTGGCCTGGCCTGGCCTGGCCTGGCCTGGCCTGGCCTGGCCTGGCCTGGCCTGGCCTGGCCTGGCCTGGCCTGGCCTGGCCTGGCCTGGCCTGGCCTGGCCTGGCCTGGCCTGGCCTGGCCTGGCACAGCCTGGCCTGGCCTGGCCTGGCCTGGCCTGGCCTGGCCTGGCCTGGCCTGGCCTGGCCTGGCCTGGCCTGGCCTGGCCTGGCCTGGCCTGGCCTGGCCTGGCCTGGCCTGGCCTGGCCTGGCCTGGCCTGGCCTGGCCTGGCCTGGCACAGCTGGCCTGGCCTGGCCTGGCCTGGCCTGGCACAGCCTGGCCTGGCCTGGCCTGGCCTGGCCTGGCCTGGCCTGGCCTGGCCTGGCCTGGCCTGGCACAGCCTGGCCTGGCCTGGCCTGGCCTGGCCTGGCCTGGCACAGCACAGCACAGCCTGGCCTGGCCTGGCCTGGCCTGGCCTGGCCTGGCCTGGCCTGGCCTGGCCTGGCCTGGCCTGGCCTGGCCTGGCCTGGCCTGGCCTGGCCTGGCCTGGCCTGGCCTGGCCTGGCCTGGCCTGGCCTGGCCTGGCCTGGCCTGGCCTGGCCTGGCCTGGCCTGGCCTGGCCTGGCCTGGCCTGGCCTGGCCTGGCCTGGCCTGGCCTGGCCTGGCCTGGCCTGGCCTGGCCTGGCCTGGCCTGGCCTGGCCTGGCCTGGCCTGGCCTGGCCTGGCCTGGCCTGGCTGGCCTGGCCTGGCCTGGCCTGGCCTGGCCTGGCCTGGCCTGGCCTGGCCTGGCCTGGCCTGGCCTGGCCTGGCCTGGCCTGGCCTGGCCTGGCCTGGCCTGGCCTGGCCTGGCCTGGCCTGGCCTGGCCTGGCCTGGCCTGGCCTGGCCTGGCCTGGCCTGGCCTGGCCTGGCCTGGCCTGGCCTGGCCTGGCCTGGCCTGGCCTGGCCTGGCCTGGCCTGGCCTGGCCTGGCCTGGCACAGCCTGGCCTGGCCTGGCCTGGCCTGGCCTGGCCTGGCCTGGCCTGGCCTGGCCTGGCCTGGCCTGGCCTGGCCTGGCACAGCCTGGCCTGGCCTGGCCTGGCCTGGCCTGGCCTGGCCTGGCCTGGCCTGGCCTGGCCTGGCACAGCCTGGCCTGGCCTGGCCTGGCCTGGCACAGCACAGCCTGGCACAGCCTGGCCTGGCACAGCACAGCCTGGCCTGGCCTGGCCTGGCACAGCCTGGCCTGGCCTGGCACAGCACAGCCTGGCCTGGCACAGCACAGCCTGGCCTGGCACAGCACAGCCTGGCCTGGCCTAGCCTGGCCTGGCCTGGCCTAGCCTGGCCTGGCCTGGCCTGGCCTGGCCTGGCCTGGCCTGGCCTGGCCTGGCCTAGCCTGGCCTAGCCTGGCCTGGCCTGGCCTGGCCTGGCCTGGCCTGGCCTAGCCTGGCCTGGCCTGGCCTGGCCTGGCCTGAGCCTGGCCTGGCCTGGCCTGGCCTGGCCTGGCCTGGCCTGGCCTGGCTGGCCTGGCCTGGCCTGGCCTGGCCTGGCCTGGCCTGGCCTGGCCTGGCCTGGCCTGGCCTGGCCTGGCCTGGCCTGGCCTGGCCTGGCCTGGCCTGGCCTGGCCTGGCCTGGCCTGGCCTGGCCTGGCCTGGCCTGGCCTGGCCTGGCCTGGCCTGGCCTGGCCTGGCCTGGCCTGGCCTGGCCTGGCCTGGCCTGGCCTGGCCTGGCCTGGCCTGGCCTGGCCTGGCCTGGCCTGGCCTGGCCTGGCCTGGCCTGGCCTGGCCTGGCCTGGCCTGGCCTGGCCTGGCCTGGCCTGGCCTGGCCTGGCCTGGCCTGGCCTGGCCTGGCCTGGCCTGGCCTGGCCTGGCCTGGCCTGGCCTGGCCTGGCCTGGCCTGGCCTGGCCTGGCCTGGCCTGGCCTGGCCTGGCACAGCACAGCCTGGCCTGGCCTGGCCTGGCCTGGCCTGGCCTGGCCTGGCCTGGCCTGGCCTGGCCTGGCCTGGCCTGGCCTGGCCTGGCCTGGCCTGGCCTGGCCTGGCCTGGCCTGGCCTGGCACAGCACAGCACAGCACAGCCTGGCCTGGCACAGGCCTGGCACAGCACAGCACAGCACAGCCTGGCACAGCACAGCACAGCACAGCACAGCACAGCACAGCCTGGCCTGGCCTGGCCTGGCACAGCCTGGCCTGGCCTGGCCTGGCACAGCCTGGCCTGGCCTGGCACAGCCTGGCCTGGCCTGGCCTGGCCTGGCCTGGCCTGGCCTGGCCTGGCCTGGCCTGGCCTGGCCTGGCCTGGCCTGGCCTGGCCTAGCCTGGCCTGGCCTGGCCTGGCCTGGCCTGGCCTGGCCTGGCCTGGCCTGGCCTGGCCTGGCCTGGCCTGGCCTGGCCTGGCCTGGCCTGGCCTGGCCTGGCCTGGCCTGGCCTGGCCTGGCCTGGCCTGGCCTGGCCTGGCCTGGCCTGGCTGGCCTGGCCTGGCCTGGCCTGGCCTGGCCTGGCCTGGCCTGGCCTGGCCTGGCCTGGCCTGGCCTGGCCTGGCCTGGCCTGGCCTGGCCTGGCCTGGCCTGGCCTGGCCTGGCCTGGCCTGGCCTGGCCTGGCCTGGCCTGGCCTGGCCTGGCCTGGCCTGGCCTGGCCTGGCCTGGCCTGGCCTGGCCTGGCCTGGCCTGGCCTGGCCTGGCCTGGCCTGGCCTGGCCTGGCCTGGCCTGGCCTGGCCTGGCCTGGCCTGGCCTGGCCTGGCCTGGCCTGGCCTGGCCTGGCCTGGCCTGGCCTGGCCTGGCCTGGCCTGGCCTGGCCTGGCCTGGCCTGGCCTGGCCTGGCCTGGCCTGGCCTGGCCTGGCCTGGCCTGGCACAGCCTGGCCTGGCCTGGCCTGGCCTGGCCTGGCCTGGCCTGGCCTGGCCTGGCCTGGCCTGGCCTGGCCTGGCCTGGCCTGGCCTGGCCTGGCACAGCCTGGCCTGGCCTGGCCTGGCCTGGCCTGGCCTGGCCTGGCCTGGCACAGCACAGCCTGGCCTGGCCTGGCCTGGCCTGGCCTGGCCTGGCCTGGCCTGGCCTGGCCTGGCCTGGCCTGGCCTGGCCTGGCCTGGCCTGGCCTGGCCTGGCCTGGCCTGGCCTGGCCTGGCCTGGCCTGGCCTGGCCTGAGCCTGGCCTGGCCTGGCCTGGCCTGGCCTGGCCTGGCCTGGCCTGGCCTGGCCTGGCCTGGCCTGGCCTGGCCTGGCCTGGCCTGGCCTGGCCTGGCCTGGCCTGGCCTGGCCTGGCCTGGCCTGGCCTGGCCTGGCCTGGCCTGGCCTGGCCTGGCCTGGCCTGGCCTGGCCTGGCCTGGCCTGGCCTGGCCTGGCCTGGCCTGGCCTGGCCTGGCCTGGCCTGGCCTGGCCTGGCCTGGCCTGGCCTGGCCTGGCCTGGCCTGGCCTGGCCTGGCCTGGCCTGGCCTGGCCTGGCCTGGCCTGGCCTGGCCTGGCCTGGCCTGGCCTGGCCTGGCCTGGCCTGGCCTGGCCTGGCCTGGCCTGGCCTGGCCTGGCCTGGCCTGGCCTGGCACAGCCTGGCCTGGCCTGGCCTGGCCTGGCCTGGCCTGGCCTGGCCTGGCCTGGCCTGGCCTGGCCTGGCCTGGCCTGGCCTGGCCTGGCCTGGCCTGGCCTGGCCTGGCCTGGCCTGGCCTGGCCTGGCCTGGCCTGGCCTGGCCTGGCCTGGCCTGGCCTGGCCTGGCCTGGCCTGGCCTGGCCTGGCCTGGCCTGGCCTGGCCTGGCCTGGCCTGGCCTGGCCTGGCCTGGCCTGGCCTGGCCTGGCCTGGCCTGGCCTGGCCTGGCCTGGCCTGGCCTGGCCTGGCCTGGCCTGGCCTGGCCTGGCCTGGCCTGGCCTGGCCTGGCCTGGCCTGGCCTGGCCTGGCCTGGCCTGGCCTGGCCTGGCCTGGCCTGGCCTGGCCTGGCCTGGCCTGGCCTGGCCTGGCCTGGCCTGGCCTGGCCTGGCCTGGCCTGGCCTGGCCTGGCCTGGCCTGGCCTGGCCTGGCCTGGCCTGGCCTGGCCTGGCCTGGCCTGGCCTGGCCTGGCCTGGCCTGGCCTGGCCTGGCCTGGCCTGGCCTGGCCTGGCCTGGCTGGCCTGGCCTGGCCTGGCCTGGCCTGGCCTGGCCTGGCCTGGCCTGGCCTGGCCTGGCCTGGCCTGGCCTGGCCTGGCCTGGCCTGGCCTGGCCTGGCCTGGCCTGGCCTGGCCTGGCCTGGCCTGGCCTGGCCTGGCCTGGCCTGGCCTGGCCTGGCCTGGCCTGGCCTGGCCTGGCCTGGCCTGGCCTGGCCTGGCCTGGCCTGGCCTGGCCTGGCCTGGCCTGGCCTGGCCTGGCCTGGCCTGGCCTGGCCTGGCCTGGCCTGGCCTGGCCTGGCCTGGCCTGGCCTGGCACAGCCTGGCCTGGCCTGGCCTGGCCTGGCCTGGCCTGGCCTGGCCTGGCCTGGCCTGGCACAGCCTGGCCTGGCCTGGCCTGGCCTGGCCTGGCCTGGCCTGGCCTGGCCTGGCCTGGCCTGGCCTGGCCTGGCCTGGCACAGCCTGGCCTGGCCTGGCCTGGCCTGGCCTGGCCTGGCCTGGCCTGGCCTGGCCTGGCCTGGCCTGGCCTGGCCTGGCCTGGCCTGGCCTGGCCTGGCACAGCACAGCCTGGCACAGCACAGCCTGGCCTGGCCTGGCACAGCCTGGCCTGGCACAGCCTGGCCTGGCCTGGCCTGGCCTGCACAGCCTGGCACAGCCTGGCACAGCCTGGCACAGCCTGGCCTGGCCTGGCCTGGCCTGGCCTGGCCTAGCCTAGCCTGGCCTGGCCTGGCCTAGCCTGGCCTGGCCTAGCCTGGCCTGGCCTGGCCTAGCCTGGCCTGGCCTGGCCTGGCCTGGCCTGGCCTGGCCTGGCCTGGCCTGGCCTGGCCTGGCCTGGCTGGCCTGGCCTGGCCTGGCCTGGCCTGGCCTGGCCTGGCCTGGCCTGGCCTGGCCTGGCCTGGCCTGGCCTGGCCTGGCCTGGCCTGGCCTGGCCTGGCCTGGCCTGGCCTGGCCTGGCCTGGCCTGGCCTGGCCTGGCCTGGCCTGGCCTGGCCTGGCCTGGCCTGGCCTGGCCTGGCCTGGCCTGGCCTGGCCTGGCCTGGCCTGGCCTGGCCTGGCCTGGCCTGGCCTGGCCTGGCCTGGCCTGGCCTGGCCTGGCCTGGCCTGGCCTGGCCTGGCCTGGCCTGGCCTGGCCTGGCCTGGCCTGGCCTGGCCTGGCCTGGCCTGGCTGGCCTGGCCTGGCCTGGCCTGGCCTGGCCTGGCCTGGCCTGGCCTGGCCTGGCCTGGCCTGGCCTGGCCTGGCCTGGCCTGGCCTGGCCTGGCCTGGCCTGGCCTGGCCTGGCCTGGCCTGGCCTGGCCTGGCCTGGCTGGCCTGGCCTGGCCTGGCCTGGCCTGGCCTGGCCTGGCCTGGCCTGGCCTGGCCTGGCCTGGCCTGGCACAGCCTGGCCTGGCCTGGCCTGGCCTGGCCTGGCCTGGCCTGGCCTGGCCTGGCCTGGCCTGGCCTGGCCTGGCCTGGCCTGGCCTGGCCTGGCCTGGCCTGGCCTGGCCTGGCCTGGCCTGGCCTGGCCTGGCCTGGCCTGGCCTGGCCTGGCCTGGCCTGGCTGGCCTGGCCTGGCCTGGCCTGGCCTGGCCTGGCCTGGCCTGGCACAGCCTGGCCTGGCCTGGCCTGGCCTGGCCTGGCCTGGCACAGCCTGGCCTGGCCTGGCCTGGCCTGGCCTGGCCTGGCCTGGCCTGGCCTGGCCTGGCCTGGCCTGGCCTGGCCTGGCCTGGCCTGGCCTGGCCTGGCCTGGCCTGGCCTGGCCTGGCCTGGCCTGGCCTGGCCTGGCCTGGCCTGGCTGGCCTGGCCTGGCCTGGCCTGGCCTGGCCTGGCCTGGCCTGGCCTGGCCTGGCCTGGCCTGGCCTGGCCTGGCCTGGCCTGGCCTGGCCTGGCCTGGCCTGGCCTGGCCTGGCCTGGCCTGGCCTGGCCTGGCCTGGCCTGGCCTGGCCTGGCCTGGCCTGGCCTGGCCTGGCCTGGCCTGGCCTGGCCTGGCCTGGCCTGGCCTGGCCTGGCCTGGCACAGCCTGGCCTGGCCTGGCCTGGCCTGGCCTGGCCTGGCCTGGCCTGGCCTGGCCTGGCCTGGCCTGGCCTGGCCTGGCCTGGCCTGGCCTGGCCTGGCCTGGCCTGGCCTGGCCTGGCCTGGCCTGGCCTGGCCTGGCCTGGCCTGGCCTGGCCTGGCCTGGCCTGGCCTGGCCTGGCCTGGCCTGGCCTGGCCTGGCCTGGCCTGGCACAGCACAGCACAGCACAGCCTGGCCTGGCCTGGCCTGGCCTGGCCTGGCACAGCCTGGCCTGGCTGGCCTGGCCTGGCCTGGCCTGGCCTGGCCTGGCCTGGCCTGGCCTGGCCTGGCCTGGCCTGGCCTGGCCTGGCCTGGCCTGGCCTGGCCTGGCCTGGCCTGGCCTGGCCTGGCCTGGCCTGGCCTGGCCTGGCCTGGCCTGGCCTGGCCTGGCCTGGCCTGGCCTGGCCTGGCCTGGCCTGGCCTGGCCTGGCCTGGCCTGGCCTGGCCTGGCCTGGCCTGGCCTGGCCTGGCCTGGCCTGGCCTGGCCTGGCCTGGCCTGGCCTGGCCTGGCCTGGCCTGGCCTGGCCTGGCCTGGCCTGGCCTGGCCTGGCCTGGCCTGGCCTGGCCTGGCCTGGCCTGGCCTGGCCTGGCCTGGCCTGGCCTGGCCTGGCCTGGCCTGGCCTGGCCTGGCCTGGCCTGGCCTGGCCTGGCCTGGCCTGGCCTGGCCTGGCACAGCCTGGCCTGGCCTGGCCTGGCCTGGCCTGGCCTGGCCTGGCCTGGCCTGGCCTGGCCTGGCCTGGCCTGGCCTGGCCTGGCCTGGCCTGGCCTGGCCTGGCCTGGCCTGGCCTGGCCTGGCCTGGCCTGGCCTGGCCTGGCCTGGCCTGGCCTGGCCTGGCCTGGCCTGGCCTGGCCTGGCCTGGCCTGGCCTGGCCTGGCCTGGCCTGGCCTGGCCTGGCCTGGCCTGGCCTGGCCTGGCCTGGCCTGGCCTGGCCTGGCCTGGCCTGGCCTGGCCTGGCCTGGCCTGGCCTGGCCTGGCCTGGCCTGGCCTGGCCTGGCACAGCACAGCCTGGCCTGGCCTGGCACAGCCTGGCCTGGCCTGGCACAGCCTGGCCTGGCCTGGCCTGGCCTGGCCTGGCCTGGCCTGGCCTGGCCTGGCCTGGCCTGGCCTGGCCTGGCCTGGCCTGGCCTGGCCTGGCCTGGCCTGGCCTGGCCTGGCCTGGCCTGGCACAGCACAGCCTGGCCTGGCCTGGCCTGGCCTGGCCTGGCCTGGCCTGGCCTGGCCTGGCCTGGCCTGGCCTGGCCTGGCCTGGCCTGGCCTGGCCTGGCCTGGCCTGGCCTGGCCTGGCCTGGCCTGGCCTGGCCTGGCCTGGCCTGGCCTGGCCTGGCCTGGCCTGGCCTGGCCTGGCCTGGCCTGGCCTGGCCTGGCCTGGCCTGGCCTGGCCTGGCCTGGCCTGGCCTGGCCTGGCCTGGCCTGGCCTGGCCTGGCCTGGCCTGGCCTGGCCTGGCCTGGCCTGGCCTGGCCTGGCCTGGCCTGGCCTGGCCTGGCCTGGCCTGGCCTGGCCTGGCCTGGCCTGGCCTGGCCTGGCCTGGCCTGGCCTGGCCTGGCCTGGCCTGGCCTGGCCTGGCCTGGCCTGGCCTGGCCTGGCCTGGCCTGGCCTGGCCTGGCCTGGCCTGGCCTGGCCTGGCCTGGCCTGGCCTGGCCTGGCCTGGCCTGGCCTGGCCTGGCCTGGCCTGGCCTGGCCTGGCCTGGCCTGGCACAGCCTGGCCTGGCCTGGCCTGGCCTGGCCTGGCACAGCCTGGCCTGGCCTGGCCTGGCCTGGCACAGCACAGCCTGGCCTGGCCTGGCCTGGCCTGGCCTGGCCTGGCACAGCCTGGCCTGGCCTGGCACAGCACAGCCTGGCCTGGCACAGCACAGCACAGCCTGGCCTGGCCTGGCCTGGCACAGCACAGCCTGGCCTGGCCTGGCACAGCCTGGCCTGGCCTGGCCTGGCACAGCACAGCCTGGCCTGGCCTAGCACAGCCTGGCCTGGCCTAGCACAGCCTGGCCTGGCCTGGCCTGGCCTGGCCTGGCCTGGCCTGGCCTGGCCTGGCCTGGCCTGGCCTGGCCTGGCCTGGCCTGGCCTGGCCTGGCCTGGCCTGGCCTGGCCTGGCCTGGCCTGGCCTGAGCCTGGCCTGGCCTGGCCTGGCCTGGCCTGGCCTGGCCTGGCCTGGCCTGGCCTGGCCTGGCCTGGCCTGGCAGCCTGGCCTGGCCTGGCCTGGCCTGGCCTGGCCTGGCCTGGCCTGGCCTGGCCTGGCCTGGCCTGGCCTGGCCTGGCCTGGCCTGGCCTGGCCTGGCTGGCCTGGCCTGGCCTGGCCTGGCCTGGCCTGGCCTGGCCTGGCCTGGCCTGGCCTGGCCTGGCCTGGCCTGGCCTGGCCTGGCCTGGCCTGGCCTGGCCTGGCCTGGCCTGGCCTGGCCTGGCCTGGCCTGGCCTGGCCTGGCCTGGCCTGGCCTGGCCTGGCCTGGCCTGGCCTGGCCTGGCCTGGCCTGGCCTGGCCTGGCCTGGCCTGGCCTGGCCTGGCCTGGCCTGGCCTGGCCTGGCCTGGCCTGGCCTGGCCTGGCCTGGCCTGGCCTGGCCTGGCCTGGCCTGGCCTGGCCTGGCTGGCCTGGCCTGGCCTGGCCTGGCCTGGCCTGGCCTGGCCTGGCCTGGCCTGGCCTGGCCTGGCCTGGCCTGGCCTGGCCTGGCCTGGCCTGGCCTGGCCTGGCCTGGCCTGGCCTGGCCTGGCCTGGCCTGGCCTGGCCTGGCCTGGCCTGGCCTGGCCTGGCCTGGCCTGGCCTGGCACAGCACAGCCTGGCCTGGCCTGGCCTGGCCTGGCCTGGCCTGGCCTGGCCTGGCCTGGCCTGGCCTGGCCTGGCCTGGCCTGGCCTGGCCTGGCCTGGCCTGGCCTGGCCTGGCACAGCCTGGCCTGGCCTGGCCTGGCCTGGCCTGGCCTGGCCTGGCCTGGCCTGGCCTGGCCTGGCCTGGCCTGGCCTGGCCTGGCCTGGCCTGGCCTGGCCTGGCCTGGCCTGGCCTGGCCTGGCCTGGCCTGGCCTGGCCTGGCCTGGCCTGGCCTGGCCTGGCCTGGCCTGGCCTGGCCTGGCCTGGCCTGGCCTGGCCTGGCCTGGCCTGGCCTGGCCTGGCCTGGCCTGGCCTGGCCTGGCCTGGCCTGGCCTGGCCTGGCCTGGCCTGGCCTGGCCTGGCCTGGCCTGGCCTGGCCTGGCCTGGCCTGGCCTGGCCTGGCCTGGCCTGGCCTGGCCTGGCCTGGCCTGGCCTGGCCTGGCCTGGCCTGGCCTGGCCTGGCCTGGCCTGGCCTGGCCTGGCCTGGCCTGGCCTGGCCTGGCCTGGCCTGGCCTGGCCTGGCCTGGCCTGGCCTGGCCTGGCCTGGCCTGGCCTGGCCTGGCCTGGCCTGGCCTGGCCTGGCCTGGCCTGGCCTGGCCTGGCCTGGCCTGGCCTGGCCTGGCCTGGCCTGGCCTGGCCTGGCCTGGCCTGGCCTGGCCTGGCCTGGCACAGCACAGCACAGCACAGCACAGCCTGGCCTGGCCTGGCCTGGCCTGGCCTGGCCTGGCCTGGCCTGGCCTGGCCTGGCCTGGCCTGGCCTGGCCTGGCCTGGCCTGGCCTGGCACAGCCTGGCCTGGCCTGGCCTGGCCTGGCCTGGCCTGGCCTGGCCTGGCACAGCCTGGCCTGGCCTGGCCTGGCCTGGCCTGGCCTGGCCTGGCCTGGCCTGGCCTGGCCTGGCCTGGCCTGGCCTGGCCTAGCCTGGCCTGGCCTGGCCTGGCCTGGCCTGGCCTGGCCTAGCCTGGCCTGGCCTGGCCTGGCCTGGCCTGGCCTGGCCTGGCCTGGCCTGGCCTGGCCTGGCCTGGCCTGGCCTGGCCTGGCCTGGCCTGGCCTGGCCTGGCCTGGCCTGGCCTGGCCTGGCCTGGCCTGGCCTGGCCTGGCCTGGCCTGGCCTGGCCTGGCCTGGCCTGGCCTGGCCTGGCCTGGCCTGGCCTGGCCTGGCCTGGCCTGGCCTGGCCTGGCCTGGCCTGGCCTGGCCTGGCCTGGCCTGGCCTGGCCTGGCCTGGCCTGGCCTGGCCTGGCCTGGCCTGGCCTGGCCTGGCCTGGCCTGGCCTGGCCTGGCCTGGCCTGGCCTGGCCTGGCCTGGCCTGGCCTGGCCTGGCCTGGCCTGGCCTGGCCTGGCCTGGCCTGGCCTGGCCTGGCCTGGCACAGCCTGGCCTGGCCTGGCCTGGCCTGGCCTGGCCTGGCCTGGCCTGGCCTGGCCTGGCCTGGCCTGGCCTGGCCTGGCCTGGCCTGGCCTGGCCTGGCCTGGCCTGGCCTGGCCTGGCCTGGCCTGGCCTGGCCTGGCCTGGCCTGGCCTGGCCTGGCCTGGCCTGGCCTGGCCTGGCCTGGCCTGGCCTGGCCTGGCCTGGCCTGGCCTGGCCTGGCCTGGCCTGGCCTGGCCTGGCCTGGCCTGGCCTGGCCTGGCCTGGCCTGGCCTGGCCTGGCCTGGCCTGGCCTGGCCTGGCCTGGCCTGGCCTGGCCTGGCCTGGCCTGGCCTGGCCTGGCCTGGCCTGGCCTGGCCTGGCCTGGCCTGGCCTGGCCTGGCCTGGCCTGGCCTGGCCTGGCCTGGCCTGGCCTGGCCTGGCCTGGCCTGGCCTGGCTAGCCTGGCCTGGCCTGGCCTGGCCTGGCCTGGCCTGGCCTGGCCTGGCCTGGCCTGGCCTGGCCTGGCCTGGCCTGGCCTGGCCTGGCCTGGCCTGGCCTGGCCTGGCCTGGCCTGGCCTGGCCTGGCCTGGCCTGGCCTGGCCTGGCCTGGCCTGGCCTGGCCTGGCCTGGCCTGGCCTGGCCTGGCCTGGCCTGGCCTGGCCTGGCCTGGCCTGGCCTGGCCTGGCCTGGCCTGGCCTGGCCTGGCCTGGCCTGGCCTGGCCTGGCCTGGCCTGGCCTGGCCTGGCCTGGCCTGGCCTGGCCTGGCCTGGCCTGGCTGGCCTGGCCTGGCCTGGCCTGGCCTGGCCTGGCCTGGCCTGGCCTGGCCTGGCCTGGCCTGGCCTGGCCTGGCCTGGCCTGGCCTGGCCTGGCCTGGCCTGGCCTGGCCTGGCCTGGCCTGGCCTGGCCTGGCCTGGCCTGGCCTGGCCTGGCCTGGCCTGGCCTGGCCTGGCCTGGCCTGGCCTGGCCTGGCCTGGCACAGCCTGGCCTGGCCTGGCCTGGCCTGGCCTGGCCTGGCACAGCACAGCCTGGCCTGGCCTGGCCTGGCACAGCCTGGCCTGGCACAGCACAGCCTGGCCTGGCCTGGCCTGGCCTGGCACAGCCTGGCCTGGCCTGGCCTGGCCTGGCCTGGCCTGGCCTGGCCTGGCCTGGCCTGGCCTGGCCTGGCCTGGCCTGGCCTGGCCTGGCCTGGCACAGCACAGCACAGCACAGCACAGCACAGCACAGCCTGGCCTGGCCTGGCACAGCACAGCACAGCCTGGCCTGGCACAGCACAGCCTGGCCTGGCCTGGCCTGGCCTAGCCTAGCCTGGCCTAGCCTAGCCTGGCCTAGCACAGCCTGGCCTGGCCTAGCCTGGCCTAGCCTGGCCTAGCCTAGCCTAGCCTGGCCTGGCCTAGCCTGGCCTGGCCTGGCCTGGCCTAGCCTGGCCTGGCCTGGCCTGGCCTGGCCTGGCCTGGCCTGGCCTGGCCTGGCCTGGCCTGGCCTGGCCTGGCCTGGCCTGGCCTGGCCTGGCCTGGCCTGGCCTGGCCTGGCCTGGCCTGGCCTGGCCTGGCCTGGCCTGGCCTGGCCTGGCCTGGCCTGGCCTGGCCTGGCCTGGCCTGGCCTGGCCTGGCCTGGCCTGGCCTGGCCTGGCCTGGCCTGGCCTGGCCTGGCCTGGCCTGGCCTGGCCTGGCCTGGCCTGGCCTGGCCTGGCCTGGCCTGGCCTGGCCTGGCCTGGCCTGGCCTGGCCTGGCCTGGCCTGGCCTGGCCTGGCCTGGCCTGGCCTGGCCTGGCCTGGCCTGGCCTGGCCTGGCCTGGCCTGGCCTGGCCTGGCCTGGCCTGGCCTGGCCTGGCCTGGCCTGGCCTGGCCTGGCCTGGCCTGGCCTGGCCTGGCCTGGCCTGGCCTGGCCTGGCCTGGCCTGGCCTGGCCTGGCCTGGCCTGGCCTGGCCTGGCCTGGCCTGGCCTGGCCTGGCCTGGCCTGGCCTGGCCTGGCCTGGCCTGGCCTGGCCTGGCCTGGCCTGGCCTGGCCTGGCCTGGCCTGGCCTGGCCTGGCCTGGCCTGGCCTGGCCTGGCCTGGCCTGGCCTGGCCTGGCCTGGCCTGGCCTGGCACAGCACAGCCTGGCCTGGCCTGGCCTGGCCTGGCCTGGCCTGGCCTAGCCTGGCCTGGCCTGGCCTGGCCTGGCCTGGCCTGGCCTGGCCTGGCCTGGCCTGGCCTGGCCTGGCCTGGCCTGGCCTGGCCTGGCCTGGCCTGGCCTGGCCTGGCCTGGCCTGGCCTGGCCTGGCCTGGCCTGGCCTGGCCTGGCCTGGCCTGGCCTGGCCTGGCCTGGCCTGGCCTGGCCTGGCCTGGCCTGGCCTGGCCTGGCCTGGCCTGGCCTGGCCTGGCCTGGCCTGGCCTGGCCTGGCCTGGCCTGGCTGGCCTGGCCTGGCCTGGCCTGGCCTGGCCTGGCCTGGCCTGGCCTGGCCTGGCCTGGCCTGGCCTGGCCTGGCCTGGCCTGGCCTGGCCTGGCCTGGCCTGGCCTGGCCTGGCCTGGCCTGGCCTGGCCTGGCCTGGCCTGGCCTGGCCTGGCCTGGCCTGGCCTGGCCTGGCCTGGCCTGGCCTGGCCTGGCCTGGCCTGGCCTGGCCTGGCCTGGCCTGGCCTGGCCTGGCCTGGCCTGGCCTGGCCTGGCCTGGCCTGGCCTGGCCTGGCCTGGCCTGGCCTGGCCTGGCCTGGCCTGGCCTGGCCTGGCCTGGCCTGGCCTGGCCTGGCCTGGCCTGGCCTGGCCTGGCCTGGCCTGGCCTGGCCTGGCCTGGCCTGGCCTGGCCTGGCCTGGCCTGGCCTGGCCTGGCCTGGCCTGGCCTGGCCTGGCCTGGCCTGGCCTGGCCTGGCCTGGCCTGGCCTGGCCTGGCCTGGCCTGGCCTGGCCTGGCCTGGCCTGGCCTGGCCTGGCCTGGCCTGGCCTGGCCTGGCCTGGCCTGGCCTGGCCTGGCCTGGCACAGCCTGGCCTGGCCTGGCCTGGCCTGGCCTGGCCTGGCCTGGCCTGGCCTGGCCTGGCCTGGCCTGGCCTGGCCTGGCACAGCTGGCCTGGCCTGGCCTGGCCTGGCCTGGCCTGGCCTGGCCTGGCCTGGCCTGGCCTGGCCTGGCCTGGCCTGGCCTGGCCTGGCCTGGCCTGGCCTGGCCTGGCCTGGCCTGGCCTGGCCTGGCCTGGCCTGGCCTGGCCTGGCCTGGCCTGGCCTGGCCTGGCCTGGCCTGGCCTGGCCTGGCCTGGCCTGGCCTGGCCTGGCCTGGCCTGGCCTGGCCTGGCCTGGCCTGGCCTGGCCTGGCCTGGCCTGGCCTGGCCTGGCCTGGCCTGGCCTGGCCTGGCCTGGCCTGGCCTGGCCTGGCCTGGCCTGGCCTGGCCTGGCCTGGCCTGGCCTGGCCTGGCCTGGCCTGGCCTGGCCTGGCCTGGCCTGGCCTGGCCTGGCCTGGCCTGGCCTGGCCTGGCCTGGCCTGGCCTGGCCTGGCCTGGCCTGGCCTGGCCTGGCCTGGCCTGGCCTGGCCTGGCCTGGCCTGGCCTGGCCTGGCCTGGCACAGCCTGGCCTGGCACAGCACAGCACAGGCCTGGCACAGCCTGGCCTGGCCTGGCCTGGCCTGGCCTGGCCTGGCACAGCACAGCCTGGCCTGGCCTGGCACAGCACAGCCTGGCCTGGCCTGGCACAGCACAGCCTGGCCTGGCCTGGCACAGCACAGCCTGGCCTGGCCTGGCACAGCACAGCACAGCACAGCACAGCCTGGCACAGCACAGCCTGGCCTGGCCTGGCCTGGCCTGGCACAGCACAGCCTGGCACAGCACAGCCTGGCCTGGCCTGGCCTGGCCTGGCCTGGCCTGGCCTGGCCTGGCCTGGCCTAGCCTGGCCTGGCCTGGCCTGGCCTGGCCTGGCCTGGCCTGGCCTGGCCTGGCCTGGCCTGGCCTGGCCTGGCCTGGCCTGGCCTGGCCTGGCCTGGCCTGGCCTGGCCTGGCCTGGCCTGGCCTGGCCTGGCCTGGCCTGGCCTGGCCTGGCCTGGCCTGGCCTGGCCTGGCCTGGCCTGGCCTGGCCTGGCCTGGCCTGGCCTGGCCTGGCCTGGCCTGGCCTGGCCTGGCCTGGCCTGGCCTGGCCTGGCCTGGCCTGGCCTGGCCTGGCCTGGCCTGGCCTGGCCTGGCCTGGCCTGGCCTGGCCTGGCCTGGCCTGGCCTGGCCTGGCCTGGCCTGGCCTGGCCTGGCCTGGCCTGGCCTGGCCTGGCCTGGCCTGGCCTGGCCTGGCCTGGCCTGGCCTGGCCTGGCCTGGCCTGGCCTGGCCTGGCCTGGCCTGGCCTGGCCTGGCCTGGCCTGGCCTGGCCTGGCCTGGCCTGGCCTGGCCTGGCCTGGCCTGGCCTGGCCTGGCCTGGCCTGGCCTGGCCTGGCCTGGCCTGGCCTGGCACAGCCTGGCCTGGCCTGGCCTGGCCTGGCCTGGCCTGGCCTGGCCTGGCACAGCACAGCACAGCACAGCCTGGCCTGGCCTGGCCTGGCCTGGCCTGGCCTGGCCTGGCCTGGCCTGGCCTGGCCTGGCCTGGCCTGGCCTGGCCTGGCCTGGCCTGGCCTGGCCTGGCCTGGCCTGGCCTGGCCTGGCCTGGCCTGGCCTGGCCTGGCCTGGCCTGGCCTGGCACAGCACAGCCTGGCCTGGCCTGGCCTGGCCTGGCCTGGCCTGGCCTGGCCTGGCCTGGCCTGGCCTGGCCTGGCCTGGCCTGGCACAGCCTGGCCTGGCCTGGCCTGGCCTGGCCTGGCCTGGCCTGGCCTGGCCTGGCCTGGCCTGGCCTGGCCTGGCCTGGCCTGGCCTGGCCTGGCCTGGCCTGGCCTGGCCTGGCCTGGCCTGGCCTGGCCTGGCCTGGCCTGGCCTGGCCTGGCCTGGCCTGGCCTGGCCTGGCCTGGCCTGGCCTGGCCTGGCCTGGCCTGGCCTGGCCTGGCCTGGCCTGGCCTGGCCTGGCCTGGCCTGGCCTGGCCTGGCCTGGCCTGGCCTGGCCTGGCCTGGCCTGGCCTGGCCTGGCCTGGCCTGGCCTGGCCTGGCCTGGCCTGGCCTGGCCTGGCCTGGCCTGGCCTGGCCTGGCCTGGCCTGGCCTGGCCTGGCCTGGCCTGGCCTGGCCTGGCCTGGCCTGGCCTGGCCTGGCACAGCCTGGCCTGGCCTGGCCTGGCCTGGCACAGCCTGGCCTGGCCTGGCCTGGCCTGGCCTGGCCTGGCCTGGCCTGGCCTGGCCTGGCACAGCACAGCACAGCCTGGCCTGGCCTGGCCTGGCCTGGCCTGGCCTGGCCTGGCCTGGCCTGGCCTGGCCTGGCCTGGCCTGGCCTGGCCTGGCCTGGCCTGGCCTGGCCTGGCCTGGCCTGGCCTGGCCTGGCCTGGCCTGGCCTGGCCTGGCCTGGCCTGGCCTGGCCTGGCCTGGCCTGGCCTGGCCTGGCCTGGCCTGGCCTGGCCTGGCCTGGCCTGGCCTGGCCTGGCCTGGCCTGGCCTGGCCTGGCCTGGCCTGGCCTGGCCTGGCCTGGCCTGGCCTGGCCTGGCCTGGCCTGGCCTGGCCTGGCCTGGCCTGGCCTGGCCTGGCCTGGCCTGGCCTGGCCTGGCCTGGCCTGGCCTGGCCTGGCCTGGCCTGGCCTGGCCTGGCCTGGCCTGGCCTGGCCTGGCCTGGCCTGGCCTGGCCTGGCCTGGCCTGGCCTGGCCTGGCCTGGCCTGGCCTGGCCTGGCCTGGCCTGGCCTGGCCTGGCCTGGCCTGGCCTGGCCTGGCCTGGCCTGGCCTGGCCTGGCCTGGCCTGGCCTGGCCTGGCCTGGCCTGGCCTGGCCTGGCCTGGCCTGGCCTGGCCTGGCCTGGCCTGGCCTGGCCTGGCCTGGCCTGGCCTGGCCTGGCCTGGCCTGGCACAGCACAGCACAGCACAGCACAGCACAGCACAGCACAGCCTGGCCTGGCACAGCACAGCCTGGCCTGGCCTGGCACAGCACAGCACAGCACAGCACAGCACAGCACAGCACAGCACAGCAGCACAGCACTGCACAGCACAGCACAGCCTGGCCTGGCACAGCACAGCCTGGCACAGCACAGCACAGCACAGCACAGCACAGCCTAGCACAGCAGCCTAGCCTGGCCTAGCCTAGCCTGCCTAGCCTAGCCTAGCCTAGCCTAGCCTAGCCTAGCCTAGCCTAGCCTAGCCTAGGCCTAGGCCTAGCCTAGGCCTAGCCTAGCCTAGCCTAGGCCTAGCCTAGGCCTAGCCTAGCCTAGCCTAGCCTAGCCTAGCCTAGCCTAGCCTGGCCTAGCCTGGCCTAGCCTGGCCTAGCCTGGCCTAGCCTAGCCTGGCCTGGCCTGAGCCTGGCCTGGCCTGGCCTGGCCTGGCCTGGCCTAGCCTGGCCTGGCCTGGCCTGGCCTGGCCTGGCCTGGCCTGGCCTGGCCTGGCCTGGCCTGGCCTGGCCTGGCCTGGCCTGGCCTGGCCTGGCCTGGCCTGGCCTGGCCTGGCCTGGCCTGGCCTGGCCTGGCCTGGCCTGGCCTGGCCTGGCCTGGCCTGGCCTGGCCTGGCCTGGCCTGGCCTGGCCTGGCCTGGCCTGGCCTGGCCTGGCCTGGCCTGGCCTGGCCTGGCCTGGCCTGGCCTGGCCTGGCCTGGCCTGGCCTGGCCTGGCCTGGCCTGGCCTGGCCTGGCCTGGCCTGGCCTGGCCTGGCCTGGCCTGGCCTGGCCTGGCCTGGCCTGGCCTGGCCTGGCCTGGCCTGGCCTGGCCTGGCCTGGCCTGGCCTGGCCTGGCCTGGCACAGCCTGGCCTGGCCTGGCCTGGCCTGGCCTGGCCTGGCCTGGCACAGCCTGGCACAGCCTGGCCTGGCCTGGCCTGGCCTGGCCTGGCCTGGCCTGGCCTGGCACAGCCTGGCCTGGCCTGGCCTGGCCTGGCCTGGCCTGGCCTGGCCTGGCCTGGCACAGCCTGGCCTGGCCTGGCCTGGCACAGCCTAGCCTGGCCTGGCCTAGCCTAGCACAGCCTGGCCTAGCCTGGCCTAGCCTAGCCTAGCCTAGCCTAGCCTGGCCTAGCCTGGCCTAGCCTAGCCTAGCCTAGCCTGGCCTGGCCTAGCCTGGCCTGGCCTAGCCTAGCCTGGCCTGGCCTGGCCTGGCCTGGCCTGGCCTGGCCTGGCCTGGCCTGGCCTGGCCTGGCCTGGCCTGGCCTGGCCTGGCCTGGCCTGGCCTGGCCTGGCCTGGCCTGGCCTGGCCTGGCCTGGCCTGGCCTGGCTGGCCTGGCCTGGCCTGGCCTGGCCTGGCCTGGCCTGGCCTGGCCTGGCCTGGCCTGGCCTGGCCTGGCCTGGCCTGGCCTGGCCTGGCCTGGCCTGGCCTGGCCTGGCCTGGCCTGGCCTGGCCTGGCCTGGCCTGGCCTGGCCTGGCCTGGCCTGGCCTGGCCTGGCCTGGCCTGGCCTGGCCTGGCCTGGCCTGGCCTGGCCTGGCCTGGCCTGGCCTGGCCTGGCCTGGCCTGGCCTGGCCTGGCCTGGCCTGGCCTGGCCTGGCCTGGCCTGGCCTGGCCTGGCCTGGCCTGGCCTGGCCTGGCCTGGCCTGGCCTGGCCTGGCCTGGCCTGGCCTGGCCTGGCCTGGCCTGGCCTGGCCTGGCCTGGCACAGCCTGGCCTGGCCTGGCCTGGCCTGGCCTGG
This sequence comes from Aquatica leii, assembly GCA_035610365.1. Lineage (NCBI taxonomy): Eukaryota > Metazoa > Arthropoda > Insecta > Coleoptera > Lampyridae > Aquatica > Aquatica leii. The sequence goes on along the minus strand of JARPUR010000033.1, from coordinate 33,082 downwards.
CCTGGCCTGGCCTGGCACAGCCTGGCCTGGCACAGCACAGCACAGCCTGGCCTGGCCTGGCCTGGCCTGGCCTGGCACAGCACAGCCTGGCCTGGCCTGGCCTGGCCTGGCCTGGCCTGGCCTGGCCTGGCCTGGCACAGCACAGCACAGCACAGCCTAGCCTAGCCTGGCCTGGCCTGGCACAGCACAGCACAGCCTAGCCTAGCCTAGCCTAGCCTAGCCTAGCCTGGCCTAGCCTAGCCTAGCCTAGCACAGCCTAGCCTAGCCTAGCCTAGCCTAGCCTAGCCTAGCCTAGCCTAGCCTAGCCTAGCCTAGCCTAGCCTAGCCTAGCCTAGCCTAGCCTAGCCTAGCCTAGCCTAGCCTAGCCTAGCCTAGCCTAGCCTAGCCTAGCCTGGCCTAGCCTAGCCTAGCCTAGCCTAGCCTGGCCTAGCCTGGCCTGGCCTGAGCCTAGCCTGGCCTGGCCTGGCCTGGCCTGGCCTGGCCTGGCCTGGCCTGGCCTGGCCTGGCCTGGCCTGGCCTGGCCTGGCCTGGCCTGGCCTGGCCTGGCCTGGCCTGGCCTGGCCTGGCCTGGCCTGGCCTGGCCTGGCCTGGCCTGGCCTGGCCTGGCCTGGCCTGGCCTGGCCTGGCCTGGCCTGGCCTGGCCTGGCCTGGCCTGGCCTGGCCTGGCCTGGCCTGGCCTGGCCTGGCCTGGCCTGGCCTGGCCTGGCCTGGCCTGGCCTGGCCTGGCCTGGCCTGGCCTGGCCTGGCCTGGCCTGGCCTGGCCTGGCCTGGCCTGGCCTGGCCTGGCCTGGCCTGGCCTGGCCTGGCCTGGCCTGGCCTGGCCTGGCCTGGCCTGGCCTGGCCTGGCCTGGCCTGGCCTGGCCTGGCCTGGCCTGGCCTGGCCTGGCCTGGCCTGGCCTGGCCTGGCCTGGCCTGGCCTGGCCTGGCCTGGCCTGGCACAGCCTGGCCTGGCCTGGCACAGCCTGGCCTGGCCTGGCCTGGCCTGGCCTGGCCTGGCCTGGCCTGGCCTGGCCTGGCCTGGCCTGGCCTGGCCTGGCCTGGCCTAGCCTGGCCTAGCCTGGCCTGGCCTAGCCTAGCACAGCCTAGCCTGGCCTAGCCTAGCCTAGCCTAGCCTAGCCTAGCCTAGCCTAGCCTAGCCTAGCCTAGCCTAGCCTAGCCTAGCCTAGCCTAGCCTAGCCTAGCCTAGCCTAGCCTAGCCTGGCCTGGCCTGGCCTGGCCTGGCCTAGCCTGGCCTGGCCTGGCCTGGCCTGGCCTGGCCTAGCCTGGCCTGGCCTGGCCTGGCCTGGCCTGGCCTGGCCTGGCCTGGCCTGGCCTGGCCTGGCCTGGCCTGGCCTGGCCTGGCCTGGCCTGGCCTGGCCTGGCCTGGCCTGGCCTGGCCTGGCCTGGCCTGGCCTGGCCTGGCCTGGCCTGGCCTGGCCTGGCCTGGCCTGGCCTGGCCTGGCCTGGCCTGGCCTGGCCTGGCCTGGCCTGGCCTGGCCTGGCCTGGCCTGGCCTGGCCTGGCCTGGCCTGGCCTGGCCTGGCCTGGCCTGGCCTGGCCTGGCCTGGCCTGGCCTGGCCTGGCCTGGCACAGCCTGGCCTGGCCTGGCCTGGCCTGGCCTGGCCTGGCACAGCCTGGCCTGGCCTGGCCTGGCCTGGCCTGGCCTGGCCTGGCCTGGCCTGGCCTGGCCTGGCCTGGCCTGGCACAGCCTGGCACAGCCTGGCACAGCACAGCCTGGCCTGGCCTGGCCTGGCCTGGCCTGGCCTGGCCTGGCACAGCACAGCCTGGCCTGGCCTGGCCTGGCCTGGCCTGGCCTGGCCTGGCCTGGCCTGGCCTGGCCTGGCCTGGCCTGGCCTGGCCTGGCCTGGCCTGGCCTGGCCTGGCCTGGCCTGGCCTGGCCTGGCCTGGCCTGGCCTGGCCTGGCCTAGCCTGGCCTGGCCTGGCCTGGCCTGGCCTGGCCTGGCCTGGCCTGGCCTGGCCTGGCCTGGCCTGGCCTGGCCTGGCCTGGCCTGGCCTGGCCTGGCCTGGCCTGGCCTGGCCTGGCCTGGCCTGGCCTGGCCTGGCCTGGCCTGGCCTGGCCTGGCCTGGCCTGGCCTGGCCTGGCCTGGCCTGGCCTGGCCTGGCCTGGCCTGGCCTGGCCTGGCCTGGCCTGGCCTGGCCTGGCCTGGCCTGGCCTGGCCTGGCCTGGCCTGGCCTGGCCTGGCCTGGCCTGGCCTGGCCTGGCCTGGCCTGGCCTGGCCTGGCCTGGCCTGGCCTGGCCTGGCCTGGCCTGGCCTGGCCTGGCCTGGCCTGGCCTGGCCTGGCCTGGCCTGGCCTGGCCTGGCCTGGCCTGGCCTGGCCTGGCCTGGCCTGGCCTGGCCTGGCCTGGCCTGGCCTGGCCTGGCCTGGCACAGCCTGGCCTGGCCTGGCCTGGCCTGGCCTGGCCTGGCCTGGCCTGGCCTGGCCTGGCCTGGCCTGGCCTGGCCTGGCCTGGCCTGGCCTGGCCTGGCCTGGCCTGGCCTGGCCTGGCCTGGCCTGGCCTGGCCTGGCCTGGCCTGGCCTGGCCTGGCCTGGCCTGGCCTGGCCTGGCCTGGCCTGGCCTGGCCTGGCCTGGCCTGGCCTGGCCTGGCCTGGCACAGCACAGCACAGCCTGGCCTGGCCTGGCCTGGCCTGGCCTGGCCTGGCCTGGCCTGGCCTGGCCTGGCCTGGCCTGGCCTGGCCTGGCCTGGCCTGGCCTGGCCTGGCCTGGCCTGGCCTGGCCTGGCCTGGCCTGGCCTGGCCTGGCCTGGCCTGGCCTGGCCTGGCCTGGCCTGGCCTGGCCTGGCCTGGCCTGGCCTGGCCTGGCCTGGCCTGGCCTGGCCTGGCCTGGCCTGGCCTGGCCTGGCCTGGCCTGGCCTGGCCTGGCCTGGCCTGGCCTGGCCTGGCCTGGCCTGGCCTGGCCTGGCCTGGCCTGGCCTGGCCTGGCCTGGCCTGGCCTGGCCTGGCCTGGCCTGGCCTGGCCTGGCCTGGCCTGGCCTGGCCTGGCCTGGCCTGGCCTGGCCTGGCCTGGCCTGGCCTGGCACAGCCTGGCCTGGCCTGGCCTGGCCTGGCCTGGCCTGGCCTGGCCTGGCCTGGCCTGGCCTGGCCTGGCCTGGCCTGGCCTGGCCTGGCCTGGCCTGGCCTGGCCTGGCCTGGCCTGGCCTGGCCTGGCCTGGCCTGGCCTGGCCTGGCCTGGCCTGGCCTGGCCTGGCCTGGCCTGGCCTGGCCTGGCCTGGCCTGGCCTGGCCTGGCTGGCCTGGCCTGGCCTGGCCTGGCCTGGCCTGGCCTGGCCTGGCCTGGCCTGGCCTGGCCTGGCCTGGCCTGGCCTGGCCTGGCCTGGCCTGGCCTGGCCTGGCCTGGCCTGGCCTGGCCTGGCCTGGCCTGGCCTGGCCTGGCCTGGCCTGGCCTGGCCTGGCCTGGCCTGGCCTGGCCTGGCCTGGCCTGGCCTGGCCTGGCCTGGCCTGGCCTGGCCTGGCCTGGCCTGGCCTGGCCTGGCCTGGCCTGGCCTGGCCTGGCCTGGCCTGGCCTGGCCTGGCCTGGCCTGGCCTGGCCTGGCCTGGCCTGGCCTGGCCTGGCCTGGCCTGGCCTGGCACAGCCTGGCCTGGCCTGGCCTGGCCTGAGCCTGGCCTGGCCTGGCCTGGCCTGGCCTGGCCTGGCCTGGCCTGGCCTGGCCTGGCCTGGCCTGGCCTGGCCTGGCCTGGCCTGGCCTGGCACAGCCTGGCACAGCCTGGCCTGGCCTGGCACAGCACAGCACAGCCTGGCCTGGCCTGGCCTGGCCTGGCCTGGCCTGGCCTGGCCTGGCCTGGCCTGGCCTGGCCTGGCCTGGCCTGGCCTGGCCTGGCCTGGCCTGGCCTGGCCTGGCCTGGCCTGGCCTGGCCTGGCCTGGCCTGGCCTGGCCTGGCCTGGCCTGGCCTGGCCTGGCCTGGCCTGGCCTGGCCTGGCCTGGCCTGGCCTGGCCTGGCCTGGCCTGGCCTGGCACAGCCTGGCCTGGCCTGGCCTGGCCTGGCCTGGCCTGGCCTGGCCTGGCCTGGCCTGGCCTGGCCTGGCCTGGCCTGGCCTGGCCTGGCCTGGCCTGGCCTGGCCTGGCCTGGCCTGGCCTGGCCTGGCCTGGCCTGGCCTGGCCTGGCCTGGCCTGGCCTGGCCTGGCCTGGCCTGGCCTGGCCTGGCCTGGCCTGGCCTGGCCTGGCCTGGCCTGGCCTGGCCTGGCCTGGCCTGGCCTGGCCTGGCCTGGCCTGGCCTGGCCTGGCTGGCCTGGCCTGGCCTGGCCTGGCCTGGCCTGGCCTGGCCTGGCCTGGCCTGGCCTGGCCTGGCCTGGCCTGGCCTGGCCTGGCCTGGCCTGGCCTGGCCTGGCCTGGCCTGGCCTGGCCTGGCCTGGCCTGGCCTGGCCTGGCCTGGCCTGGCCTGAGCCTGGCCTGGCCTGGCCTGGCCTGGCCTGGCCTGGCCTGGCCTGGCCTGGCCTGGCCTGGCCTGGCCTGGCCTGGCCTGGCCTGGCCTGGCCTGGCCTGGCCTGGCCTGGCCTGGCCTGGCACAGCTGGCCTGGCCTGGCCTGGCCTGGCCTGGCCTGGCCTGGCCTGGCCTGGCCTGGCCTGGCCTGGCCTGGCCTGGCCTGGCCTGGCCTGGCCTGGCCTGGCCTGGCCTGGCCTGGCCTGGCCTGGCCTGGCACAGCCTGGCCTGGCCTGGCCTGGCCTGGCCTGGCCTGGCCTGGCCTGGCCTGGCCTGGCCTGGCCTGGCCTGGCCTGGCCTGGCCTGGCCTGGCCTGGCCTGGCCTGGCCTGGCCTGGCCTGGCCTGGCCTGGCCTGGCCTGGCCTGGCCTGGCCTGGCCTGGCCTGGCCTGGCCTGGCCTGGCCTGGCCTGGCCTGGCCTGGCCTGGCCTGGCCTGGCCTGGCCTGGCCTGGCCTGGCCTGGCCTGGCCTGGCCTGGCCTGGCCTGGCCTGGCCTGGCCTGGCCTGGCCTGGCCTGGCCTGGCCTGGCCTGGCCTGGCCTGGCCTGGCCTGGCCTGGCCTGGCCTGGCCTGGCCTGGCCTGGCCTGGCCTGGCCTGGCCTGGCCTGGCCTGGCTGGCCTGGCCTGGCCTGGCCTGGCCTGGCCTGGCCTGGCCTGGCCTGGCCTGGCCTGGCCTGGCCTGGCCTGGCCTGGCCTGGCCTGGCCTGGCCTGGCCTGGCCTGGCCTGGCCTGGCCTGGCCTGGCCTGGCCTGGCCTGGCCTGGCCTGGCCTGGCCTGGCCTGGCCTGGCCTGGCCTGGCCTGGCCTGGCCTGGCCTGGCCTGGCCTGGCCTGGCCTGGCCTGGCACAGCCTGGCCTGGCCTGGCCTGGCCTGGCCTGGCCTGGCCTGGCCTGGCCTGGCCTGGCCTGGCCTGGCCTGGCCTGGCCTGGCCTGGCCTGGCCTGGCCTGGCCTGGCCTGGCCTGGCCTGGCCTGGCCTGGCCTGGCCTGGCACAGCCTGGCCTGGCCTGGCCTGGCCTGGCCTGGCCTGGCCTGGCCTGGCCTGGCCTGGCCTGGCCTGGCCTGGCCTGGCCTGGCCTGGCCTGGCCTGGCCTGGCCTGGCCTGGCCTGGCCTGGCCTGGCCTGGCCTGGCCTGGCCTGGCCTGGCCTGGCCTGGCCTGGCCTGGCCTGGCCTGGCCTGGCCTGGCCTGGCCTGGCCTGGCCTGGCCTGGCCTGGCCTGGCCTGGCCTGGCCTGGCCTGGCCTGGCCTGGCCTGGCCTGGCCTGGCCTGGCCTGGCCTGGCCTGGCCTGGCCTGGCCTGGCCTGGCCTGGCCTGGCCTGGCCTGGCCTGGCCTGGCCTGGCCTGGCCTGGCACAGCCTGGCCTGGCCTGGCCTGGCCTGGCCTGGCCTGGCCTGGCCTGGCACAGCCTGGCCTGGCCTGGCCTGGCCTGGCCTGGCCTGGCCTGGCCTGGCCTGGCCTGGCCTGGCCTGGCCTGGCCTGGCCTGGCCTGGCCTGGCCTGGCCTGGCCTGGCCTGGCCTGGCCTGGCCTGGCCTGGCCTGGCCTGGCCTGGCCTGGCCTGGCCTGGCCTGGCCTGGCTGGCCTGGCCTGGCCTGGCCTGGCCTGGCCTGGCCTGGCCTGGCCTGGCCTGGCCTGGCCTGGCCTGGCCTGGCCTGGCCTGGCCTGGCCTGGCCTGGCCTGGCCTGGCCTGGCCTGGCCTGGCCTGGCCTGGCCTGGCCTGGCCTGGCCTGGCCTGGCCTGGCCTGGCCTGGCCTGGCCTGGCCTGGCCTGGCCTGGCCTGGCCTGGCCTGGCCTGGCCTGGCCTGGCCTGGCCTGGCCTGGCCTGGCCTGGCCTGGCCTGGCCTGGCCTGGCCTGGCCTGGCCTGGCCTGGCCTGGCCTGGCCTGGCACAGCCTGGCCTGGCCTGGCCTGGCCTGGCCTGGCCTGGCCTGGCCTGGCCTGGCCTGGCCTGGCCTGGCCTGGCCTGGCCTGGCCTGGCCTGGCCTGGCCTGGCCTGGCCTGGCCTGGCCTGGCCTGGCCTGGCCTGGCCTGGCCTGGCCTGGCCTGGCCTGGCCTGGCCTGGCCTGGCCTGGCCTGGCCTGGCCTGGCCTGGCCTGGCCTGGCCTGGCCTGGCCTGGCCTGGCCTGGCCTGGCCTGGCCTGGCCTGGCCTGGCCTGGCCTGGCCTGGCCTGGCCTGGCCTGGCCTGGCCTGGCCTGGCCTGGCCTGGCACAGCCTGGCCTGGCCTGGCCTGGCCTGGCCTGGCACAGCCTGGCCTGGCCTGGCCTGGCCTGGCCTGGCCTGGCCTGGCCTGGCCTGGCCTGGCCTGGCCTGGCCTGGCCTGGCCTGGCCTGGCCTGGCCTGGCCTGGCCTGGCCTGGCCTGGCCTGGCCTGGCCTGGCCTGGCCTGGCCTGGCCTGGCCTGGCCTGGCCTGGCCTGGCCTGGCCTGGCCTGGCCTGGCCTGGCCTGGCCTGGCCTGGCCTGGCCTGGCCTGGCCTGGCCTGGCCTGGCCTGGCCTGGCCTGGCCTGGCCTGGCCTGGCCTGGCCTGGCCTGGCCTGGCCTGGCCTGGCCTGGCCTGGCCTGGCCTGGCCTGGCCTGGCCTGGCCTGGCCTGGCCTGGCACAGCCTAGCCTGGCCTGGCCTGGCACAGCACAGCCTGGCCTGGCCTAGCCTGGCCTGGCCTGGCCTGGCCTGGCCTAGCCTGGCCTGGCCTGGCCTAGCCTGGCCTGGCCTGGCCTGGCCTGGCCTGGCCTGGCCTGGCCTGGCCTGGCCTGGCCTGGCCTGGCCTGGCCTGGCCTGGCCTGGCCTGGCCTGGCCTGGCCTGGCCTGGCCTGGCCTGGCCTGGCCTGGCCTGGCCTGGCCTGGCCTGGCCTGGCCTGGCCTGGCTGGCCTGGCCTGGCCTGGCCTGGCCTGGCCTGGCCTGGCCTGGCCTGGCCTGGCCTGGCCTGGCCTGGCCTGGCCTGGCCTGGCCTGGCCTGGCCTGGCCTGGCCTGGCCTGGCCTGGCCTGGCCTGGCCTGGCCTGGCCTGGCCTGGCCTGGCCTGGCCTGGCCTGGCCTGGCCTGGCCTGGCCTGGCCTGGCCTGGCCTGGCCTGGCCTGGCCTGGCCTGGCCTGGCCTGGCCTGGCCTGGCCTGGCCTGGCCTGGCCTGGCCTGGCCTGGCCTGGCCTGGCCTGGCCTGGCCTGGCCTGGCCTGGCCTGGCCTGGCCTGGCCTGGCCTGGCCTGGCCTGGCCTGGCCTGGCCTGGCCTGGCCTGGCCTGGCCTGGCCTGGCCTGGCCTGGCACAGCCTGGCCTGGCCTGGCCTGGCCTGGCCTGGCCTGGCCTGGCCTGGCACAGCACAGCCTGGCCTGGCACAGCACAGCCTGGCCTGGCCTGGCCTGGCCTGGCCTGGCCTGGCCTGGCCTGGCACAGCCTGGCCTGGCCTGGCACAGCACAGCCTGGCCTAGCCTAGCACAGCCTAGCCTAGCCTAGCCTAGCCTAGCCTAGCCTAGCCTGGCCTAGCCTGGCACAGCCTAGCCTAGCCTAGCCTAGCCTAGCCTAGCCTAGCCTAGCCTAGCCTGGCCTAGCCTAGCCTGGCCTAGCCTAGCCTGGCCTGGCCTGGCCTGGCCTGGCCTAGCCTGGCCTAGCCTGGCCTGGCCTGGCCTGGCCTGGCCTGGCCTGGCCTGAGCTGGCCTGGCCTGGCCTGGCCTGGCCTGGCCTGGCCTGGCCTGGCCTGGCCTGGCCTGGCCTGGCCTGGCCTGGCCTGGCCTGGCCTGGCCTGGCCTGGCCTGGCCTGGCCTGGCCTGGCCTGGCCTGGCCTGGCCTGGCCTGGCCTGGCCTGGCCTGGCCTGGCCTGGCCTGGCCTGGCCTGGCCTGGCCTGGCCTGGCCTGGCCTGGCCTGGCCTGGCCTGGCCTGGCCTGGCCTGGCCTGGCCTGGCCTGGCCTGGCCTGGCCTGGCCTGGCCTGGCCTGGCCTGGCCTGGCCTGGCCTGGCCTGGCCTGGCCTGGCCTGGCCTGGCCTGGCCTGGCCTGGCCTGGCCTGGCACAGCCTGGCCTGGCCTGGCCTGGCCTGGCCTGGCCTGGCCTGGCCTGGCCTGGCCTGGCCTGGCCTGGCCTGGCCTGGCCTGGCCTGGCCTGGCCTGGCCTGGCCTGGCCTGGCCTGGCCTGGCCTGGCCTGGCACAGCACAGCCTGGCCTGGCCTGGCCTGGCCTGGCCTGGCCTGGCACAGCCTGGCCTGGCACAGCACAGCCTGGCCTGGCCTGGCCTGGCCTGGCCTGGCCTGGCACAGCACAGCACAGCACAGCCTGGCCTGGCCTGGCACAGCCTGGCCAGCACAGCACAGCCTGGCCTGGCACAGCCTGGCCTGGCCTGGCCTAGCCTGGCCTGGCCTGGCCTGGCCTGGCCTGGCCTGGCCTGGCCTGGCCTAGCCTGGCCTGGCCTGGCCTAGCCTGGCCTGGCCTGGCCTGGCCTGGCCTGGCCTGGCCTGGCCTGGCCTGGCCTGGCCTGGCCTGGCCTGGCCTGGCCTGGCCTGGCCTGGCCTGGCCTGGCCTGGCCTGGCCTGGCCTGGCCTGGCCTGGCCTGGCCTGGCCTGGCCTGGCCTGGCCTGGCCTGGCCTGGCCTGGCCTGGCCTGGCCTGGCCTGGCCTGGCCTGGCCTGGCCTGGCCTGGCCTGGCCTGGCCTGGCCTGGCCTGGCCTGGCCTGGCCTGGCCTGGCCTGGCCTGGCCTGGCCTGGCCTGGCCTGGCCTGGCCTGGCCTGGCCTGGCCTGGCCTGGCACAGCCTGGCCTGGCCTGGCCTGGCCTGGCCTGGCCTGGCCTGGCCTGGCCTGGCCTGGCCTGGCCTGGCCTGGCCTGGCCTGGCCTGGCCTGGCCTGGCCTGGCCTGGCCTGGCCTGGCCTGGCCTGGCCTGGCCTGGCACAGCCTGGCCTGGCCTGGCCTGGCCTGGCCTGGCCTGGCCTGGCCTGGCCTGGCCTGGCCTGGCCTGGCCTGGCCTGGCCTGGCCTGGCCTGGCCTGGCCTGGCCTGGCCTGGCCTGGCCTGGCCTGGCACAGCACAGCCTGGCCTGGCCTGGCCTGGCCTGGCCTGGCACAGCACAGCACAGCACAGCCTGGCACAGCACAGCACAGCCTGGCACAGCCTGGCACAGCCTGGCACAGCACAGCACAGCCTGGCCTGGCACAGCCTGGCCTGGCCTGGCCTGGCCTGGCCTGGCCTGGCCTGGCCTGGCCTAGCACAGCCTGGCCTGGCCTGGCCTGGCCTGAGCCTGGCCTGGCCTGGCCTGGCCTGGCCTGGCCTGGCCTGGCCTGGCCTGGCCTGGCCTGGCCTGGCCTGGCCTGGCCTGGCCTGGCCTGGCCTGGCCTGGCCTGGCCTGGCCTGGCCTGGCCTGGCCTGGCCTGGCCTGGCCTGGCCTGGCCTGGCCTGGCCTGGCCTGGCCTGGCCTGGCCTGGCCTGGCCTGGCCTGGCCTGGCCTGGCCTGGCCTGGCCTGGCCTGGCCTGGCCTGGCCTGGCCTGGCCTGGCCTGGCCTGGCCTGGCCTGGCCTGGCCTGGCCTGGCCTGGCCTGGCCTGGCCTGGCCTGGCCTGGCCTGGCCTGGCCTGGCCTGGCCTGGCCTGGCCTGGCCTGGCCTGGCCTGGCCTGGCCTGGCCTGGCCTGGCCTGGCCTGGCCTGGCCTGGCCTGGCCTGGCCTGGCCTGGCCTGGCCTGGCCTGGCCTGGCCTGGCCTGGCCTGGCCTGGCCTGGCCTGGCACAGCCTGGCCTGGCCTGGCCTGGCCTGGCCTGGCCTGGCCTGGCCTGGCCTGGCCTGGCCTGGCCTGGCCTGGCCTGGCCTGGCCTGGCCTGGCCTGGCCTGGCCTGGCCTGGCCTGGCCTGGCCTGGCCTGGCACAGCCTGGCCTGGCCTGGCCTGGCCTGGCCTGGCACAGCACAGCCTGGCCTGGCCTGGCCTGGCACAGCCTGGCCTGGCCTGGCCTGGCACAGCCTGGCACAGCCTGGCCTGGCCTGGCCTGGCCTGGCCTGGCCTGGCCTGGCCTGGCCTGGCCTGGCCTGGCCTGGCCTGGCCTGGCCTGGCCTGGCCTGGCCTGGCCTGGCCTGGCCTGGCCTGGCCTGGCCTGGCCTGGCCTGGCCTGGCCTGGCCTGGCCTGGCCTGGCCTGGCCTGGCCTGGCCTGGCCTGGCCTGGCCTGGCCTGGCCTGGCCTGGCCTGGCCTGGCCTGGCCTGGCCTGGCCTGGCCTGGCCTGAGCCTGGCCTGGCCTGGCCTGGCCTGGCCTGGCCTGGCCTGGCCTGGCCTGGCCTGGCCTGGCCTGGCCTGGCCTGGCCTGGCCTGGCCTGGCCTGGCCTGGCCTGGCCTGGCCTGGCCTGGCCTGGCCTGGCCTGGCCTGGCCTGGCCTGGCCTGGCCTGGCCTGGCCTGGCCTGGCCTGGCCTGGCCTGGCCTGGCCTGGCCTGGCCTGGCCTGGCCTGGCCTGGCCTGGCACAGCCTGGCCTGGCCTGGCCTGGCCTGGCCTGGCCTGGCCTGGCCTGGCCTGGCCTGGCCTGGCCTGGCCTGGCCTGGCCTGGCCTGGCCTGGCCTGGCCTGGCCTGGCCTGGCCTGGCCTGGCCTGGCCTGGCCTGGCCTGGCCTGGCCTGGCCTGGCCTGGCCTGGCCTGGCCTGGCCTGGCCTGGCCTGGCCTGGCCTGGCCTGGCCTGGCCTGGCCTGGCCTGGCCTGGCCTGGCACAGCCTGGCCTGGCCTGGCCTGGCCTGGCCTGGCCTGGCCTGGCCTGGCCTGGCCTGGCCTGGCCTGGCCTGGCCTGGCCTGGCCTGGCACAGCTGGCCTGGCCTGGCCACAGCCTGGCCTGGCCTGGCCTGGCCTGGCCTGGCCTGGCCTGGCCTGGCCTGGCCTGGCCTGGCCTGGCCTGGCCTGGCCTGGCCTGGCCTGGCCTGGCCTGGCCTGGCCTGGCCTGGCCTGGCCTGGCCTGGCCTGGCCTGGCCTGGCCTGGCCTGGCACAGCCTGGCCTGGCCTGGCCTGGCCTGGCCTGGCCTGGCCTGGCCTGGCCTGGCCTGGCCTGGCCTGGCCTGGCCTGGCCTGGCCTGGCCTGGCCTGGCCTGGCCTGGCCTGGCCTGGCCTGGCCTGGCCTGGCCTGGCCTGGCCTGGCCTGGCCTGGCCTGGCCTGGCCTGGCCTGGCCTGGCCTGGCCTGGCCTGGCCTGGCCTGGCCTGGCCTGGCCTGGCCTGGCCTGGCCTGGCCTGGCCTGGCCTGGCCTGGCCTGGCCTGGCCTGGCCTGGCCTGGCCTGGCCTGGCCTGGCCTGGCCTGGCCTGGCCTGGCCTGGCCTGGCCTGGCCTGGCCTGGCCTGGCCTGGCCTGGCCTGGCCTGGCCTGGCCTGGCCTGGCCTGGCCTGGCCTGGCCTGGCCTGGCCTGGCCTGGCCTGGCCTGGCCTGGCCTGGCCTGGCCTGGCCTGGCCTGGCCTGGCCTGGCCTGGCCTGGCCTGGCCTGGCCTGGCCTGGCCTGGCCTGGCCTGGCCTGGCCTGGCCTGGCCTGGCCTGGCCTGGCACAGCCTGGCCTGGCCTGGCCTGGCCTGGCCTGGCCTGGCCTGGCCTGGCCTGGCCTGGCCTGGCCTGGCCTGGCCTGGCCTGGCCTGGCACAGCCTGGCCTGGCCTGGCCTGGCCTGGCCTGGCCTGGCCTGGCCTGGCCTGGCCTGGCCTGGCACAGCCTGGCCTGGCCTGGCCTGGCCTGGCCTGGCCTGGCCTGGCCTGGCCTGAGCCTGGCCTGGCCTGGCCTGGCCTGGCCTGGCCTGGCCTGGCCTGGCCTGGCCTGGCCTGGCCTGGCCTGGCCTGGCCTGGCCTGGCCTGGCCTGGCCTGGCCTGGCCTGGCCTGGCCTGGCCTGGCCTGGCCTGGCCTGGCCTGGCCTGGCCTGGCCTGGCCTGGCCTGGCCTGGCCTGGCCTGGCCTGGCCTGGCCTGGCCTGGCCTGGCCTGGCCTGGCCTGGCCTGGCCTGGCCTGGCCTGGCCTGGCCTGGCCTGGCCTGGCCTGGCCTGGCCTGGCCTGGCCTGGCCTGGCCTGGCCTGGCCTGGCCTGGCCTGGCCTGGCCTGGCCTGGCCTGGCCTGGCCTGGCCTGGCCTGGCCTGGCCTGGCCTGGCCTGGCCTGGCCTGGCCTGGCCTGGCCTGGCCTGGCCTGGCCTGGCCTGGCCTGGCCTGGCCTGGCCTGGCCTGGCCTGGCCTGGCCTGGCCTGGCCTGGCCTGGCCTGGCCTGGCCTGGCACAGCCTGGCACAGCTGGCCTGGCCTGGCCTGGCCTGGCCTGGCCTGGCCTGGCCTGGCCTGGCCTGGCCTGGCCTGGCCTGGCCTGGCCTGGCACAGCCTGGCCTGGCCTGGCCTGGCACAGCACAGCTGGCCTGGCCTGGCCTAGCCTAGCCTGGCCTGGCCTGGCCTAGCCTAGCCTGGCCTAGCCTAGCCTGGCCTAGCACAGCACTAGCCTGGCCTGGCCTGGCCTAGCCTAGCCTGGCACTAGGCCTGGCCTGGCCTAGGCCTGGCCTGGCCTGGCCTGGCCTAGCCTGGCCTGGCCTAGCCTGGCCTGGCCTGGCCTAGCCTGGCCTGGCCTGGCCTGGCCTGGCCTGGCCTGGCCTGGCCTGGCCTGGCCTGGCCTAGCCTGGCCTGGCCTGGCCTGGCCTGGCCTGGCCTGGCCTGGCCTGGCCTGGCCTGGCCTGGCCTGGCCTGGCCTGGCCTGGCCTGGCCTGGCCTGGCCTGGCCTGGCCTGGCCTGGCCTGGCCTGGCCTGGCCTGGCCTGGCCTGGCCTGGCCTGGCCTGGCCTGGCCTGGCCTGGCCTGGCCTGGCCTGGCCTGGCCTGGCCTGGCCTGGCCTGGCCTGGCCTGGCCTGGCCTGGCCTGGCCTGGCCTGGCCTGGCCTGGCCTGGCCTGGCCTGGCCTGGCCTGGCCTGGCCTGGCCTGGCCTGGCCTGGCCTGGCCTGGCCTGGCCTGGCCTGGCCTGGCCTGGCCTGGCACAGCCTGGCCTGGCCTGGCCTGGCCTGGCCTGGCACAGCCTGGCCTGGCCTGGCCTGGCACAGCCTGGCACAGCCTGGCACAGCCTGGCCTGGCCTGGCACAGCACAGCCTGGCCTGGCCTGGCCTGGCCTGGCCTGGCCTGGCACAGCACAGCACAGCCTGGCCTGGCCTGGCACAGCACAGCACAGCACAGCCTGGCCTGGCACAGCACAGCCTGGCCTGGCCTGGCCTGGCCTGGCACAGCACAGCACAGCCTGGCACAGCACAGCACAGCACAGCACAGCACAGCACAGCACAGCCTGGCACAGCACAGCACAGCACAGCACAGCACAGCACAGCACAGCACAGCACAGCACAGCACAGCACAGCACAGCACAGCACAGCCTGGCCTGGCCTGGCCTGGCCTGGCCTGGCCTGGCCTGGCCTGGCCTGGCACAGCCTGGCCTGGCCTGGCCTGGCCTGGCCTGGCCTGGCCTGGCCTGGCCTGGCCTGGCCTGGCCTGGCCTGGCCTGGCCTGGCCTGGCCTGGCCTGGCCTGGCCTGGCCTGGCCTGGCCTGGCCTGGCCTGGCCTGGCCTGGCCTGGCCTGGCCTGGCCTGGCCTGGCCTGGCCTGGCCTGGCCTGGCCTGGCCTGGCCTGGCCTGGCCTGGCCTGGCCTGGCCTGGCCTGGCCTGGCCTGGCCTGGCCTGGCCTGGCCTGGCCTGGCCTGGCCTGGCCTGGCCTGGCACAGCCTGGCCTGGCCTGGCCTGGCCTGGCCTGGCCTGGCCTGGCCTGGCCTGGCCTGGCCTGGCCTGGCCTGGCCTGGCCTGGCCTGGCCTGGCCTGGCCTGGCCTGGCCTGGCCTGGCCTGGCCTGGCCTGGCCTGGCCTGGCCTGGCCTGGCCTGGCCTGGCCTGGCCTGGCCTCAGTCGGCATCGAGCTACGGTACGAGCCGGACGTGTTTATTGTGCTCCGTTGAGTTTTCGCGTTTCGCGCTTATTTTAATTTTTATTTAGTGTTGTTTTTGTTCTGCGGCAGTAATTGCTACTGCTTGCAAATAGTAATGAGTGGAAATCGTGACAGTGAACGTGAAAGTGCTCCTGAAATGGCTCATACTCCTGGCCCATCTAAGAACATTGGCACGTACGATTTATTTCACGGCGAACTTATTGATAATTCGACGCCTTCGGCGAAAAGAAAACGTGCAAGTACACAAACGCCGTCGCCCAAAAAAGATGTCAACTATAACCTAAGAAAGAAGCTACTAAGTAAGCTAAGTCAATTAGATAAGGAGATCAAAAGTTTAAATGCACTAGTCAGTAGTAATAAAAACACGCAAACTGATATAAAAAAAAAAATATCCATTATTAGTAGTATAAATTCCATTATTGCGACAGAGCAAATGAGGTCGGCTATAGAAGATATTGATAAAAAACAAATTTCGAATTTAGATTTCGTAGAAGAAAATCCGATTAGTTTTAAATGTAATAAATGTGGTGCCGAAAATTTAAACGAAGAAAATTTTGACAGGAAAATTACTGAAGATTTAAATAATGCAATTTCCTGGGAAAACACCTGGGCAGTATGCAACAAGGATTGGATAACAAAATGTTATAAACAATTAAATTTCACTGAAGAATTGCCTACGGAAATTTCCAACGTGGCATATGTCACATCTGTTAAAGCAAACAGTAATGAAGTAAGTGAAATTAATGATCCCTCATTCACAGGTAGTGATAAATTTATTTTTAATAAATATAATAAAATTAAACACATACTTTATAAAAGGCGTTTAAAAGATAACGCTATTAATGTTTATAAAGACGCAGGTGTGTTCGAGGATGATACGGGCGAACAATACAGCGATAACGCGGGCTATAAAATACTCGGGGAATATGTCAATGACCCCGATGAATCCATGCGGTATAAGAACATACACAACGTGTTAACAAAAATTAGGGAGTACATCTCTAAAAGAAACATTGAAGAATTTACTTTTATTTTTGAAAAAAATGACTTTACGAATAAAAATTTAATAAACAATATCCTTGAAGCTGTTTTCAGATTAAATAACTCGACAATTAGGGTATTTTGGGAAGCTAGTAATTACACGGCACCTAAAGATGACGTTATCGTTGTTAAACATAGTGGATCCACATACGCCGACCTCCTAAAACGGGTCAAGGACGTCTTTATAAAAGACGATATTAAAAACGAGATTAAAAATGTAACGAAAACTAAAGACGGAAATTTATTAATGGTTATTGATAAAAAAAATAACACATCTGCCGTACAGTCAATTAAATCCAAAATAAACAGCGCGATGACTGATACTTCCTGCCAAATAAGAAGGGATCCTAACATTAATTCAATTATAATCAGAGATTTAGATGAAACCACAACGGCTGCGGAAATTGGGGAAGTCATTGAAAGTGTCACGGGTGCTGATAGCAATAGCTATAAAATTAATTATATTCGCAAAACCGATTTTGGTAAAGCCTTTGCGATCGTTGAAACTAAAACCGAAACAGCAAACCTCCTAACTTCCAAAAGACGCGTCAGATTCGGCTTAACCTTGTGTAGGGTCGAAAAATCTGTTGACCTGGAGAAATGCTCTAAGTGCTGGAGCACAGAGCACCGTACCGCCAAATGTAAAGAGCAAGACAGGGGACACCTATGTAGAAGATGTGGCAAAGAGGGCCACCTTCTTAGAGACTGTACCGAGGATCGCTTTTGCGTGATATGCAATGAGCAGGGGCATTCTCCCTGGACGGTTGCATGCGTCAAATATAGAACTGCTCTTAATAAGGCTAAAGCGGCCTTAAGTCCGCAATGATTTATTGCATGTGCTATTTTATGCCATAACGGTGTTAATTTATTTATTAATAACTTAGTGTTACTTTAACTTTAATTACGATTAATTCTCCATTTTTCTTTTTATTTAATGCTTCTTAGTGTATTGCAATGTAATTTAAATCGCAGCTCTACTGCTGTGGAATTACTATTTAATAATGCTAAACAACTTAATATTGACGTCTTAATTATAAGTGAGCCTAATGCAAGAAAATTTTTAAATTTGCCAAAGTGCTACATGGATCCCCGGATGGATGCTGCAATCGTTAGTCTTAACGATAAATATCAAATAAGGTTGGTAACCTCCTTTGCTGGTGTTGTGATTGTTGAATACAATACTCTTTTAATTGCGTCTGTATACTGGAGTCCCAATGAGCCCTTACCTATCTTTAAGGAAAGGATCAATAGCATAGACAATATAATTAAGCGGCTAGACCGGGAGATACTGATAGCCGGTGACTTTAACGCAAAGTCGCCGGAATGGGACCTCTACAACAAGGATGCCCGTGGCACAGAACTTGCGGAGTTCATATACGCTAATGACATTACGCTCTTGAATAACAAGCATTCTCCAACTTTTATGCGGGGCTTATACAGATCCTCCCTTGATCTAAGTTTGATCTACAAATGTAGGAATGTGAACTTTTACAAGTGGGAAGTTATTGATATGGAAACTTTAAGCGATCACTTGTACATTAAAATACTTATTAACGATTTGCAGCCCAACTTAGAATTACCACACACAACCAGGAAATATTGGAACATCAAGAAACTCAACAATGACATTTTAATTAAAAATTTTCAAGATCTAATTAACAAGAATCAGGGTAACGTTAGTAAAAACTTAGAAGGCTTTATTTCAACATCTTGTTCAATGGCAATGCCTATCAAGACTGCTGGCAGTACTTTTAATAAACCACACAAATATTGGTGGAATAATAATATCAAGTCGCTGTGGGTTGCCTGCAAGCTCGCAAGAAGATTTCTTCTAAGAGCTAAGAAAAAACAACCCTCAATTGAAAACCTTTTAATTATATATAAGCAAAGAAGACAAGACCTTCGTCGTGCAATTAGGTGCTCCAAGAAAACTTGCTGGCTTAACTTAATTAAAAGTATCAACAGTAACCCATGGGGTGACGCTTTCAAGATTGCGACGAAGAAATTTAGTAACCCGATCACAAAACTATCCCCTGATGAAGAAAAAGTAATTATTGCAACATTGTTTCCTGATATACAAGACCAGGAGTTTGATAGTATAGTAACTTCCAGCATAAATGAAGAAATCGAACAGCTTCGCATGATCGAGGTTTCCAACGCCATTAAGTCGCTAAAATCAAATAAATCTCCGGGCCTCGACAAGGTCCCTGCTGAGGTACTAAAGTTACTTGGATCCAATTTTGAAAGCGTCTTTTATAGCTTTTTTAATGATTTATGGGTCACTGGTAGTTTTCCCACGACCTGGAAAAATTCCAGATTAGTTTTAATCGAGAAGAAGAGCACCAACAAATTTCGTCCGATATGTTTATTAAATACCATCAGCAAAATTTATGAAAAAATAGTGGTAAATAGAATCGTGTCCAAAACTTGTATATCTCCCAATCAGTTTGGTTTTACTAAGAACAGATCTACGGTTAGTGCAATCAGTCGTGTCTGGGAAGTGGTATTAAATGAAAAGCACAAAAAACCATGGGCAAGAAATTTAGTAGCTATCATCACCATAGACATCGAAAATGCCTTCAATTCCATCAGGTGGTCAGATATTATTGAGAATGCAAAATCTCGTAAATTATGTAAAAACATTATAAACATTTTAATAAATTATGGAAAAAATCGATCTATTACTACGGACAACGACATCACCTACAAATTGTACACGGGTGTACCTCAAGGATCGGTCCTGGGTCCACTTCTCTGGAATCTCGTCTTCGATGAGGTGCTCACCCAGAACTATCCAGCAGGGGTACAGCTTATCGCATATGCAGACGATCTTGCCTTAATCGTGACCTCGCGGGATGAACCTAGCCTAATCGACATAGGCAACCAGGCTCTACGTTCCATTAGTACATGGGTTAAGAAAAAACATCTCAAAATTGCGGTTAATAAAACTGAAGCCTGTATCTTGAGCGGTAGAAAGAAATGGTGCGACATAGTTTTCTCATGTGACGGATATGATATACACCCTAGTGACAGTATAAAATACCTTGGTGTTACCTTGGACAGTAAAATTACTTTTGGTCCACACCTGAGACTCTCTTGGAGTAAAACTGATAACTGTATTCGACAACTCTCCAGGATCCTACCGAGATCTTCTGACATCATGGACGTCCGCAGAAAGGTAATCGCAATGGTAGCCGAATCTAAGTTTCTATATGCGTGTCAGGTGTGGGGCCCTACTGCCCTTAAGAAAACCACATACGCAAATTTGATTTCACAAATTGACAGGAAGTTACTACTCCTAAGATCTACCGCCTACAGAACTGCTAGAACCGAAGCGCTCGTCGTTATCTGCAGGACTATTCCGATGGGCCTTAAAATCCAGCAGAGAGTCGAAACACTCGGAAAATCTCAGAAGGATATAGCCCTAATTCGTACCAAATATCTCGACATCTTCCAAAACACATGGAAAAGCATCCCTGAGACTAATTGGACCAAAGCGTTGATGCCTAACTTCTCGGAGTGGTACCGAAGAAAACATGGTAATCTGGACTTCCACCTAGTACAATGTCTTACAAACCACGGTAATTTTCAACAATATTTACACAGGTTTGGGGTGACAGAAGATAATATTTGTGTAATGTGCCGTAAAGACGTGGATACAGCGGAACACACCCTTTTTTATTGCGATAAATGGTCTGAGTTACAACAGAAGTATAACCTCGCCCTAAATAGGACGAATTTTATCTCCACCCTCCTCAGCTGCAGAAGTAATTGGGAAAAGACTGTTAACCTGATTAAAGAAATCATGTCTGCGAAGCACATATTGTGTAAAAGTGTGTAGTGGTTTTGGTGTTTCTAGTGCCAAAGTGTTTGCGGTCCAGTGATGTGTTTCCTCGCTTCTTTGCTACGCCAACTACGTATTTACATGTCTTTCTCATAGCCCTTTTAGTTCTTTTTTAATTCTAATATACAAACTTTTTTCACGCTTTGTACAGTCTCTTATAGCTAGTTACTTTAGAACTCTATTATATTTTAGAATAAGCTATTATTTTTCTCTTGTATTTTACTGCTTTACACTTTACCTTAATTCGCCTTAATTAGTTCTAAGATACATTGCATTGTGTGTACTTCATGTTACGAATAACTGTGTATTGCTTTAGATGTTTTTCCTATTTTGTCTGAACCTAAGATTGTCTGTTCCTTCGCTGAGGAAATCACTGCGGGCGAGTGCGAAGAATGCCTAATGGCGATGCCGCACGAACCCTCCGTGACTTACCTAGGCTGTTTTTTAGTGTTTAGTTTTTGCTTATTTTATTTTGTATTTTTCTTTCTCTGCTTTATGTTTATGCTTGTTTGCTTTCTTTTTTAGTTCTGTATGTGTTTTTTGGATCAATAAATGTATTAAAATTTAAAAAAAAAAAAAAAAAAAAAAAAAAACCTAGCCTAACCTGCCTAACCTAGCCTAACCTAGCCTAACCTAACCTAGCCTGGCCTGGCCTGGCCTGGCCTCTTCTGGCCTGGCCTGCTTCTTCACAACCTGGCCTGGCCTGGCCTGGCCTGGCCTGGCCTGGCCTGGCCTGGCCTGGCCTGGCCTAACTGGCCTGGCCTGGCCTGGCCTGGCCTGGCACAGCCTAACCTAACAGCTAGCACAGCCTGGCCTGGCCTGGCACAGCCTGGCCTTCAGGCACAGCCTAGCCTGGCACAGCTAGCCTAGCCTAGCCTAGCCTACAGCCTAGCCTAGCACAGCCTGGCCTAGCCTAGCCTAGCACAGCCTAGCACAGCCTAGCACAGCACAGCCTGGCCTAGCACAACAGCACAGCACAGCACAGCACAGCACAGGCCTAGCCTGGCCTAGCCTGGCCTGGCCTGGCCTAGCTGGCCTGGCCTAGCTGGCCTGGCCTGGCCTAGCCTAGCCTGGCCTGGCCTGGCCTGGCCTGGCCTGGCCTGGCCTGGCCTGGCCTGGCCTGGCCTGGCCTGGCCTGGCCTGGCCTGGCCTGGCCTGGCCTGGCCTGGCCTGGCCTGGCCTGGCCTGGCCTGGCCTGGCCTGGCCTGGCCTGGCCTGGCCTGGCCTGGCCTGGCCTGGCCTGGCCTGGCCTGGCCTGGCCTGGCCTGGCCTGGCCTGGCCTGGCCTGGCCTGGCCTGGCCTGGCCTGGCCTGGCCTGGCCTGGCCTGGCCTGGCCTGGCCTGGCCTGGCCTGGCCTGGCCTGGCACAGCTGGCCTGGCCTGGCCTGGCCTGGCCTGGCCTGGCCTGGCCTGGCCTGGCCTGGCACAGCCTGGCCTGGCCTGGCCTGGCCTGGCCTGGCCTGGCCTGGCTGGCCTGGCACAGCACAGCCTGGCCTGGCCTGGCCTGGCCTGGCACAGCTGGCACAGCACAGCACAGCACAGCCTGGCCTGGCCTGGCCTGGCACAGCCTGGCACAGCACAGCACAGCACAGCACAGCACAGCCTGGCCTGGCTGGCACAGCACAGCTGGCCTGGCACAGCACAGCACAGCACAGCACAGCTGGCCTGGCACAGCACAGCACAGCACAGCACAGCACAGCACAGCACAGCACCAGCACAGCACAGCACAGCACAGCCTGGCACAGCACAGCACAGCACAGCACAGCACAGCTGGCCTAGCCTAGCCTAGCACAGCACAGCACAGCACAGCACAGCACAGCACAGCACAGCCTAGCACAGCACAGCACAGCACAGCACAGCACAGCACAGCACAGCCTAGCCTGGCACAGCCTACAGCACAGCCTAGCACAGCCTAGCACAGCACAGCACAGCACAGCACAGCCTGGCCTGGCCTAGCCTAGCACTGAGCTGGCCTAGCCTAGCCTAGCCTGGCCTAGCCTAGCCTAGCCTGGCCTAGCCTGGCCTGGCCTGGCCTGGCCTGGCCTGGCCTGGCCTGGCCTGGCCTGGCCTGGCCTGGCCTGGCCTGGCCTGGCCTGGCCTGGCCTGGCCTGGCCTGGCCTGGCCTGGCCTGGCCTGGCCTGGCCTGGCCTGGCCTGGCCTGGCCTGGCCTGGCCTGGCCTGGCCTGGCCTGGCCTGGCCTGGCCTGGCCTGGCCTGGCCTGGCCTGGCCTGGCCTGGCCTGGCCTGGCCTGGCCTGGCCTGGCACAGCTGGCCTGGCCTGGCCTGGCCTGGCCTGGCCTGGCCTGGCACAGCTGGCCTGGCTGGCTGGCCTGGCCTGGCCTGGCCTGGCACAGCCTGGCCTGGCCTGGCCTGGCTGGCTGGCCTGGCCTGGCCTGGCACAGCACAGCCTGGCACAGCTGGCTGGCCTGGCCTGGCACAGCTGGCACAGGCTGGCTGGCCTGGCACAGCACAGCCTGGCCTGGCCTGGCACAGCACAGCACAGCACAAGCCTGGCCTGGCACAGCCTGGCCTGGCACAGCCTGGCACAGCACAGCACAGCACAGCACAGCCTGGCCTGGCACAGCACAGCTGGCACAGCACAGCACAGCACAGCACAGCACAGCACAGCACAGCACAGCACAACCTGGCCTGGCCTAGCCTGGCCTGGCCTGGCCTGGCACAGCACAGCTGGCCTGGCACAGCACAGCACAGCACAGCACGCTGGCTTCCAGCCTGGCACAGCACAGGCCTAGCCTGGCCTGGCCTGGCCTGGCCTGGCCTGGCCTGGCCTGGCCTAGCTAGCCTGGCCTGGCTCTTCTAGCCTGGCCTAGGCAGCCTGGCCTGGCCTGGCCTGGCTGGCTGAGCCTGGCCTGGCTGGCCTGGCCTGAGCACAGCCTGGCCTGGCCTGGCCTGGCCTGGCCTGGCCTGGCCTGGCCTGGCCTGGCCTGGCCTGGCCTGGCCTGGCCTGGCCTGGCCTGGCCTGGCCTGGCCTGGCCTGGCCTGGCCTGGCCTGGCCTGGCCTGGCCTGGCCTGGCCTGGCCTGGCCTGGCCTGGCCTGGCCTGGCCTGGCCTGGCCTGGCCTGGCCTGGCCTGGCCTGGCCTGGCCTGGCCTGGCCTGGCCTGGCCTGGCCTGGCCTGGCCTGGCCTGGCCTGGCCTGGCCTGGCCTGGCACAGCTGGCCTGGCCTGGCCTGGCCTGGCCTGGCCTGGCCTGGCCTGGCCTGGCACAGCCTGGCCTGGCCTGGCCTAGCCTGGCCTAACCTAGCCTAATCCTGCATCATCGTCGAAAATAATAATAATTTTTTTGCAGTAACTAAGCCTAAACAAAAAAAAATAGAAAAGTTACTGTTTTCCTAGTTACGCGAATTCATTTTCCCACCCCAAATTATATTTGAACGTTCATAATTGCAAGCCATTTGATCTTAACCGCCCCAAGTTATTATAATTGAACGTTAAAGATTGCAACCCTAATAGTTCTTAATGTTTTGATGTTAAGTTGCAATCACCATCGCGAAAATAATAATAATTTTTTTGCAGTAACTAAGCCTAAACAAAAAAAAAATAGGAAAGTTACTGTTTTCCCAGTTACGCGAATTCATTTTCCCACCCCAAATTATATTTGAACGTTCATAATTGCAAGCCATTTGATCTTAACCGCCCCAAGTTATTATAATTGAACGTTCAAGATTGCAACCCTTATAATTCTTAATGTTTCGATGTTAAGTTGCAATCACCATCGCGAAAATAATAATTTTTTTGCAGTAACTAAGCCTAAACAAAAAAAAATAGAAAAGTTACTGTTTTCCCAGTTACGCGAATTCATTTTCCCACCCCAAATTATATTTGAACGTTCATAATTGCAAGCCATTTGATCTTAACCGCCCCAAGTTATTATAATTGAACGTTTAAGAATGCAACCCTTATAATTCTTAATGTTTCGATGTTAAGTTGCAATCACCATCGCGAAAATAATAATAATTTTTTTGCAGTAACTAAGCCTAAACAAAAAAAAATAAAAAAGTTACTGTTTTCCCAGTTACGCGAATTCATTTTCCCACCCCAAATTATATTTGAACGTTCATAATTGCAAGCCATTTGATCTTAACCGCCCCAAGTTATTATAATTGAACGTTCAAGATTGCAACCCTTATAATTCTTAATGTTTCGATGTTAAGTTGCAATCACAATCGCGAAAATAATAATAATTTTTTTGCAGTAACTAAGCCTAAACAAAAAAAAATAAAAAAGTTACTGTTTTCCCAGTTACGCGAATTTATTTTCCCACCCCAAATTATATTTGAACGTTCATAATTGCAAGCCATTTGATCTTAACCGCCCCAAGTTATTATAATTGAACGTTCAAGATTGCAACCCTTATAATTCTTAATGTTTCGATGTTAAGTTGCAATCACCATCGCGAAAATAAAAATAATTTTTTTGCAGTAACTAAGTCTAAACAAAAAAAAATAAAAAAGTTACTGTTTTCCCAGTTACGCGAATTTATTTTCCCACCCCAAATTATATTTGAACGTTCATAATTGCAAGCCATTTGATCTTAACCGCCCCAAGTTATTATAATTGAACGTTCAAGATTGCAACCCTTATAATTCTTAATGTTTCGATGTTAAGTTGCAATCACCATCGCGAAAATAATAATAATTTTTTTGCAGTAACTAAGCCTAAACAAAAAAAAATAGAAAAGTTACTGTTTTCCCAGTTACGCGAATTCATTTTCCCACCCCAAATTATATTTGAACGTTCATAATTGCAAGCCATTTGATCTTAACCGCCCCAAGTTATTATAATTGAACGTTCAAGATTGCAACCCTTATAATTCTTAATGTTTCGATGTTAAGTTACAATCACCATCGCGAAAATAATAATAATTTTTTTGCAGTAACTAAGCCTAAACAAAAAAAAAATAGAAAAGTTATTGTTTTCCCAGTTACGCGAATTTATTTTCCCACCCCAAATTATATTTGAACGTTCATAATTGCAAGCCATTTGATCTTAACCGCCCCAAGTTATTATAATTGAACGTTCAAGATTGCAACCTTTATAATTCTTAATGTTTCGATGTTAAGTTGCAATCACCATCGCGAAAATAATAATAATTTTTTTGCAGTAACTAAGCCTAAACAAAAAAAAAAAAAGTTACTGTTTTCCCAGTTACGCGAATTCATTTTCCCACCCCAAATTATATTTGAACGTTCATAATTGCAAGCCATTTGATCTTAACCGCCCCAAGTTATTATAATTGAACGTTCAAGATTGCAACCCTTATAATTCTTAATGTTTCGATGTTAAGTTGCAATCACCATCGCGAAAATAATAATAATTTTTTTGCAGTAACTAAGTCTAAACAAAAAAAAATAAAAAAGTTACTGTTTTCCCAGTTACGCGAATTTATTTTCCCACCCCAAATTATATTTGAACGTTCATAATTGCAAGCCGTTTGATCTTAACCGCCTCAAGTTATTATAATTGAACGTTCAAGATTGCAACCCTTATAATTCTTAATGTTTCGATGTTAAGTTGCAATCACCATCGCGAAAATAATAATAATTTTTTTGCAGTAACTAAGCCTTAACAAAAAAAAATAGAAAAGTTACTGTTTTCCCAGTTACGCGAATTCATTTTCCCACCCCAAATTATATTTGAACGTTCATAATTGCAAGCCATTTGATCTTAACCGCCCCAAGTTATTATAATTGAACGTTCAAGATTGCAACCCTTATAATTCTTAATGTTTCGATGTTAAGTTACAATCACCATCGCGAAAATAATAATAATTTTTTTGCAGTAACTAAGCCTAAACAAAAAAAAAATAGAAAAGTTATTGTTTTCCCAGTTACGCGAATTCATTTTCCCACCCCAAATTATATTTTAACGTTCATAATTGCAAGCCATTTGATCTTAACCGCCCCAAGTTATTATAATTGAACGTTCAAGAATGCAACCCTTATAATTCTTAATGTTTCGATGTTAAGTTGCAATCACCATCGCGAAAATAATAATAATTTTTTTGCAGTAACTAAGCCTAAACAAAAAAAATAAAAAAGTTACTGTTTTCCCAGTTACGCGAATTTATTTTCCCACCCCAAATTATATTTGAACGTTCATAATTGCAAGCCATTTGATCTTAACCGCCCCAAGTTATTATAATTGAACGTTCAAGATTGCAACCCTTATAATTCTTAATGTTTCGATGTTAAGTTGCAATCACCATCGCGAAAATAATAATAATTTTCTTGCAGTAACTAAGCCTAAACAAAAAAAAAAAAAGTTGCTGTTTTCCCACTTACGCGAATTTATTTTCCCACCCCAAATTATATTTGAACGTTCATAATTGCAAGCCATTTGATCTTAACCGCCCCAAGTTATTATAATTGAACGTTCAAGAATGCAACCCTTATAATTCTTAATGTTTCGATGTTAAGTTGCAATCACCATCGCAAAAATAATAATAATTTTTTTGCAGTAGCTAAGCCTAAACAAAAAAAAATAAAAAAGTTACTATCTTTCCAGTTACGCGAATTCATTTTCCCACCCCAAATTATATTTGAACGTTCATAATTGCAAGCCATTTGATCTTAACCGCCCCAAGTTATTATAATTGAACGTTCAAGATTGCAACCCTTATAATTCTTAATGTTTCGATGTTAAGTTGCAATCACCATCGCGAAAATAATAAAATTTTTTTTGCAGTAACTAAGCCTAAACAAAAAAAAATAGAAAAGTTACTGTTTTCCCAGTTACGCGAATTCATTTTCCCACCCCAAAATATATTTGAACGTTCATAATTGCAAGCCATTTGATCTTAACCGCCCCAAGTTATTATAATTGAACGTTTAAGATTGCAACCCTTATAATTCTTAATGTTTCGATGTTAAGTTGCAATCACCATCGCGAAAATAATAATAATTTTTTTGCAGTAACTAAGCCTAAACAAAAAAAAAATAGAAAAGTTACTGTTTTCCCAGTTACGCGAATTCATTTTCCCACCCCAAATTATATTTGAACGTTCATAATTGCAAGCCATTTGATCTTAACCGCCCCAAGTTATTATAATTGAACGTTTAAGATTGCAACCCTTATAATTCTTAATGTTTCGATGTTAAGTTGCAATCACCATCGCGAAAATAATAATAATTTTTTTGCAGTAGCTAAGCCTAAACAAAAAAAAATAAAAAAGTTACTGTCTTCCCAGTTACGCGAATTCATTTTCCCACCCCAAATTATATTTGAACGTTCATAATTGCAAGCCATTTGATCTTAACCGCCCCAAGTTATTATAATTGAACGTTCAAGATTGCAACCCTTATAATTCTTAATGTTTCGATGTTAAGTTGCAATCACCATCGCGAAAATAATAATTTTTTTGCAGTAACTAAGCCTAAACAAAAAAAAAATAGAAAAGTTACTGTTTTCCCAGTTACGCGAATTCATTTTCCCACCCCAAATTATATTTGAACGTTCATAATTGCAAGCCATTTGATCTTAACCGCCCCAAGTTATTATAATTGAACGTTTAAGAATGCAACCCTTATAATTCTTAATGTTTCGATGTTAAGTTGCAATCACCATCGCGAAAATAATAATAATTTTTTTGCAGTAACTAAGCCTAAACAAAAAAAAAATAAAAAAGTTACTGTTTTCCCAGTTACGCGAATTCATTTTCCCACCCCAAATTATATTTGAACGTTCATAATTGCAAGCCATTTGATCTTAACCGCCCCAAGTTATTATAATTGAACGTTCAAGATTGCAACCCTTATAATTCTTAATGTTTCGATGTTAAGTTGCAATCACCATCGCGAAAATAATAATAATTTTTTGCAGTAACTAAGCCTAAACAAAAAAAAATAAAAAAGTTACTGTTTTCCCAGTTACGCGAATTTATTTTCCCACCCCAAATTATATTTGAACGTTCATAATTGCAAGCCATTTGATCTTAACCGCCCCAAGTTATTATAATTGAACGTTCAAGATTGCAACCCTTATAATTCTTAATGTTTCGATGTTAAGTTGCAATCACCATCGCGAAAATAATAATAATTTTTTTGCAGTAACTAAGCCTAAACAAAAAAAAATAAAAAAGTTACTGTTTTCCCAGTTACGCGAATTCATTTTCCCACCCCAAATTATATTTGAACGTTCATAATTGCAAGCCATTTGATCTTAACCGCCCCAAGTTATTATAATTGAACGTTCAAGATTGCAACCCTTATAATTCTTAATGTTTCGATGTTAAGTTGCAATCACCATCGCGAAAATAAAAATAATTTTTTTGCAGTAACTAAGTCTAAACAAAAAAAATAAAAAAGTTACTGTTTTCCCAGTTACGCGAATTTATTTTCCCACCCCAAATTATATTTGAACGTTCATAATTGCAAGCCATTTGATCTTAACCGCCCCAAGTTATTATAATTGAACGTTCAAGATTGCAACCCTTATAATTCTTAATGTTTCGATGTTAAGTTGCAATCACCATCGCGAAAATAATAATAATTTTTTTGCAGTAACTAAGCCTAAACAAAAAAAAATAGAAAAGTTACTGTTTTCCCAGTTACGCGAATTCATTTTCCCACCCCCAAATTATATTTGAACGTTCATAATTGCAAGCCATTTGATCTTAACCGCCCCAAGTTATTATAATTGAACGTTCAAGATTGCAACCCTTATAATTCTTAATGTTTCGATGTTAAGTTACAATCACCATCGCGAAAATAATAATAATTTTTTTGCAGTAACTAAGCCTAAACAAAAAAAAAATAGAAAAGTTATTGTTTTCCCAGTTACGCGAATTTATTTTCCCACCCCAAATTATATTTGAACGTTCATAATTGCAAGCCATTTTGATCTTAACCGCCCCAAGTTATTATAATTGAACGTTCAAGATTGCAACCACTTATAATTCTTAATGTTTCGATGTTAAGTTGCAATCACCATCGCGAAAATAATAATAATTTTTGCAGTAACTAAGCCTAAACAAAAACAAAAAAAAGTTACTGTTTTCCCAGTTACGCGAATTCATTTTCCCACCCCAAATTATATTTGAACGTTCATAATTGCAAGCCATTTGATCTTAACCGCCCCAAGTTATTATAATTGAACGTTCAAGATTGCAACCCTTATAATTCTTAATGTTTCGATGTTAAGTTGCAATCACCATCGCGAAAATAATAATAATTTTTTTGCAGTAACTAAGTCTAAACAAAAAAAAATAAAAAAGTTACTGTTTTCCCAGTTACGCGAATTTATTTTCCCACCCCAAATTATATTTGAACGTTCATAATTGCAAGCCATTTGATCTTAACCGCCTCAAGTTATTATAATTGAACGTTCAAGATTGCAACCCTTATAATTCTTAATGTTTCGATGTTAAGTTGCAATCACCATCGCGAAAATAATAATAATTTTTTTGCAGTAACTAAGCCTTAACAAAAAAAAATAGAAAAGTTACTGTTTTCCCAGTTACGCGAATTCATTTTCCCACCCCAAATTATATTTGAGCGTTCATAATTGCAAGCCATTTGATCTTAACCGCCCCAAGTTATTATAATTGAACGTTCAAGATTGCAACCCTTATAATTCTTAATGT
This sequence comes from Aquatica leii, assembly GCA_035610365.1. NCBI lineage: Eukaryota > Metazoa > Arthropoda > Insecta > Coleoptera > Lampyridae > Aquatica > Aquatica leii. The sequence goes on along the minus strand of JARPUR010000033.1, from coordinate 4,330 downwards.
TTCGATGTTAAGTTACAATCACCATCGCGAAAATAATAATAATTTTTTTGCAGTAACTAAGCCTAAACAAAAAAAAAATAGAAAAGTTATTGTTTTCCCAGTTACGCGAATTCATTTTCCCACCCCAAATTATATTTTAACGTTCATAATTGCAAGCCATTTGATCTTAACCGCCCCAAGTTATTATAATTGAACGTTCAAGAATGCAACCCTTATAATTCTTAATGTTTCGATGTTAAGTTGCAATCACCATCGCGAAAATAATAATAATTTTTTTGCAGTAACTAAGCCTAAACAAAAAAAAATAAAAAAGTTGCTGTTTTCCCACTTACGCGAATTTATTTTCCCACCCCAAATTATATTTGAACGTTCATAATTGCAAGCCATTTGATCTTAACCGCCCCAAGTTATTATAATTGAACGTTCAAGAATGCAACCCTTATAATTCTTAATGTTTCGATGTTAAGTTGCAATCACCATCGCAAAAATAATAATAATTTTTTTGCAGTAGCTAAGCCTAAACAAAAAAAAATAAAAAAGTTACTGTCTTCCCAGTTACGCGAATTCATTTTCCCACCCCAAATTATATTTGAACGTTCATAATTGCAAGCCATTTGATCTTAACCGCCCCAAGTTATTATAATTGAACGTTTAAGAATGCAACCCTTATAATTCTTAATGTTTCGATGTTAAGTTGCAATCACCATCGCGAAAATAATAATAATTTTTTTGCAGTAACTAAGCCTAAACAAAAAAAAATAAAAAAGTTACTGTTTTCCCAGTTACGCGAATTTATTTTCCCACCCCAAATTATATTTGAACGTTCATAATTGCAAGCCATTTGATCTTAACCGCCCCAAGTTATTATAATTGAACGTTCAAGATTGCAACCCTTATAATTCTTAATGTTTCGATGTTAAGTTGCAATCACCATCGCGAAAATAATAATAATTTTTGCAGTAACTAAGGCTAAACAAAAAAATTAAAAAGTTACTGTTTTCCCAGTTACGCGAATTCATTTTCCCACCCCAAATTATATTTGAACGTTCATAATTGCAAGCCATTTGATCTTAACCGCCCCAAGTTATTATAATTGAACGTTCAAGATTGCAACCCTTATAATTCTTAATGTTTCTGATGTTAAGTTGCAATCACCATCGGGAAAATAAAAATAATTTTTTGCAGTAACTAAGTCTAAACAAAAAAATAAATAGTTACTGTTTTCCCAGTTACGCGAATTTATTTTCCCACCCCATATTATATTTGAACGTTCATAATTGCCAAGCCATTTGATCTTAACCGCCCCAAGTTATTATAATTGAACGTTCAAGATTGCAACCCTTATAATTCTTAATGTTTCGATGTTAAGTTGCAATCACCATCGCGAAAATAATAATAATTTTTGCAGTAACTAAGCCTTAACAAAAAAATAGAAAAGTTACTGTTTTCCCAGTTACGCGAATTCATTTTCCCACCCCAAATTATATTTGAACGTTCATAATTGCAAGCCATTTGATCTTAACCGCCCCAAGTTATTATAATTGAACGTTCAAGATTGCAACCCTTATAATTCTTAATGTTTCGATGTTAAGTTACAATCACCATCGCGAAAATAATAATAATTTTTTTGCAGTAACTAAGCCTAAACAAAAAAAAAATAGAAAAGTTATTGTTTTCCCAGTTACGTGAATTTATTTTCCCACCCCAAATTATATTTGAACGTTCATAATTGCAAGCCATTTGATCTTAACCGCCCCAAGTTATTATAATTGAACGTTCAAGATTGCAACCCTTATAATTCTTAATGTTTCGATGTTAAGTTGCAATCACCATCGCGAAAATAATAATAATGAAACGTCCGAGAAATTACTTGCAAATGCAAGAGCCTTCTAGAACTGTTATCTAGTTTCTAGAAAATATAACGAAAAGCGAGGAACGATCGAGAAGAATTCGCTGATGTCTATAAAAGCCGAAGATGGAAATCGTAGGTCAGTTATTGCTGGAATGTGAATGCATGCAGTATTATTCCAGAAGAATTAAGCAAGAGTGAAGATAAAATAAGTGAATTAGCACGTGCGGACGTTTTAAATAAATAACAGTGTACACCGAATCGAGTGAACAGCTGACTTTATAGTGTAAAAACAAATCCAGAGGACGATTATCTTAAGTGTTATACAAACGGTGATACATACAAATTCGTGTAAGTGTTTTTATTATTAGATTTAATTAGTTCGGTTAATTTAAAAGTATACATATTTGTAGATTAAGTAAACGTAGTTTTAATAGTTTAAATAAATTAGTATTTAATAAATAAAGACGTAACAGTGGCGTCAGGTGTTGAGGTATCAAACCGTTCGCGATTTTTAGTGTGAATACCATTAAGTTATTTGATATCGCACCCGTAATAAAAACATTGCATAAATAACTTTTAAGTTTGCGCGATACGCGTGTTTATTTTTAAAGTATAAAATTGTGTTTATTAAACTTTTTCTTTGCCAACAAGTTGCGTGATCACGTGATTAAATCTCGTTTCCGATGACACTAATTGGTTTAATATTAATAGACACAAGTGGATAGTTATTAAATTTTTGTGTATTATATAAAAACTGCATTTTGAAAAAGTAGGTTGTATTTAAAAACTTTATATTTCGTGTTATATTTAAATTTATGCCGGTGACGCGTTCGCAAACAATTAAAATGGATGCAAAGCTATTTTGAATTTCTTGAATCAATCAAAAATGGTCAGGAATCGATGAATAGAAAAATGGAAGAAAGATTCTCTCAGAAGATGCAGAAGAAAATTCTAGAAAAATGGAAAGAAAATTCTACTGCAGAAAATTGAAGAAAAACTCTCCGAACATTCTCAAAAATGGAAAGAAGAATTCTAGAAAAAATGGAAGAAAAGTTGTTGGAAAATTCTAGAAGTTTAAAAGAAAGAAATACGGGAACGAGCATAGAAAATCAAATTAAAATTGTTTCAAGAGGAAACCCAAGCATGATACATGTTAAACTTAAAAAGAAGAAATTTGCGATTCTGTTGAATGACATAATAGAAGAGAAGTTAAATGAAAATTCAAGAACCATAGAAGACCAAGATAGAGAGAAAAAAATTGAGAGAAAGAAATACAACTGCTTGAAGAAAGAATGGACCCAAAGGAATTGTCACAGTGATAGTTGAAGCGTCACGAGTGGAAGGATTTAATAATGAAACCATCGAGAAGAAAACACTCCACAAGTTCAAAGATTGTACCACCTGGAATTTTGATGAAGTAAAGTTCCATGGTCAACCTATTACAAGGCAGTTTGAAGCCGCAGCTACTGCTAAATGGTTGGAGCAACAAGCCAAAGAAAGTTTACGACGTCTTTAATAGATGTCCTACCCGTGGAGAGAAGCGCTGGGAATTTTCACAAACTGTTCCCGGACCATCTGCAAGAAAATTACGAACTCTTAATATCACGATTAGAAATGAGATAGGGAGATGCCCATCTTCAACAAGTCTATCAAGCTCAAATTAAAAAGTCGGGTTCAGAAAGCTGCCGAAAGTCTTCAAGAGTTTACGAGGCTGACAGCTGTCGCTAGATTAACACGGCTTGCGTAATCCCTACAAGCACCTGGATACCTTCCTGGAGCAGATTAAGGCTATTCAAACTTTCGTAAGATGGCCTCCCGAGACAGCCAGAGAACACAGCAGACTCTCCGGATTAGCTCTGAGCCGAAGACATTGGATGACGCTTTGCGTGCATGCTTTGGAGTTTGAAGCCAGCAAAACAAGAAAAGCATCGCAACGAGGAATTGAGTCACTGGAAGACTCTGCTGTGCTACAGAAGTACCCGCGCAGACACTGGAAAGCATCGAGGAGATAGCGCGACGAATACTTCGGGAAAAGAGGTGACCAGCTTTGAACTGCGATAAAATAGGCCATGTACGACGGCATCGTACCAAATCCCTAAGAAAGAGGACTAGGGAAGAGCCCTCGAAAATTTGGAACAAGGGCGAGCGAAAAGAAACAAAAATAATCTCATCTAGTCAAACTCCGGAGGTTACAATCCAAATGGCATCGCCTGAAAGCAATTGCATATGCATTTATCTCGATGGCAGAGATCAATGGGAGAAGCGTCCAGTTACTGGTTGACGCACGGGAGCGACAGAAGACCATCATTCGTCCCTGACATCTTATTGGAAAACGAGAGAAGACATCACCAGTAGAACAGTACGACTTCGAACAGCGACGGGCGATTTGTAAATACCTACTCACGGACAAGTCAAAGTAAATCCATTGGTTTGAGGAAATGGAGTACTCGACCATCAAGTACTGGTAGCCGACATCAC
>JARPUR010000032.1:0-65424 GCA_035610365.1 Aquatica leii | reverse complement strand
ATCGTCCATTGTCTATAAATTTACTTAGATTAATAGAACAAGCGCTTAACCATTTCGTATATTTTTCTCGAACGGTTACTTAATGGGTCGAAATTGGATTATCCGCTAAGTATGTCAAGATTCGAGTGGTTGGCGAATTAAGTCTTTATTTTAATTGCGAATCCACTCCGAAAGCGAATTTTTTTCCCAGGGACGTAAGCAACAAGTTTACATAAAATGGCAATATGCCGTTATGGCAACGTTATGTTATCCTGATGTCTCTGCGTTAGGTTATTAGACGGTGCGAGAGTAATAACGGTTTTCTCCACTACAGAACTTAGTGTGTTCAAGAATTTCCCCATCAGGATTGCAGGATAAAATGAATTTTTCTTTAGATTTAAAGTTTGTGCACAATTAGAAATTTCTAATTTTGAATTTTTCGTTTATCCAATCCTGGAACCCAAAGTAAAGAAGAGACCTTTATAATAACCTCTCAATTATATAGCAACCCCTTCAAATGTCTCCCGGATATCGACAATCTCGCGGAGCAAATGTACGAGCCAAAAGCTTTCTCCCCTGCTTTGTCATACGCTCTCGATCTTCTTTCGTCCTCCGATTACTCAAATTTGAAGTTAGCTACCGTCGTCACAGTGACTGATCCGGGGGCGCCAGCAGTGATCGGTTAATCCTTGGCGTCGCGATATCGCTGCTCATGCGTCTCCCCACTCGCCGCGATAAGGGCTGATAGTGAGGTAGAAGACGCGCATTCTCTACCATGTCCCCCAAGTGTGTTGGGATTCCAAAGTAACTGTGTGCGCCTTTTTAACTTTTAAGTAATAACGTAAGGTAAGATTTTTTCTTTCTTTATAATTGTGCATGATTTCTGTTCATTTAAAAATGATCATTTTCGAAATTTCTCTTAACTTCTGTAAGAATAAATTAGCAATGTGCTTGGTGATTGTGGTGTATGCGACGCTAATATACGTTAGTGAAGTTTTCTTTTTAAAAAAAATAAGTTTAACCGTTAGATCGCATATAATCTTTGCTCTAGATCTGTGGTCTTAAATTTGGTAATTTAGCACAACTTGGATAAATCGGTCCTGGTAAGTGAAAAACTTATTACTCAAAAGCACACTTTATAAATCTTTTGAAATTACAACAATATACTTTATTACCCAATTTTATGTTTGAGGCCTAAGCCTTTAGTCCATAATCCGTTGTCCGTCGATTTGCTTTTAGTATCAAACGCGTTTTAAAAAACTTGTAAAAAGTGGTAGTGAATAGAAATAAAGTGTCGGCTTTTTTATGTTTCACTCAGTGTAAGAAATGCGACAATGAGAAAAACGAAAGTTGGGATTGTATACAATAGGGGTGGGGTGTGTTTAGAATTGATTTGCAATTTTTGATCACACATACGATGGAGTCGTAAGTACGAGCGATATTATTAGCTTCTATTAGAGCTCTTTCAGAATTCCATCAAATCGCTTTAATGAACTTTTGATCAATTCTTGATTTTTATTTTTTTATTTTAACGTTGATTGGCATCTTTTTGTTCTCTTTGAATTATTTTTCTTTTTGTTTTGCGGGTTTTTTTGGCATAACAAAATTCTAACATGCCACTTTGTCGATTGTTTGTACCAAACTTATGTTTTTATAAAGCCAAAAAAAAAATTGTTTATTAAATTTTGGAGTTTACGAGTGTAACGTGTAAAAAACAACCACGGGGAATAAAAAGTTATGAAAGAGTAAATTAACAAAAATTTTAGATACACAAATTAAAGTTTTAATTAAATTATTGCGCGGTGGTTGCCAGGTTTCTACTGTAAATTTGACCAGAAACATGTTGTGTTTGAAAAAATTGAAGTTGATCGTGTTAGAAACGTTTATATTTGTTTTGATCTTAAAAAATCTTAAAAAGACTTAAAAATCTCTCTTAATTACCGTCCTCCACCTCTGCGGAGGCGTGTCAGAGAGGTGGGGAGAAACGACGGCGCGCGACGCTCTCCTACGACGTCTTGTGGCAGTCGTCGGCGGACGACGTACAGCGGCGCCGTCGTCTTTCCCAAAGGAGCGGCTTATATTCATGTCTTAGCTTGGCGCCTTCACTCCTTCGGTATCCTTCGTTGTGTAAGGACTTGTCCTGCGCAGGATACGGACGCTCTTATCCCGACGCTTAGCATCAGTCGTGATAGGACTTGGTAGATATTCGACTTGTGAACTTAGACGTCTTTCAAGTGGGACTTAGTTATTCGTGTTGACTTATTTTAAATCTTAACTAACATTTAAGGACAATTTAAAAATATTCGCAGTAAAAATTCTTTAAACAAACTCTTATACTAATCCAAAGTGCACTACGACTCTTGATATGGATTACCTTATCTCTTAATTCTAAGGTAACTATCTTCATTTCTACATTTATTTTTTTTTTTGCTTAAATTTTTTTTTTAATAAAAATACCGCCAAAAATAAAAAATTTCGTACCGTTTTCAACGCTTTTCTTCAAACGGATATTATCTTCAACTTAGTCTTTGCAACTTCAAAATTTTATTTTTCGCAAAAATCCGTCGTGTATAGTGAGCGATTCTTCAAAACCTAAAAATTTTGATATTTATTTTTAAAATTCGGTAAAATTAACTTACATTTTCTGTTACAACTGCATCAACTAAACTCTAAACGGCAACTGACCAATTCAAACTGGTACCTTAATCAAAGTACGTTAACGCATACAATGCGCTTTATTTAACTAACATAGAACTTGAATGTACATTCGACATAAGGGTTGAAATAAGTTTTCTTTTCTCCCCCTGTAACGCAAAACTTGTTTTTGTTATAACCAGACGGTTCGCGATAGTCTCCCTTCTTAAAAATTGAAAGTAATCATTTGAATCGATTAAATATTTATTGTGTAGGTCAGTGTTAAATATGTGTGAATATTAATGTAATTGAACTCGATATTGTATTTAATAACTAACCAATTTATTGACTGACCTAATTAATAATTTTTTAGCGGTTTATACTATCCAGTATGATTATCAATTACCACTGTTCCCCTATTATCAGCTAATAAATGTTTGAGTGCTTGTAAAATTATCTCTGTTACATTATCCGCTTTACACGAACCTAATGGACGCATAAATTTATTAAACGTATTTTTTGTTTTTTAAAAATTTTTTTGTTTTAACGTATAGGCAACACAAAGTGCATACGCGTATATTCGCGACGATAAAATGTTTCGTATGAATTCGAATTGCGTTGCGGCATCAGGATCTGTTAAAGATTTTGATCGGGTTCTTTCATCGATCTTGCTTAATTAAACTACTATAAATTTGCGCAAACCCGTTCATATGCATTTCACCCCACCTGCGCCTCATTACACACAGATTATACGCTAATGTATTTCACTACACATGCAATATCAATCGACACAGTGATTCAATGACACCCCCACCCCCTACCCCAATGTACATAATTTGGTCACTAGTTTACACATTATGGTTAATTGCGGTCACCCACAACACTGTTCATTTAACGTTACGCGCCAGTACACGTGTTTACCACGTGGTTCTTATCACGTGCGTGTATAAATAATTGTCAAATGATTTATTTCGCCGTTAATAGTTAAGAGAAAAAGCCCCAGTTAGTGTCATAGCTTAGATCAAAGTGGTAGGGAGAAAAAGGATATATACTTAAGATAGAACGTACACAGTGTTGCCTATATGATAGGACCAGCAAATTGGTAATTAAAATTTTCATTTGATGTCTGCCCAAATAGAAAGAACCATAACGTTACAAAAACATGAACAGAAAATTTAATTAAAAACTGAAAAGCAAAAAATAATTTGATTATTTTATGAAAATGAATTGCATGTCGATGACGAATTTTTCGACGTACGACGCCGTTAAAATTATGCTAATAAAAACAAGAAGAGTTATTTCAAAATAATCAAATGCATTACAAACTGATCCGCGTGGCATTACTTGCAATTACCGGTAACCATTTCCGGATCGGAAATAGCTTGCACCCTATAGCCCCCATGCGCACACGCAACTACCCTTAAATAATGCATTAATCTCGCTACACTTTATATTTGATTCAAATTAAATAATAAATGCGTCGACAAGTGTCTTCGAACTTTCTCTTATATCTTATAAGTAATAACTCTCACTCGGCTGAGTAGAAATAGGTTTTGTTACAATTAGAAATTTTTTTTTCATAATGCGGGTAAAATGAAATATAAGAAATTATTAATCATTGAAACAAAAAAAACTTTGCCAAGGTCTTAGATAAAAGAAATCAAATACGATGGGCGTTATGTTATTTGTTCAAGAAACCAAACACTCACTAGGGGCGTAATTAGAGCGTTAAAATTACAATAACTTGATATTTAGTAAATTTAGTAAATTAATTTGTTTTTTTTTTCTAGACTAAGTAAATGGACTACAACTGGACTACAAGAAACCTCCCTTCCTAATATAGGTAAGCAATTCAAATATTTATCGATTAACATTGAAAAAGGCTAATGGTTAATGTAAAAATTTCATAATCAACTGGGTATCTATATTTTTATACTTCTTTATTAAGGAGTCCTTAGTACTCAGCAATTAATCTTAATTGCACAGACAAAGCTACAAAGAGATGCTTTGGTTATTCTTTGAATTTGAAGAATTAAAAGCAAACAGTACACGAAGGACTAATTAAGATTGCGGTCACTATTTCATTTTTCTCTGTAATTTATTTAAAGGAAAAAATATTTCTGATTAAATAAATTAGAAAACCGAATGAAATTGTGATAATTACTGGAAAAAAGTATAGAGTGTGTATAGTCTTTTAGAAATTCTCTGTGTGTACCTTTGAGGATGCAATTTTCTAAGTACTTTCTTTAAACGCTTTTAAACAAAGCTGTGAATCTTAATTTGCGTTTAAATTTTAAAATCAGTTACATGAAATTGTTGCATGTCTTATTACGGAACTTACTTGAGAGAATTGATAACGGTAATCGAAAGGAATGATTCAGGCATGTCTGAGCACGCTTGTATTGATAAAGCTGTTTTGGCGGGAAACGGAAAACGATATTGTTACTTATTTCGAAAAATTGTCTGTGTAAGGAAATACTGATCTTATTAATGCGATTCCACAATTTTTATAATTACGAGCTTTTCATGCAGTAACCTTCTTGGTTTATTAAAAAGAACGTGTTACATCTCAGACTGTAACATACATTTAATAAAAATGACCTCATTATAAATCCCCGGGATGTTACGCAATTTTGTACTTACTTTCCTCTTAAACCCCAAGAACGAAATTAATTTCAGCGATCACTCTACATCTTCTCTGACTTTACCAATTCTACAATATAAAAATTACAGTTTTTCTAATTAATTCGTAAAAATCTGAGACTTTGAAAACTTAAATTAAAAAGAAAAAATGCTTTATAATATATGAATGCTTTTGTGTATGCATAAAGTATGCGCCTTTATAATTCATTTACAACTTGAAAAGGCTTTTTGCGTTGAAAGAGTGCAGTGGCCATTGCTATAACAAAAAGACGATCTTTGTTGTACCACTCTCAGAAGCGTCTTTACAAAGCAGGTAGAGTCGACCATTGGCGTACCTGTTCTTAATACCATTGGTGATTTTCCTTGCGTGACGGTGGGCGGATCACGAAACCAGCTAATATAAGAAATGTTCCTTAAACGCTTCGGCGGTTATCTCTTGTATTTTGTCAAAATTGGAACGGATATGTAAATTAGAACGCGACGATTATCAGCAAGGCCAATACGATTTCTACTGTAATTAAGTAATTGTATTGTGTACATATATTTTTTTCTGTACCGGATTACTTAAAACATCCTGATGCTGTCTCCAACGTACCGTGCTTCCTGTACTATCCCACACAGGAAATTTTCATCTTTTACCTTATGTATCCGATGTAATTGTTAGGTAAAAAAATTGTCAGCGTTTTTATATCTTACGATCTGTATACGCAATGTACCTGAAATGCAGGTAGCCCACATGTAATTTTAATTACGCGCACACCGACGAAACTGCCAGTTTTCAATTTTCATTTTCTCGCGACCAAATTTAAAACGTCAGTCTGCGCGATACGTCATTAACCATTTAAAGTAGCACATATTTACATATATTAAAGTCTTAACATGTATTTCTAATTTAAAATTACAAATAGAGGTGGAGGAATTAATTATCATTTACAATGTACAAAGAGAAAGGCCGTATATATTCAGATCCGTTCTCAGTAATTCGCTATAGAAAACAGCTATGAAAAAGTCAATTGTGATCAGCAATGTCTAATGTTTTCTGACAAAAGCACAGGATTCATACTAGCTGGTCAGCGAGTACATAACTTTATTGTTAACGCACGCTACGAAATAAATCGTTAATATTTGTAAGCCTAATAATGTTGTTTTAAAATCATTGCAAATTACATGTGAGGAATAAAAGTCATCGACCTTTAACTTTAAATTAACTGTGTTCGAGTTAACAGAACAATATATAGAAATCCAAGCAACTTCCACGCTTGCAGCACGAACACATACAAGCTTTTGTTCGAATTTCTATGTTTTCAACTTATTTATTTATATTACTTCCGATGTGTAAAAATTGACTTTCTTATAATTAACTTTGGTCATGATGATGACGATGATTCGTTGTTCGTACAGGTAGTTACGCCAATAGCAAATTACCGGATGTTGAGGAGTGCTGTTTAGAATCTTTAAACCACCTTTAAAAATGGACTTTGCTTTGCTTTGCATGACAAAACAACGAAAATGGATAATTTTTAACAGAATTTGCTAAGGTTATCTGTCACGTTCAAAAAAATCCTTAACGTAAAGATACTTTATTTATACTATGCGAATTAAATAATTGAAGACCTGAAGAAACAACCGGAAGGGAATGATGTTTTGGTTTTTGTTCATTTAAAAAACATTGCAAAAAGAAAAAAATATTCTTAGAGAAACTGTGACTGTGTTGGGCGATAATAAAAAAAATATTGTAAACTACATAATTAGTCAAAAAAAGCTAAGCTGACAGAATACATTTTTTTATTGAAACACTCGGTATATATATATTTGCTTTTTAGCGATGAAAATTCGACATTTATACTAAGTAAGTTGTTTTATCATTCTTCAAAACTACGCTTTTTTTACTTTTGTAGATCTTATTCAAGTTTGATTTTTTTTTGTGCTAATGTGTTAAATAAAACAACTAAGAAAACAAAGATTTATAACGTTTACAAAAAGTAGTAGAAAAAAAAATGAAAATTTTTATTAGAAACTTTAATACCCAAAAATTGATTTTGACTAAATTTGAATCGTTAATTAAAATTTATTTTCTACATATATGTTGTAAAATAAATCAAAAAAAAAAAAATAAGATCCAATTTTTTACCTTTTCTTATACATATTTAATTACCTTGTTAATTGTAGTTTTTAAATATTAATACAAAAATTGATTGTTTACTTTAAAAACTCTTTGCTAAAACATGTTAGTTAGCTGTCTTGGTAATGTAAAAAATAATAATTCAGAAATATTACCATAATTGAGTATATAGGAATTTTTTTCTAAACCTTCTTTGTGTGTTCTTTTTTTTAAATTTGTTTTCTAATATAGTTTTTTTAAATTTTTGTTTATTATTTAAGTTTTTTACGTTAGGTGCCTACCTTAACGCAAAACTTTTTTTTGTTTATAATTTATTGTCATAATGTTTGGTTTCAATTTGTCTGCTTTACGTAGTAAACTTTCTTTTTGCAAATTTTCAATTTTTTGTACAATTTTATTTTATTTATATAGTACACTCGACTAAACAAAAAACGGAACGCTTTGGTTAATTCGAATGCAATTGTTACTGATGTAAACTAGGCTTGTTAGCGAATGATATTCTAAAAATTTAAATTAGACAAATAATAAACATTGACAAGACTAGAAGATCAAATCGTTTATTCGCAAAAACTAAAAAATCAATAGGTATATGTATTCATATTTTTATACGAAATATTTTCGTGTGTAAATAACTTTATTAAAGCTATTTTTTGAACACATTTTATATTACAGAAACTTTAAAACCCAAAAATGTATTTTGACTAAATTTGAATCGTTAATTAAAATTTATTTTCGATGTTGTAAAATAAATCAAATATTTAATTTGTTTGATTTGATCCATGATAATGATGGATTGATATTGATAGATTATTATATATAATTTAGAATATTTGTTGATTTTGGAAAAAAAGTCTAGAACTTTACAGAAATGTTCACAGATAATTTTTAGATTGATAAATACTATTATCACAACGGTTATTTACTACAATAATCCTTTGCTTTCATTGGGTTTTCAGATATATAATTTAGAGTAGATTCAATTTTTACCTTTTCTTATACATATTTAATTACCTTGTTAATTGTAGTTTTTAAATATTAATAAAAAATTGATTGTTTACTTTAAAAATTATCTGCTAAAACATGTTAGTTAGCCGTCTTGGTAATTTAAAAATTAATAATTCAAAAAATTATCATAATTGAGTATATAGGAATTTTTTTCTAAACCTTCTTTGTGTGTTCTTTTTAAATTTGTTTTCTAATATAGTTTTTTTAATTTTTGTTTATTATTTAAGTTTTTACGTTAGGTGCCTACCTTAACGCAAAATTTTTCTGTTTATAATTTATTGTCATAATGTTTGGTTTCAATTTGTCTGCTTTACGTAGTAAACTTTCTCTTTGCAAATTTTCAGTTTTTGTACAATTTTATTTTATTTATATAGTACACTCGACTAAACAAAAACGGAACACTTTGATTAGTTCGAATGCAATTGTTACTGGTGTAAACTAGGCTTGTTAGCAAATGATATTCTAAAATTTAAATTAGACAAATAATAAACATTGACAAGACTAGAAGATCAAATCGTTTATCCGCAAAAACTAAAAAATCAATATATGTATTCTTATGTTTATACGAAATATTTTCGTGTGTAAATAACTTTATTAAAGCTATTTTTGAACACATTTTATATTACAGAAACTTTAAAACCCAAAAATGTATTTTGACTAAATTTGAATTGTTAATTAAAATTTATTTTCGATTTAAAATAAATCAAATATTTAATTTGTTTGATTTGGTCGATGATAATGATTGATATTGATAGATTATTATAAATAAATTAGAATATTTGTTGATTTTGGAAAAAAATCTAGAACTTTACAGAATTGTTCACAGATATTTTTTTTTAAATTTATAAATACTATTATCACAACGGTTCTTTACTACTATAATCCTGTTTAGTTGTTTTTTTCTTTTGCTTTCATTAGGTTTTCAGATATATAATTTAGAGTAGATCCAATTTTTTACCTTTTCTTATGCATATTTAATTACCTTGTTAATTTTAGTTTTTAAATATTAATAAAAAAAATTGATTGTTTACTTTAAAAAAAACTCTCTGCTAAAACATGTTAGTTAGCCGTCTTGGTAATGTAAAAAAAATTAATAATTCAAAAATATTCCCATAATTGAGTATATAGGAATTTTTTTCTAAACCTCCTTTGTGTGTTCTTTTTTTTTAAATTTGTTTTCTTATATAGTTTTTTTAAATTCTTCTTTATTATTTAAGTTTTTTACGTTAGGTGCCTACCTTCACGCAAAACTTTTTTTTGTTTATAATTTATTGTCATAATGTTTGGTTTCAATTTGTCTGCTTTACGTAGTAATATTTCTCTTTGCAAATTTTCAATTTTTTGTACAATTTTATTTTATTTATATAGTACACTCGACTAAACAAAATCGGAACACTTTGATTAGTTCGAATGCAATTGTTACTGGTGTAAACTAGGCTTGTTAGCGAAATGATATTCTAAAAATTTAAATTAGACAAATAATAAACATTGATAAGACTAGAAGATCAAATCGTTTATCCGCAAAAACTAAAAATCAATATATGTATTCTTATTTTTATACGAAATATTTTCGTGTGTAAATAACTTTATTAAAGCTATTTTTGAACACATTTTATATTACAGAAACTTTAAAACCCAAAAATGTATTTTGACTAAATTTGAATCGTTAATTAAAATTTATTTTCGATGTAAAATAAATCAAATATTTAATTTGTTTGATTTGATCCATGATAATGATGGATTGATATTGATAGATTATTATAAATAAATTAGAATATTTGTTGATTTTGGAAAAAATCTAGAACTTTTACAGAATTGTTTACAGATAATTTTTTTTTTAACTTGATAACTGCTATTATCACACCGGTTATTTACTACAATAATCCTATTTAGTATTTTTTTCTTTTGGTTTCATTAGGTTTTCAGATATATAATTTAGAGTAGATCCAATTTTTTACCTTTTCTTATACATATTTAATTACCTTGTTAATTTTAGTTTATATATTAATAAAAAATTGATAGTTTACTTTAAAAACTGTCTGCTAAAACATGTTAGTTAGCTGTGTTGGTAATGTAAAAATTTAAAATTTAAAAATATTACCATAATTGAGTATATAGGAATTTTTTTCTAAACCTTCTTTATGTGTTCTTTTTTTTAAAATTTGTTTTCTAATAAAGTTTTTTTAGATTTTTGTTTATTATTTAAGTTTTTTACTATAGGTGCCTACTTTAACGCAAAACTTTTTTTTGTTTATAATTTATTGTCATAATGTTTGGTTTTAATTTGTCTGCTTTACGTACTAAACTTTCTCTTTGCAAATTTTCAATTTTTTGTACAATTTTATTTTATTTATATAATACACTCTACTAAACAAAAAACGGAACACTTTGATTAGTTTGAATGCAATTGTTACTGGTGTAAACTAGGCTTGTTAGCGAATGATATTCTAAAAATTTAAATTAGACAAATAATAAACATTGACAAGACTAGAAGGTCAAATAGTTTATCCGCAAAAACTAAAATATTAATATATGTATTCTTATTTTTATACGAAATATTTTCTGTGTTTAAATAACTTTATTAAAGCTATTTTTTGAACACATTTTATATTACAGAAACTTTAAAACCCAAAAATGTATTTTGACTAAATTTGAATTGTTAATTAAAATTTATTTTCGATGTTGTAAAATAAAGCACATATTTAATTTGTTTGATTTGATCGATGATAATGATGGATTGATATTGATAGATTATTTTAAATAAATTAGAATATTTGTTGATTTTGGAAAAAAATCTAGAACTTTACAGAATTGTTCACAGATAATTTTTTTAAATTGATAAATACTATTATCACAACGGTTATTTACTACAATAATCCTGTTTAGTTGTTTTTCTTTTGCTTTCATTGGGTTTTCAGATATATAATTTAGAGTAGATCCAATTTTTTACGTTTTCTTATACATATTTAATTACCTTGTTAATTTTAGTCTTTAAATATTAATAAAAAAATTGATTTTTTACTTTAAAAAAACTGTCTGCTAAAACATGTTAGTTAGCCGTCTTGGTAATGTAAAAAAAATTACTAATTCAAAAATATTACCATAATTGAGTATGTACGAATTTTTTTCTAACCCTTCTTTGTGTGTCCTTTTTTTTAAATTTGTTTTCTGACCTAGTTTTTTTAAATTTTTGTTTATTATTTAAGTTTTTACTGTAGGTGCTTCATCTTAACGCAAAACGTTTTTTTGTTTATACATTATTGTCATAATGTTTGGTTTCAATTTGTTTGTTTTACGTAGTAAACTTTCTCTTGCAAATTTTCAATTTTTTGTACAATTTTATTTTATTTATATAGTACACTCGACTCAACAAAAAACGGAACACTTTGATTAGTTCGAATGCAATTGTTACTGATGTAAACTAGGCTTGTTAGCGAATGATATTCTAAAAATTTAAATTAGACAAATAATAAACATTGACAAGACTAAAAGATCAAATTGTTTATCCCCAAAAACTAAAAAATCAATATATGTATTCTTATTTTTATACGAAATATGTTCGTGTGTAAATAACTTTATTAAAGCTATTTTTTGAACACATTTTATATTACAGAAACTTTAAAACCCAAAAATGTATTTTGGCTAAATTTTAATCCTTAATTAAAATTTATTTTCGATGTTGTAAAATAAATCAAATATTTAATTTGTTTGATTTGATCCATAATAATGATGGATTGATATTGATAGATTATTATAAATAAATTAGAATATTTGTTGATTTTGGAAAAAAAATCTAGAACTTTACAGAATTGTTCACAGATATTTTTTTTAAATTGATAAATACTATTATCACAACGGTTATTTACTACAATAATCCTGTTAAGTTGTTTTTTTCTTCTGCTTTTATTAGGTTTTCAGATATATAATTTAGAGTAGATCCAATTTTACCTTTTCTTATACATATTTAATTACCTTGTTAATTTAGTTTATAAATATTAATAAAAAAATTGATTGTTTACTTTAAAAAAACTGTCTGCTGAAACATGTTAGTTAGCCGTGTTGGTAATGTAAAAAAAATTAATAATTCAAAAATATTACCATAATGAGTATATAGGAATTTTTTTCTAAACGTTCTTTGGGTGTTCTTTTTTTTAAAATTTGTTTTCTAATATAGTTTTTTTAAATTTTGTTTATTAAGTTTTACTGTAGGTGCCTACCTTAACGCAAAACTTTTTGTTTATAATTTATTGACATAATGTTTGGTTTCAGTTTGTCTGCTTTACGTAGTAAACTTTCTCTTGCAAATTTTCAATTTTTGTACAATTTTATTTTATTTATATAGTACACTCGACTAAACAAAAAACGGAACACTTTGATTAGTTCGAATGCAATTGTTACTGGTGTAAACTAGGCTTGTTAGCAAATGATATTCTAAAAATTTAAATTAGACAAATAATAAACATTGACAAGACTAGAAGATCAAATCGTTTATCCGCAAAAACTAAAAAATCAATATATGTATTCTTATTTTTATACGAAATATTTTCGTGTGTAAATACCTTTATTAAAGCTATTTTTGAACACATTTTATATTACATCAATGTAATAACCTGATAATAATAAATATTATTTAATCCCATTTGAAATTTCAAAGAAAGGCAATTATAACAATTGTTTTAAATAATTTCTAACACACTTATAAAGACTTTTAAATTTTTTTGTATAAATAAACGAGTTTATATATTCGTAAGAATAAATAAATCAAACACCATCACTAATATGAGAAACAAAAATTTCTATTTCCTCTGTTAACCGTATCCTGCTTACTATAACATGATAAATAATCGTTCCTATTGTATTTTTCAAGAATGTCAATTAAGAAGAATGAGGTGTCGCTGTTATAGTCTAAAAAAAAACTGACAACAAATACTCGCCATGGAAGAAATAATGTAATTTTAAATTTTTTATTGCATTCTATATAACTACATTTAGAGTTTATTGTATTAATAAAATATAGATTATTTATTTAAAAATTAACAAAAGATCTTAATTTAATTTTCAATTCATATTTTACAATAGGTTCAAGATATTCACTTATGTTACCGTTTAAATTACAATTAAAATTTGATCCTAGATAAAAGTAATTTACATGTTTGCTGTGTTTATTTAAATTAAAATTGCGATTGGTTATAATGAGTATGAATTCCTTGATTATGAATTCATTTTTGCACTCGTCTAGGTATTGATGATACAAGAACACGTAGGTAATCATTACTAATCGTCTAATTTTTTGCGGTTTTTGGCGATGAAATTGGTCCTGTGTTCCCGGATAGTACAATCAACTTAATATTATTCTTAAATAAAAAACAAAACAAATAATAACAGTTAAAAAAACTAGCATATACTCTGAACAGACGAATGCATAACGATGGTTAAATACCTTAGCAGTTTTCTGAATTGAGACAACCTCAATCACCTAACAAACTTTTGGGTCATGGAACTCGCCCAACCCCATACGTTTACTGAAAAGTTCCTCTACATTTTCTGAAGCTTATGTAAATAACTTTATAACGACTTCTTAAAGTTCAAAACACTTTTATAAGTGCGTCATTTGAAATTAAAAAATTTTTTTGGTTGCCTAATACAACACTAAAAATCCACGATTCTATGACGTGACGTCTTGCAAATTCCAAGCGTCTTCTTTACTACTTTTTTATTCCAGTATGCCGGAAATTTGACGTCAATTAGAGCATTTCGGAAAGTTGTAAAAAGGATTTTGAGTAACATGTTCTTTGCCACCGTACTACTGGAGCATAAGACTGCGCGCTAACTCCGCGATGATTTGAACCTTCAAATCAGACTCTCGTATGTGCAGGCATTATCAACAACAAATAACTTTTTATAGAAACTTGCTAACTTGATGCTATATTTCTACTAAATTATAAATTAAACTAAAACTACAATTAGTCTTAGAATAATAAAGGGTAGCAGTTACACTTCTACATATAATAAATAATAGACTAACCAATTAAAATTTTCAGACAAGGAATGCGACTTAAAAACTAATAATAGTAAATAAATATAAAGGTAAAATACTTCATTGTTCTTAATTGGCATTCCTGAAAAATACAATAAGAACTATTCTTTATCGTATTTAAAGCAGGACATGGGTGACAGGAGAAATACGAATTTTTTGTTTATCGTGCTAGTGATGATGCCTTCCTCGCTCTTAAATGAACGTAACGTAAAAAGGCAATGACACATTAAGTAATTTGTTTGTCCTTACAAAGATTATACGCGTTTAAATCCATACGTATTAACAACATTCAAATAAATGTCTTATTTTTCTACTAGTATCGCAAAAAAGAAATTTATTGTATTAACGTTATCTAAAAAGATTGTTAAATTAAAAATTCCAGATAAGGCTAAAGACGCAAACATGCATTGACGAACAAATGCATTGCAATCAGTTTTATTTATACACGAAAATATTTTGTATAAAAATAAAATGCGGCAAATATCTTTTTTGGCACAAAATCAATCCACTGTTAAATCTTCAAGAATTAGCAATTATTTAAAAACATATATTAAAGTTTATAATGAATTTTCTTTACACAAAAATATTTTGTATAAAAATAAAATGCACTTTACCGTTCCAAATCATTCAAAAATAAGAATATATTGATTTTTAGTTTTTTCGGATAAACTTCTGGTACTGTAAATGTTTGTTGTTCGTCTAATTTGGAATCATTTAATAGCATTGCGAACGACCACACATGATTGCCGATCGCATTTGCTCAGAAACCTCCTTTACACCACTAACTATTTCATTTGTACCGTGTCCCGTTTTTTGTTTAGTTGAGTGTACCTACTTTAACGCAATTTTTTTTATTTCAATGTATCTGTTTTGTTTAGATTTACTGTTTATAAACTTTCTATTTACACATTTTCAATTTATTTTTTTATTTTGTATTGTACTTTTT
Organism: Aquatica leii; assembly: GCA_035610365.1. NCBI lineage: Eukaryota > Metazoa > Arthropoda > Insecta > Coleoptera > Lampyridae > Aquatica > Aquatica leii. Next base: position 50,058 of record JARPUR010000032.1, on the reverse strand, counting down.
GGTTTTTACTATTTTTATTTATTTTAAAATTTTGAAAATAAAAGCACTTAAATTGTTGCTTAATTTCCCAGAAAACTTTTAGAAAGAAACTTTGTAATTGGCTATGGAAACGACTTAACTTTATAGTTTATATTGTTCAGTTATTATTAAAAAAATTCTTAATAAGAATTTTAAAATTATTCAAATAAAACCAGTAGCAAACTTGCTATACATAATAAGTAAGCCAAAACAATAAGCAATATATAACTGTTATCCTTGACAAATGTCAAATCGTTTGGGTATAATTTTACTTAGACTTTATGTACGTGTTTAGTATTGTAACGGATTTTTCAAACTAATTTATTTACTATATATGACTATCACTCGATATTTATAGACACTTTTTGCGATAAGTCGCAGTTCTGTTTATCTACACTAATATTCATTTTCACGCGGCTTAACTTTTAACACTTTCAGACTTCTCACTAAACTAAACTTAACTTTCCTCGGACATTTCTTATGTTTTTACATTATCTGCATTTTTTACAATGTTAATTAATAATATATGTATGTATAGTGCTGTTAAAAATTCTGCATCACTTAAATCTGCAATGGTCTTTAAAATTTGGCTTTTTACGCAATTTTATCTATTTGCTTGTAATTGGAGTCGATGTTTACCTAAAATTTTAGAAATTTTTTTTTGGAGATTTCAATAAAAAAAGAAAATTGCAAAGCGATTAGGATTAGTTAAAGTTTACTTAAAGTTATTTTGTAAAAAAACAATTTATTTTGTTGTTTACTTTATATATTGACTCCAATAGCAATAACAGACTAAGTTATTGGATCAATAATAGATTTAAATTATTTTTATTTTTTTAAACAAGGTTAAATCGCTCAGTATATAAATCAAATTCTGCTTCTTGTTTACGCGTACACATTTGCTATGGGCATCAATTTTATTTTATTTTTTTTAATCAGTTGTTTCGTGTACTTTTGTAAGATTGGTCATAACGGTAGTAAATAAATCGATAAATAAATTGTTTTCTGAAAATATATTTTAAGTTTAATTTTGCTAAAGATATTTAATATTTTTGCCACAAATAATTTTGATTAGGTATAGTAAAACTATTTGAATGGAAATATATAAATGGGTATAGAGAGGGAAACAGTGAACGCTGATTTTATATCCGCGTTTTGAATAATAAATCGTTGGCTAAAACCACGACGTATAAACATTGTAAAGTAAAGAGTCTCAATGCAAATGTGAAAATGCCACTAGACAAACTGTTTCGCCCTTTGGGACTCTTCAGCAGTAAGATAACACTCGAATGTGCTTCCACAGACCTATAGCTTTATATCAAAAATGATGTTAGTAAGATGAGTGAGATTTGATAGCAGAGCCATCTTATAGTATAAGTTTACTATGCATGAATAATAGTATGCAAATTGCTGTGTAGATGAACACATTGAAAGCTGATTTTATACTCGCGCAATTGAAATAAGTTTTGAATTAACTAAAATCTTAATAACCATTTACATACTCTGCCATCGAATTTCACTCAAATCTGAATAAACTAATTCTTGAAATGCTAATATATTAAAAACAAAACCTCTTTAGGCCTACTTTTGATCTAATCTGAGTAGAAAACATAATTTCGTGATGTGTTCTAGTAAACATAGCAAATGATGGGCTTTTCAAGAATTTCATTATGGTTAGCACTTTGAAAATAAAACTTTTTTAATTTCTTTTTAATTTACCTAAAAAAAATTTTGAATACTTCACATAGATGCTGTTCAGAATCGGTAACTTTGTTTCCAAAATCTACAGCGTAACATCTATGTTCGTTTTACAATAAATAATTTAAAAAAGACAAATAAACCGATTAAAAAAAGAAATGTTTGTGAAGCTACATCAAAACATGTTTCAAAATTGATAATGAAACTGGTGACAAAAATGAACTATTAGTGAGGCACTTAAGTAAAATTTTGAAACAGATACATTAAGTATATTATGCTTGCTGACAGAAGAAACTGTGCCTATTTGTTGGAAAAGTAAATTAAGGCAAAGCATTTACGAAGTATTTTTGAAATACTTGCTGCAAAATCAACAATAGGACCACAAACGAATTATTAAAGCTGCGGCGATTATCATCTGAAAGAGATCAGCTCAGGAGTTTACTAAATAGATACATGCTTTTTTATAGACATGTTTGTGGATAAAGTCTGGAATCATTGAAATTATTTTTTACAGTAATCATTTCCATGAATCAAAAATCAATTGTTTTAGCACGTGAGGTCTTGAAATACGAGACTGAATTCTAAATTACAAGATCTTGTAAATGTGTTATTAGAAGCAGTTTCTATTATGGTATTTCAGACAGTTTCATGCAACCAGTATGTAACAAAAATTTTTACGCCAGAATCGCTAGTTTGTGTCGGAAAACCAATCGAAAAATTCAAAAGCGTTTTTACTGGAATTACCTTAAAACAATTTAAAATTATTATTCTAGCTCTAGAAAAGATAGGAGTTTGTCAAAGATAGTTGTACTTAAAATAACTACCTTCCAATAATGTAGAAAAACGATGAGTTGTTGAGGTACAATAAATAGAGTGAGTAACATTCCAATGTAGAATAAACTAATACAAAACGATACAAATCATCAAAACATCAATTCCCACAAAACTGACAACACAAGTAATTACGTGTTTCAGAAATCATTGCTGACAACTTTGGAGACAGAAAAATGAGCCAACACGTATCTTAAAGAGTCGATACGAGGCATCGTATCTTCTGTCTATATTTGATGACGTAATAATACAAAAATTGTATTTATAAAATTTTAAGCTTTCGCGGTTGTTATGTTTATGATTATAAGGGACTTTCAGCCAGACCGCGTCGTAGTAAAACACCCAGACTTAGGCTTGGTCCTAGTCTCTTCTTGAGAGACAAGCTTGCATCTTTAGAGAAGAATGAAGATGCAATCTGCAATGTCTTGCAAAACGTCAGTTTGTTTGGGTTTATGAACGACGATACGGCAAAGGCCAAGTTCTACTTCTTGTTTTGGCTCTCAAGAAGAGACTAAGGCCAAGTCTAAGTCTGGGCGTTTAACTACGACGCGGTCTAAGCCAAAAGTCGCTTGTAATCAAATTGAATTTAATTGATTGATTTTAAAAAGCAAAATTTGTTGTAGATAGGGAGTTTTGTTGCATACAGCGGTATGGAAAGCACGAATTGACCATACTTCTGAAAATTTTTGTTTTTAATCAAAAAATATCTACGTTGAAATACATGTACAAATTTCTTTATGAAGAAATATTTAAAAATAAATAAAATATTGCTCTGTTTCTATAACGTCCGTTGTTTTTTTATTTTTTGCTACGACTAAAATATTTCTAAAATAAAAATTTTGAAAAAATTACGTCAGTATATTGCGTTACAAAAAGTGAGAACGAAGGTTTTAGTAAATTTTAGACTTTATAAAGATTTTACGAAAAAGTCAATTGTTTGAGGTGAACTAATTTTGAAGCATGTCATCATGGCTAGCTAAGATGTCGATGAGTAGGCATGGATACTATAAAAAAATTATGGGCGCCACTACGTTGTAACTGTAGAATTTTTGGCTCTGAGACGCCAGAGTACATACGCACCCGCAGTCCAAGAAGTTTAGAGAAAACAAACAACTATCAACCAAGTTCTTATTTGCACGTGTTTGACAATCTTTTTTTATGACACCAATATCCTCTTAAAGCAATGCTTTGAGAATCGCACTAAAAGTTTTGGAATTGCCGTCTTCAATATAGGTAATTTATTACAGATTTTTAAAACGTTTGAACATTTTCATACCATTGGCCTCTATTTTTTGTGATAAAACAATGTCGTTTGGAAACCTATTCCTTGGTTCAAATTCAATATTTTCGTATTAAAAGATTGTCTTTTGTTTGGTCCTGATTTACGTAATTTTGTAGGTGTTCTGTCTTTTTACGTAATTTTATATTAATTATAATTGTTAAAAACGGTTCCAATTGTTATGTAATTTTGAGAAAATATTCTTAAAATATAAAATTTAAAAAAAAGTAATATCTATTTACTGGTTTAGTTTTTTTTTCGGATTTTTTTAAAATTTATTGTTCTACAATATTAATTCAATTCATAGAAGAAACAAAATGGGCTTAAGATTCTTTAGTGATTAAACACACATAATTTTTATGCGTAAACTTTGCCTGTATTGTTACGTAAACTTTATGCAGATTATCCTGCAGGAAACAAAAATTATAGTACAAAAAAACGAATCCAAAAAAATATTGTTATAATAATCATAATTAAATTACGATGTTTAAATTCATTTGCGTTTATTAGAAACAAACAAATAGTTTAATGTTAAATAACAACAATCAGAAGTATTTAAAGTAAAAAGCAAAAATGTTTGTGTAGTAATGTAGGTTGTTTTATTATGTTGGCAAACAAAAATAAAATTATAAAAAGTACAAAGTTATTCTACGAATGCCGTTCTAATTATCAAAATAAAATGGCAATTTAGTTATTTGTAGAAACAAAATTAATATTACATAGGTCTTTAGTTAAAGTAAAATTAATAAGATATTAAGTTTTATAATAATTGTTTTTTAAACGTTTTTGCAAATTGATTTTTTAACGCTCTTTTTGTGTAATATATGGTAGTAAACACATTAGAAGTAATTAGCCTTGTACCTAACTTCAAATTAGTTTTTTTTTAATATCAAAAAGGGATTTGGTTTAAAAAAATCCACAAATTGTTATACTTAATAGTTTTTTATTACTAAGAAAGTTTCGAATTTAATTAAAACGTTAATTTTTTAAACCGTCTTTGATTTTTCTTATACATATAGAAACCAAACGATGTCGGTAAGATTGAAGTTTAATCTCTACATCCGTTCGCGTGAAGCTTGGCATACACTTAAGATGAAACTTTTTAATCTTAAGAGTCAAATTATTCACATATCGAATACTTTAATTATAAATTTTTTCAAAAAAAAAACACCTTTTTGATTAAAATGTTTTATATTTTATTTTAATTTAGTAACGGTTTACATTAAAAACGAAAATTTTAAATACTTTTTCTAGCACTGCGATGACATAAGTTCTATAAAAACTATGTAGAGGGCGAAGTACGTAAGTTAAAGTACGAAGTATGAAGCATATGTAATAAGAACAGATGTCTGAATGGCTCTCCCTTGTTTGCAGACCGTGGCAATTGCCAGGTGGTAATTTCTTTTAAGGGAGGGTTACCTACAAGCAGATGTATGTTACCCCCTTACCTTACCCTTACTAGTTTCGCCAATATCTACAACGTGCGTATAGTGTCTTACATTATAAATACAACACACAATGTGCTTTTAAAGGTCTTAAGGTAACTTGATCGCCCACAACCTTTTTGGCAATCTTTTCTTTATACTTTTATACGAATAACAGGTGATTAGATTTTTCAGACGTTGGTTCAGTGACGCAATTCGAACGTTTGAATAGGTAATCGAATATTTATTAATTACATTTTTGGGATTAGTTCTTCCTAATAAAAAGTAACGAATTTAAATTACTTCACCAAAAAATGATTTGGTTAATAACCATATTAGTTTCCTTTTCAAGTTTATGGTGTTTGAAAATTTAATGGGGTTGTTTATTGTGCATATGTGCCCAGGTATTTATCTCGCTCAAAGGAAAGGCAGGTGGTGTGGAAATTAAAGTTTTGTGAAGGGGAGACTAAGAGGCCATACCGCACGTGCTTATACTAATTTTTATTTTCTAATAATCAATGTTTCATGCGCTTGGTAAAGGGCGTAAGTACGTTATTCTCAAAAGTCGAGGGAGCAGAACCCACACTGGGTCGAAAGCGTTTCACGTCAAGATGTTTTTAATACAAACAAAATGTGCCTCTTGAGAAGTTGGCGTGACATAATAATGCGAAATTGTCTCCTTTTGTGTGTTTGCCTTAATTCGTTTCTGAGGACCTACCACAAAATCAGTAGCACAATGATTAAAGCTATCAGTATCGTAAGTTTGATCGATTACCTATAGAAAACGTGGGCGAAATTCGATATTCAGTTTATTTCTTTCTTTATTTCGGTGTCGAATGCATCAATTTAAGATTTATTTACAAGATGCCATCTGCTTTAGTTATCTACAAACAGAATTCGTACTGCCAAATGGTACAGAGATCGTGTTACTATTGTTTGGTCGTTTTAAGGCTGTGTTCTTTATCGGCGCTCGCAGATGCATTATTAATTGTAATTAGATTTGACCGGACTGACCACTACATGGACGGCAAGCTTTTGTATTTTTTTTTTCGATTATCGATTATCGAAACACATTCTCACGTTAGTTTCCGCTCTTGGTAGGATGATACGGTCTTTTAAAGCCGCGGGAGGACCAGAGGATATCCGCTGGCGATGCGGTCCAAGGCACTCGAAGTATCCAGGATTTACGCTGACGAAGTCATACCAATTCATACAATTGAATATTAGTTGTCTTGTTAGAATTACATAACTTCCGCGGTTTACTCAAGTTTAGTAGTCAACAATATCGCGTAATTCTAAAAATTACCTTGAATCTAAACTAATTTAGAAAAAAGCGATAAATGCACGGTTCTGAAAAACCAAAACGATAAGTAACAAGCGAACCAAAATACATTTATCTAAAAAAGCTTCTAATTGATTTTTTTTTAGTTGTCAATTAATGGTGTCCCAAACATAGAATTATAGGATAAATTCAGACAATCAAGAAAGCGGTTTATATCTTTGAAAACGCAATGTAAACACTCGACATTAATGTTTGTGAAGTAACAAGTAAGGTAAACAAGATAAATTTTGTAGAAAACTACGTGTTTAACATCAAAAAGCACATAAAAGACGTGTGTGAACTATAAAATACTTGTGCCCTATTATCATTCGCGAGCTCTCACCTACTTTCAACTTCATCGCTGGGTAACTTTAAACATGTGTTAAGGGCGTAATCCTATGCGGAAATTATAGTTAAACTGTCTCCGATGTTTTTATAGTGACGTAACATAAGACGTCACCTAAGTGTTTACAAACAACCGTAACCTGCGATGTAATCTTTACAAACCACTTACGAATGGGCAGATGTTTTTCGTTTTATGAATGAACGAAGTAAGGTGAACTCTTTTATATTTACGTCTTACCTGCTACGTAAAGAAATCCGCAAGGTTCTTTATAGAAAAATTAATTAACGTTGTGCAACTGCTTGAATAATTTCATTGAATAGTCGCCGATCGCAACAATTTGAAAGTAATTTATCGTTTCGGACACTATTTAATGAGAAACTGAGAAAGTTTAAAGATCTGTTTAGGCAATCATGTGTACTCCATTAAACTATTACTAAAACTAAAGCCCACAAGAATTTACCTAATTGTTTTTAGCGCGTTAATCTCGGTTAAATGCACTAAAAGTTTTATCGTTAAAGCTATTTTCCTATGTATAACGTTATGTATTTTGTACTTTACTATAGAGTGTTGAGGTACAACAAAGCTCTAAGATTTATTAAGACAGTTCCGTTCAGGAGTAATTTTGTGTAAGTGAATGCAAAACTATCTTACAAGCAGATTAGATGTCGCCACTAAAAGCTATTAATCATGGCTATTGTTGCAAGTTCAAGTGACAACCTAAGCGTCATTAAATGGCCATTATCTTCAGAGATCGCAAACTTTTAGAGTAGATTTGATACATCGTTGAAGTAACCAAAAACAAAGTTCCACTGGCCTACTCTGGATGTATAAACAATGTACCCTAACCCATAAAATTCGATTTCTAAAATCGCCCTTAGAACTAGACTCGTAGACGTGCTTGTAAGTAAGAGCTAAGCACGAGCCAAATGTGTATCGTAGGGTGGTAACCTAGAAAAGAAAAGGGGACGATTGATGAAAAAGAAGGGTGCTTATATTAGCTTAGAAAAGGAGGGTGCCTTCTTTGTTACAGAAGGAGAATAAGTCAGCTGGCTGTTTCTGCACTTACTCTCCCTGACATAGATGCAGCTGTCCATCGCCTGGTGCTTTGCTTTTTAACCAGTGCTGGTCCTAATAATTTCTATTTTGTCTTAATACATCTTTATACCAACGTCTGATCAAATCCATCACTGTAATAAAAACACTTAAGCTTGAAAATTTTTCTTGGCACCAACTTCATCAAAATAAAACGTCCGATTTTCGATTTTAAAGCGTACGCCACTGCTTCCTATTCTCATACTTTTATCTCCGCGTACACTTCAGAATAAATACAATCTAGTAAGCGCGTGTCGAGCACGGGGGCCCGTTTTTGACCCTCTATCAACAAAAAGAAAGTCGCCCCTTTTTCGAAACCTACTAGGATTTCCAACAATATTACACCGGGCCCATAATCTTAATGCTTTTATTATGTAAATATTAAACGCAACATCTGCCGCTACGTCACCGATCCAAAGTAAAACGTCATCGAATAAGATAGCTTCCTTGAGCTTATTGTTACGTCACACATAAGAAAACGGTCTCAAGGTTGTGTTATGTCCGGTGACGTCACATCTTTCATCTCTCTTCGACAATTTCTTGCTTCGGCGGACCCACGTTGAATGGAAAAACCGGATGTAAGAATCATGTTGCGTTAAAGGTTAAGGTTTTCTTGACACAATTCGAATACATCAGATTAGGAATTACGTAAATTATCTTACCCCTGTGGAATATAAGTGACCCGGAAGTGTTTTACAAGTTTAAGGAGGGTCGCACAACAAGTTAAGAAAATCTGCTTGAAAGGAGACACCTGTTGAATGAAAATCTTAGAAAGGGGGTCTATTGCCCTATAAATTCCTTCCGAGGAGCAACAGTTGGCCGTTCTTAATTTAATATCGTATTAGTTTTTTTATCTTTCCGATGCATTTTGGCGGAAAAATTGAAATTTAGGTTCCATGAATTCGTTCGCAGAATTCATAATGGAATGCACTAAATAATGCATATCAGTGAAAGGGTTTTCTATTTTACGGACAGATGCCAGGGCGAATATATCAACTGTCACATCGCACCGCTCGTACTCGTATTATAATTTTAAAAACTGCTGCATTTGAAGTATAACCTTTTTCGATGCAAAATTTTGATTTTTACAAAATAATTTTCTGCGTTTTCAAATGGCAAATACATCAACTACGATAAGTATCAATTATTAATAGACATATTAAGGTATGATAAGCATCACCTTGCATGCTTGGACCGAGGTGTTTCCGAGGTCTCTGACGGGCCTGGCGTGCATTATGGGTACACCCTACCGGGACCGTGTATTGGGTGCGCTACTTAGCTACGTCCGTTAAATTCTGAGCTTCCGCCTCGCTACTTCCGTTGTTTTCTTATATCTAACCCTAGTCGCTACAGGTGCGACTTAATTATTACTTACTTATTACTGTATCTGCTTGCAAGCAACCTAATCCGTCACAATCATTAGTAAAAAATAGAAACAGAATCAAAACTGTTATCAATAATCTATAACATAATATCCCATGCTCGTTGCACGCCCTACATTTACATGACGTTTTTAAGGGATAAGATAACACTCATCTTTCGTACCAGCTGTATTAGGGGTGGTTCAGTTTAGTTTTCATTGATTGCGCATCAATTTTATGAGGCATGTACCTTGCGAAAAAAAATTCATCAAGTACCATCGAGTTTGTTATTATATTTCCGATTAATGCAGCTTGCCTCGAACGCATCTGCAACAGTTGCAAATATTTCGATCAAAAACATGTTTGTTGTTGTGAGAAAGGGGTGGGTTTCCTTTTGAAGGAGTTAAGAAAAATATCTTTATGGGTCAAAGACCTTTTGCGTTCTTTTATTTTTAAACAGGTAAGTAAAGGTTTAAGGAACAGGCTTACCTAACACGAAATTTTGGTGGAAATGCATCTGCGTTCGAAATTTACATCTGCTACCCTTTAGAAACGAATGTTTAAGAAGTTGTGGCGATTTTTGGAACGATTAAGTAAATCACCGGAGGACAAATTACTTTAAAAAGACATCTGGAAACATTTGTTCAACAAGGTGACTATTTTCTAAGGTTGTAAATCACCTCGAATAGGTTTTTCTAGTGGTTCGAAGTACCAATTAGGAATATCTTTAGGTAATACGTTATTAAAAGACCGGAAGTTGTAGAACAGGGAAACAAGAAGTTTTGCAAATTCGGGTATTCAGACAGGTGGGTTTCTTAAGAATTGATAATCGTAAATGTAACATGCCAGGGCGATTGTTGAAGTGGTTTATGAGAGTTTTAAAATTAAGGAGAGCAAAACCAGGTGGTAGGCGTGATGTTTGATCTTATAATGAAAGAAATAGAAACCTTTTTGTTACGAAGAAGATACAAAACTTTGAATTTATGACTGAGAATTATACTTTTGCACAAAACGTTTCCTTAAAAGATTTACGTGAATATAAATCGAATAAAATTGTGGAAAGGTATGTAAATAGTTTTTCGACGCTTCAATATTGAGTATCAGTGACATTATCTTGACGTGAATTATAAAGCAATTTATGTGGAATATTATATGTCAATGAACATATAGTATAAATGGCATCATAAAGCAAAACACATATATGAAAACGCAGAAAATAAATGCAAATATTTGCATTCAAGTACACTGTCCCTACATAATTACCGAGAATAACAAACCAAAATGAAAAATCAACAAATCGCTCTCAAAAACACCTATGTTGATAAATGAAACGTACCAGAAAACGTTCTCAATCAATCCCTTTTTTATATTGATATTTAATGTATTTAAGTGAGACGAAATGTTTTCCGGTAATGTGCTTCATGAAAGGATGGATTTTTCTACAGCCTGCTGAAAATTAACGCCGGTCGAGGATGAGGAAAATGAAGTACAAGCGCATGTGCCAGTGGATTTAAAAGCGGCAATGAGGGAAAATCAAAGAGCGCACTTTTGAAACGATGACCGCTCGTTCGATCGATGTTTTATACCGGCTAAGCCCTGGCCACACCCAGGCTAATTGAATGATGACTGCACCAGACTTCTGAATTCACAATCTATCATAAATTTTAAACATTTTTTTCCTACCTAAATAATCTGCAACACTGAATAATTGTCGTATTGGCTTACACGAGCAAACGAGTTTGCAATTTGAAATCAGTTTTGTTGTAAATAAGTTGAAATAATAAAACATTGAAAATTTAGCTGGAAATGCAATTGTCTTTAATTCCATCAAATGCTATTTCAAGTGCGTTCGGGTACTTAAAGTTCGACATAGTTTTCGAGTCCTCGTGTGTTTTTTTTTTCAGAGCACACGGTTATAATTTTTATTAAATTTTACCATTGTAGTAAAGAAAAGTTTGCTTAAGCGTTCTTTACGGTTAAGATGCATTGAAATTTAGTTTTGTTTTTCAAACACGCATAAATTGAGTCCTAACTAAAACTACATACAGCAATAGGTACTTGCATTAATTAATAACTTTTACATCTACCAATTTATAACGATGGAAACACAATATTATTTTTCTGTAATGTAGAATTTATTACCACGCAAATAATTGATTTCTTAAGAAACGTTATATTATATTTTTCCTCAACCTAACAGCAAAAATTAAATCATCATTTTCTTATTAGATTCAAATACAAACTAAATTAAACAAAAAATAAAATACAAATTTCTTATATTGCTAAATTTAAAATCATTTAGAAAAGTTGCATTTTACTCCATAGCAACCTCTTTACTGCATAGCAACGAATTGTCAATTTTTACAATTCAATAAATTTATTTATTTTCATCAATATAAACATAGAACACACAATTGTTTATATTAAAAAAATTAACAACACGACTGAATATTAACTGGAGCCGTCGAATTTGCATCAGGAAATAGAAATAAATTCTACTCAGTATCACATGGAGTTGTGAGCTCGGCTGCAACTGCAGTTTGCTCAAGATTTTGTTGTGTTTGTGGAAAAGTCATCGACGATGCTAGTTCTGCACTATTCAAAATAATTTTTGATATTATGGTTCCTCTAGATATCTTTCAACAACACTATGATTGCCATAAACTACTTTCATCAACAAATAAGTATTGTCTGGTGTAAAATTCCAAAAAACTACATAATGTTTCTCCATTGACAAAATTTTTGACTTTTTTAGCTCATAATTGAGCCGTTGGAAACCTGAGTGGTCTAAATTAAAAAAAATGGGAATTTGAGATAATAATATATATCTACGCTGTGACCAAATTTCAGAATTTCTCTCTTAGATGTCACTTTAATGTTTCGGTGTGTAATCGGCTTGAAAGCGTTCTCGGTGTCATTCGGTTTGTGTCAACCAAAGTTTCTTAGAAAATGAGTTCTAGTGAATCAGAAACAGTTGCCGTTTGTTTGAATGTATTAAACAATGTTGCTTGGATGCGAAGTAATAACATTCTGCTGAACTTTCATTGTTTATTATTTTGAAACGAATATACACAACGTTTCGATTGCTGTGATATCTGCAATCATCATGAATGTGAATACTAACAAAACTTAGAAACTACTGGAGCTTATATACTAAAGACATGTTCGATGAAGCGTTCAGAACAAAATCAACTTAGCGTAACAGATTAATTAAGAAAAATTACTTAGTGAAGTTGTTTTAGAGGGATTTCGATTAGTGGTTTCCATATGTTGCTTATCTCGACACTCTGGCTGGCTGAAAATTTGCTTTTTGTTGTTATTCTGATAAATGCGGCTTCTTTAAATTTCCTGATTTAGTACCAACAAGTGTTTCTCTCTGTGTATGATTTTTGCTTCCGACCATTTCATTCGATGTTGGTTATCCCACGAATGTTGCGCGATGCCGTACTTAGTAAAGTCTCTCCTCTCTGTGTGTGCGTCTGATGTTCTTTCAGTCTGAATGTCAAGTGGTCTTTTGGTTTCTTCCACGTATGACTTGCCACATTCACATGGAACTTGGTAAATACAGTTTTGGGGAATCTCGACTTGTTTCTCTTGGCTTTAGTGTTGGAAATTATACTCCTAATAGTGGTCGATGATTTGAACACTGTATTTAAGTTGTAGCTTTTCCCTATACGTTTTATTGATTCTGATAAACCTTTGACATATGGGATGCTCAGCAGTGAATCGGGCACTTCTTCTGTTTTAGGTTGTTCCTTGGTGTTCAATTGCTTTTTCCGTAAAAGCTCTTCTACAATCTTTTTCTGGACAAACATTCTGCCTTTAGATCGTTTCTAATGTTTTTGATTTCTTATCGTAGCCCTTTTTTCTGTGTTGCACAACCTGTACGCTCTGTCAATTCAGGACGATTTTACTACTCTCCCCTCTTCGTACGGAGTGTGGAATGGTTGGATTCAAAGTTAAGATGTCGACCGGTGTGTGTCGGTTTCCTGTAGACAGTCGTTTCCATAATTCTCTTGTTCTTTGTTACGTGAACGTCTAAAAAGGAGAGTGAGTTCTCCTTTTCCTTTTCCAGTATAGTGAATTTAATGGATGGGTTTGATGTTGTTCAGATTTTTGTAGAAAAAGGTCTAGTTGCCGATTACTGTGATTCCAAATTATGAAAGTATCGTCAACATATCTGAAAGCCAAGTGTTTTGGGTTTGAATTTTTGATTTTTCTATGGCTTGGGATTCAAACCAGTTCATGTAGATGTTGGCAGACTACTGGGTGATAGAGATGAACCCATTAGTAGTCCTTCGTCTTGAGTAAAGAATCTGTTTTTCTCATGAAAGTACACGAGTTCTTGAAGCAACATTCTAGGAACTTCATTATTCCTTCTTACAGGCAGCGTGGTTCTTTCCTGAAGTTTTTTCATCTTCTCGGAGCTTTACCTGTTTGAATGATTTTCAATGCTTCTTCAACTGGCACATTAGTATAAAGACTTTCTACGTCGAAGCTGACTAATTGATCCCGTGGTTGCAGCTCTATTGTTTTCAGAATCTCAATTAAATGTTTGAAGTCTTTGACAAAAGATGAGCTGTTCTTCTGTAGTGGTTGCACAATTGGTAGTAAAAATCTGGATAGCTGGTTATCGGTCGAAGCGGCATGTTGTTTTTATGTATCTTCGGTAGTCCAAATAGATGCGGCGGTTTGCTGTAGTGTGGTGTTAGCATCGTTCTCATCCTTGGTGTTTGATGTCTTTCGTAGAGTCTTAGGACTTGATAGATCCAAGCTTGCTGTCGGATCTTTCTTCAGTCTGCGATAATTCCCTTGATTTAAGACGTCTTTAATTTTTTGGTCGTAGATGGTGGCATCCATGATAACAGTTGCGGCCCCTTTGTCGGCTGGAAGTATTTTAATGAATTTGTTCTTCCGTAAATTTGTGAGAGCTTTTTCCTCATGTTTAGTGATGTTGGTGTGTTGTTTTCTTTTCTTCTCTAGAGCACTTCTGATTTTCCACTTAAATTCTTCTGCTTCTGTTGGATTCAAACGTGTTGTTTTGACGGCACTTTTTAATGATGTCTAGTATAGGCACGTGTTTTGGGTGTTATCGAAAAAATTGAGCCTTTTACTCTAATAGAGTCGTTTCTGTAGCAGACCCAGTGGATGTGTCGATATGTTGACTATGGTTCTCCTTGCATTCTTTTGGTTGTCGGCTGCTTTCTGTTGGTTTCGTGTTCAAGTTTCTAGCCCCATTTTTTGTCGTGTTTTTGGGTGTAGTTGTTGTACCTTCATCGCAAGTAGCGTCTATTTTGCGGAATATTGGTGTGTAATTCTTCTTCCAATGTGAACTCTTTTTTATCTCCTCGAATCTTTGTGTGGCGTCTTGGAGTAATAAGTTTTCTTTCCATCGATGGTGGTTGATTTGTGTCCGGATAAGCGCAAAACTTGCTCGTTCCAGTATCTTGAGGGCTCTTGTTACTGGTATCGGAGATTTCACTCTGGAAGCCATCTGGTATAACTTGGTTGTCTCTTGCTCCTCCGTAACAATTCTAATGTGTGTCTCTTCCTTTGTAATCTTGATCATTCCTTGAGGAACATTGGAGTACAAACAGAAATTTAAAGAAGCGGCATTGATCAACAACAACAAAGAAATTTTCAGCCAGCCAAGTGTCGATATAAGCAACTTATGGGAACCACTAATCGAACCTCTAAAACAACTTAAACTTCTACTAAAGTAATTTTGTTAATTAATCTATTAATTATTAATTCATTTAATGTAACTTCGAGTAAATTTCTAGAAAATACAAAACTAATCAGAAGCTTCAAGCTGTAGGGAAGCGTTTTAGGGAATACAACAAGCATATAAAGTCGATTCGTAAACGATGTAGAAATTTGGGACTTGAATATGTTGTAAAGTTTTATTGCCAACATTAGTTGCAAATGCAAAAAGAATTGCTTTCATAGAATCTGTAGTGAAGAAGATAGAAGAACCGTTTTCGAAAATGGGAAATTTTTCAATGCAAAATGCGTTTGTCTGCGGTTTAGTTATAACAAAATGACGTTAAAACACATCGTCTGCTAAGAAACGCAAGATAGACCGGCTAAAAAGTTTATCAAGAACTAATAATGTAAACATTGTTAATACTTCTCAGAATGTTTGTAAGGAATATTTTCTCGCAAACATTCCAGATATCGAATGGACGGCTTTGAAACGAGCACTTCTGTCATAAATACTCCAGGTGAAGATTTACGGGGAAAACATCAACTAAAAATAAAACTCTTGACGAACAAATGGAATATGTTCCGCACCAGATCTAACAGATTTCCTGCTTATGACTCGCGTTATACACGTACGCATTAGATTAATGCTATAATTTGGCTACAAAGAGAAATGCTTAGGAGAAAACCGCACTCCTGTTACAGAAGTAATTTTGATACAGGAATATATTCCCATAGAAATTTTATTCTTCATTTTCACACTTCTTCAAAAAACACTGAACTGGAAAAAGCAAGAGAAAGTTTAAAGGACCATTGAGCTTCGTCTATCATTTGATAAGGGTAAAGTTTATGTGGGTTTAACTTTTGACCTAGAGAAAGCTTTGCCATATACTGCACGTTGACGTGCTCGATTTCATACTATAAGAAGAAACATGCATGTTTACAATCTTGGCATACCTGAATTAAATGAAGAAGAAACAGGGCTCATGTACGTCTGGGATGAAATTACTGCATCTAGGGCAGCTCAAGAAATAGAATCATGCATACGCAAACATATTATGCAAAAATGCATTAAGGGCAAATCACATAATTACCTGTAGCGATGCATTCGGCGGTCAGAATAGAAACTTACTAAACAATGTTTATTTTGGCTCAAACTTTTTGGCTAATACAATCTTGCAAGAAATTAATCACAAATTCATGGTTTCTGGACATTCTTTCTTGCCGAATGATAGGGATTTTGGGGCACATAGAGCAATATGCTATACAAAATCGAATAAAATACTTAAGCCAGAAGATTTTTATAATAAAAAAGTGCAGACCCAAGAAACCATTTTCTGTCTCTGCTGTGAAATGAAGCAAAATGACTTTTATTCCTCCAAATTGTTGGAAAAAAAAAGCTGCAACACGTCGCAAAAAAAAACGAAGCCAGTGGTTCTGTATCCTGGTTGAAAATTCAGAGTGGCTTCATTTCAAAAAAAAAAAAGATCCAACCTTATAAATTTTTATATAAGGGAAACACTAAACGAGGAGGTTTTCCTTTCGAAGTAATTAGTTTACTTCCAAATCGCAAAGGACACCAAAAAAATTTTAAAAATTTTTCTCTTGAACCTCCTCTGCCGTGGTAAACAAAGAAGAAAAAAAAATATAGAGGAGCTTCTTTTCAAATTATTCAAGGATATGACATAACTACAGCCTTGAACATGTAGAGTAGAAGACAGTGGTCCACTCGAGTCTGATTTGGAAGAGGACGCATAAAAAAATTTGAAATATATTTTTATTCTGTAATTCCATAATTTTATTTTTCAGTAGTAAAATATATATTTTTTTAATTGCTCTGACCGTAGTTTCTACTTTTTAAACATATTAAAGCGAAAAAAATTAAATTTATTCCTCATTATTTTCCATTTCTTAATACTGACTGTGCACTCAGTTCCGGAAAACGGTTGAAAGCCATAGTGGTCTAAATAAAAAAATTCAAAATCAAACAAAATTGTAATAAATTACTTTTTTACCTCATGGATATTTAACATCTTTCCTAAAACATTTCGACAGAACATTCTTGCCAAAATTTGGGGATTTTTCAATAAGAGTATAACTTTAGATCAATTTATCTCACAACAGAATTTTTGACTTAGACCACTTTTCAACGCCTCAGTATTATCATTTTTGACGTTTCAAAAGGCAACCAACTTCTTAAACTGAGAAATGTCTACATTTTCATAAATTTGAAGGGAGTGTTTTTGATCTTTTTTATCGTTTTGGCCTAATACAACACTATACAATTCAATGGTACGGTTTCTGTTATCCTCCTTATTTAACTGTAATTAATACTATTGGATTCTTCGTTCAAGGAAGGGCATAAAAAAACTGCCTCAGTTTTTCTTTATGGCATCATTTATTTGCGTTGGAACGAAGAATCCAATAGTGTTAATTATACAATTCAACTTCATTTCTTACATTTCTACCTTCCTATAAAAGTAAACCAGAACAATAGTTTCCGTTAACTCCTTGTACTTTTTCTCTTATTCTCCAATCGCAAAATAAATTGTAGCACATTTCATATTTTTGTTTAGATTTTTCTGGAAGCAAATACGCACCTCGTTTCTTCGGCAACGTTTATAATATTTTCCTTCTTTAGTAGACAAACATAATAATTCTGACACTACGTCTTTTGATTCGTTTATTTATGTCGTTATATGTAATTTAAGTGCTATGGTATGTACCTACTACTTTCAGCTAACGCGTTAGAAAAGTGATTTCACTAAAGTTTTCTAAACCTGTTGCGATTTAAAAAATGTGTTTGAGTTTTACATCAAAAAGACTGTTAAGAGAGCACAAGAATGTGTTTAGAAAAATATCAATCAGCAACACATAACTGAACATAATGTTATTACAAAGTTCTCCAAACTATAAAACTGTTGATATGTTAGGAAGACAATTAAAGCATGCTTCGAAAGAAAAAAAAACTGAATTTCTCTATTTTTTTGAGAAAAATGTCTAAATGGAGGAAGCTATACCCCATTACGCAAAGAATGGAAAAAATTTCAAACATCTCCTATTTATAAAAAATCCTAGTTATAGAAGGATCATGTAATACCAAACCATAGGCAGAATATACTCCGAGACTACTGAGAAACCTAATCGAAGAGGAGATCAGAAAAAAGAGACCTGGGCAAGTTTTTTGAAAGCTGGACGATCGACTAGCATGGACAATGCTTTTTACCGTTAAAAATAACCTTTAAAAAGAAAAAAGTGCAACGAAACAGAGAGATCTACAGAGCTTTAATAGATCTGAAAGAAGCGAACTTATCTCAAGGCCCAAGAAAATCTTAGAGATCAATCAAATTCTGATTCGTGCTACACCAGATTTATTGGGTCAGAACTACTCCTACAAGAATTAAAATAGGCAGTAAAGTATGTTAATACCACAAAATGACTAAGACAAGGTTGTTGTTTATCTCCCTGCATTTTTAAAATCTTGTGAAAATGGGTAAGGAAAAAATACAAAACTACTACTACTAACTATGGACATTGGCACATCATTGACGTTGTTTTTTGCAGATGACCAGATAGTCATTGCTAAAAGCTTTAAAAGAAAGAAAAAAGAGTACGAAATGGCCTTGCAGATGAATCTCAGGAAATACTAAAATCTTATAGTACGCAATGAAGAAGTAAACGCTATCTAATCTGTGATATCGGCACAATAAACGGTAAAAATATAGTAAATATCTTGGAATAATATTCAATAAAAAAAGTAACAGTGAAAGCAAATACAAAAATAGCAAAATCACAAAAAACCATATACAGGGTATGTATAAAATGACAAAAAACTACACGCTGTGACCTTTCTTCGTTCAATTTCGAATCGAAAAATTCTAATTTAAAATTGTTGTATTATGCATGCGTCTTCAGGAACATTCACATTTGGCAACACTGTGTAAACCAGCGCACAGGACTGTACTACCTGCCGTTGGTATTTCCTCTATTTCAATCTCTAAAAACATGTTAGTTAATGTTAATTTAGAATGTATTTTCCAACAAATTTTTTTACACTAACTTCTACAAAATTGTTCGAATTGAAATCTATATCTGTTTCTACTGCACATTTTTGCAATTTTCTAGGTATCGTCTGGACTTATTCATTCGAAATTTTTAATATCGTTTCTTTCTGTAACTTGATCAGCGGTTTGGGGAAACGTTGCATGCACTTAACATCTCTTTAATGAAACAAAAACAAAGAAGATTGATATTGACAGATTCTCGCATTCTTACATTACGAACAAAGTGAGCAGAAGCTCTATCGTGTATGTAAAGATCATGTTTATGGCGTATGTTTAACGCCATCTCGTCAATAACTTGTTCCAATACATTAAGGTACTCATTGGGATTAAGAACGATTTGATATCGCGGAAATGGTATTTGGATAAATTGGACCAACAACCCTGTAATTTATTATGTCTAGTCAAACGTTAATGGAAAAACCTTCCTTGGTGACCATATTCTCTAAATTCATGCCGATTTTCTCATTTGCCCAATAGTAAAGATTATGAGTATTTAAGAAATACACCTTACAGTAAATATAGATCACTCCTTCCAAAAAATACATCGGAGAAAGTAGCCACCATTTTGAATCGAATTTAATAATGTGTTACACAAAAATTAATCGTTATATGTTGTCGTTATCATAGAGAAGTGGAACTTTCGAAACGCGATATTGATGAAAGCAAGTTTTCTTATAGAGTCTTGTTTACTATTTAAGGTTGAAGCTTACTGTCCGGTACTAAGCGAAAGATCTTCGTGTAGATGAACACCATACAACATGGTTACAGAAGAACCAGGTTGGATTGACCTTTATGCCGGTATTAAAGAGCTACGAGAAACATAATTGAAACATGTGCAGATTTCAAAGTTATAGAGAGCAAAAATTAGAGCATACTAGTCATCAATTTTTACAACTTGAATACCACAAAGAAAGAATTGAAATTGGTAGATACAAAACCTATGCAAAAAGGAAGAAGCAATGTAATTGTAAAATTGTTTTTTTCGGTGCTTATACGCAAATCCTGAAACTTCTGGAGTCTACAAAATTTCTTGTTGTTTCTGCAATTCACTTTATATTTTGGACAAACTAGTAGAAAGTTTAACGAGCAGTCGTTAAAATAAAAAAATCTTAAGCAATTCGTAACAATTTGTTTAATATTTCTCTTATAAGAGATTTTTTTGCAGTTCACTAATTTGTTTCTCAAAAACTACATATCCAATATCACTAAAATATTAAAAGACACGACATTGACATCTGTACCAACATCGAGCAAATAATAGTTTCAATTGCATCTGTATACTGACAATTTTATAGCATGATTCAATTTATTGATCAATTCATGAGTCAAGTTAACTTTCGATTTATTTTTGTGTGTAATGCATTATTATTGCTCATTTTTTTCGTGATCAACAAATTGATTAATTCACCAATGAAAAAAACATCTTCTGTTTTTCATAAATTTTTAGAAATTTTGACGTTGCCAACTAACGTACAGTAATGGTATAGTTTAAGCTTGTTAGCCAGATCAATAAATTGATCCAAGTTAACTTTCATTTATGTGGTTGTATGTTATGACTCCGAACCTAATTAGTCAATTTTGATTAGTTTATTGATGAAACAAGAAAAATGTTATATTTTTCATAGTTTTGAGGGATTTTGAAAATTTGCTATCTAATGTACATTAGTGTTATAGGTTATTAAACAAAAACATTAACTTGATACTGTTAGCAGTTCGTACTGGAAGGGTGGTAATTCTTAAATTGACAAAATCTTGATCTGTGTAAAACGATCAAAAGTATTTTTTTATAAGTTGATTAATAATTGGAGGTCAATTTGATTAATAAATTAGTGAAGTTAACCTTCGAGTTATTGCTATGTGTAATAAAAACATAATTGGTAATTTTTTTATCAATTTATTGAAGAAATATAATATCTATTTTTCATCAACTTTCTAGAGATTTTGGTATTTCGGCATTGCCAACTATTGTATAGTAATGTTATAAATTGTGAAATAAAAATATTAGTTACTGTAATCAGTTAATACCGGTAGGGTGGGTATAATTAATTTGACAAAATCTTTATCTGTGTAAAAACAATCCAAAGAATTTTTCTGTTGGACAAAAAATTGATCAATCATTAAAAGTCAATTTGATCAATTAATTAATCAATTTAATTTTATTTTGTGGTTGTGTGTAACTTTACGAATATAATTGGTAAATTTTTTCTTTGATCAAGAAATTGATTAAATTATTGTGATGAAATAGAAAATGTTTCTATTTTTCACATATGATTGATAGTTTTTTTCTATGATTAAGAAATTGATCAATTAATTGGTGGGAAATAGAACAGGTTACAGTTAGTAGTCAAATTGTACCGATAGGTTGGCAATACTTTAAATTGACAACATCTTGATTTGTTGTAAACCATTTAAAGTAAAGTTGAAGAGTCAATTTGAACAATATAGTGATTAATAAATTGTGCCAAATTCATCTTCAATTTATTGTTGTATGTAATACAAACATTATTAGTCAATTTTTCTATGATCGAGATAGTGATGAAATCAATTTCTAGGATTTTGTCGTTGCCAACTCTAATACACAGATCAGTAATGTTATAGGATTTATGAAATAAAAATTTTAGTTGACACTGTTAGCAGTTTGTACCAATAGGGTGGCAATAATTAAATTGACACTGGTAATAAAATCAGAAACTCTTTATTGAAAAAAGTTATTTGATTAATAGATGTTCATTTAATCAAGTTATTGTCTATTTATCAAGTTTACAAAAACATTCGAATTTAAAATCGTTCTTGTTTATTAGATGAAGAGAAAAGCGAAACGGTTTTGAGAACCGACTTTCGGGAATAAGACAAAAAATGCATTGTAGATTTTATAACGGAAATGTATAGATTAAAACTACGTGCGTGGGTTGTTTTGTATAATTAAATATTTTATTTTAAAACTTTCCAGATTAAGAATTCAAGGTTGTCATAAAGAAATAGATAAGATGTTTGTTTCCAATTTAGCAATGATTCGTAATTGGTTTATAAGAATCCTCTAGGGATTAAGATATATTTCGCTTGACACTTCAGAGTATCTTTTGCAGTATGATTGTCAAAGAGGGTGTAAGTATGATTCGGTTGTAATTATAACCTTTTAATTGGCTTTATAAGTTTTATTAAGTTGATTGATAAAGGATAATTATTCTTAGACGGGTGATAGCTTGACAGCCGCTGTTGCTTTCTCTATAAAAGGTGCATGCGATCTTATGGTTAGGTTACGACCTTTCACACCCTAACATCTATACTATAATTACAAACAAAAATCTATCTTTGCAGCTGAAAATTTTCCGATTAGGACACATTACTAATGAGTTCTTATTAAACGCCCTCGAGTATAATTTGTGAACATATGGTAGATGAAGACGATCGTACTTAATTTATTGGCAGTCTTACACTTTTGGTTTTAGATTTTGCTTACACCCGTTCAGGCCACCCTTAAGGAAATGCATTAAAAACCAGCTGGAATCATAGTTGGATTATTTCTTTGATGACATTTCTCGTGACTTGCTGTTTTCGATGTAAAGCTCGATCGGGTCTTAGACATGTGTGCTAATTTACGAATTATAGAAACAGTTCCATTTCGATGCACAAAAAAGGTAACATTAGGGGTTATTAGCTGTTTTCATCCAACAATAACTATATTTACCTTTACGCTTATAAAAAAAATATATATATACATGAAACATTTTATAAATCAAAAGACTCGCTCTTTTTAAATTTTTATAATTTTCTTTTACGGTGATTCACTAAAAGCTCGATTTTCTATAAATAAAAAATGGAATGGAGGAGAAAAATTTCCATCTATTTGGATTTCCCAGTACATCAAACGCGAAGAGAACGAAATCTTTTTTCCAGAGTTCAGTGAATGAGTCGAACTGACCCTTGCCTTGTTTTATTTAAAAAGTAAAACTATGAATGCCCTTTTCGCTGCACCAGCCATACATCCTATTTCTAATTAGAATACATGCGCAAAGTGAACTGAAAATTAATTTTGATCGTTTCTGAATGCACAGCTTTTATCTTTTAAATTGATAATTAATGAAATCTCGTTACTAAATTATCATAATGGCGATTTTTCTAGAAAAAACTTTTTGTTGCCGTCGACACCATCTGAAAGCTTCGATTTTTTTGAATCGCTGATTTATCAATTTCAACAAATAATTCTAACTTAATAGTCATAGGCTTGTTTACCTCATAAAACTACAAGAGCAGCAGCGAGTTGATGCACTCTGAAAGAAGTTATTCTGGATTGTTAATAACTAACAATCGATACCTTGAGAAGAGTTCATAAGCTGTGGTATGTAAGCAAATATCGGAAACTCTTATATTTTATCTACACGTATGCTTAAAATTTTTAAATTCAGATTGTTTAAGGAGATAAAAAGCTGATGAAATGGAAAATAATTGAGATTTACGTATGAGAATTGGAATTTTAAAAGCTCTATTAATTGTCGTTGATTAGCTTTTATTTCGCGTTTTCATTGCCATTGCTTTCTTTAATTGGATTACGTTTTGTCTTCTTTGTTTATTTGTTTTTATTGTAGTGGCGTTTAACCAATGGTTTTTATTCGTACCAAACTCTGGTTTCACATTACTTAAATGTAATTCATGAATCTTAAGAAATGAGTTTAAAATGCAATTAACGCTAAATATATTCGTAAACAGGAAAACAGAAGAATTAGAAAAATAGAAACTACAAAAAGAAAAATTCAAGTAAGTGCGTAAATAATCATATCCACTGCAGGTAATTACACATTTTCCGGATTTCAATACGAGCAATTCCTGCAAGACCAAACACAATAGTTTCATATACACGTGTAACTTCCGATGTTTTTGCTTACTCTGCATCAGTGCAGAAGAATGAAGAAATCACATTTTCCACTAGAGAGGTACCGTCTCCTTCACCCAAATCGCCCCTACATCCTAAGACCACTCACAACCCTTCCTACCAGTCTTAACCGTACGATGTAAAGAAGGAACGCAATGAGAATCCCCTAGGCTCGTAGTTACACCGACGATAAAAATAAAAACTGTCTTGATTAATTACTAAAGATGTTTCTTTACGCTCGCTGCATATATTTTTCTTTATTCAACTCTAACTTTTAATCCTTGCCAATCGAACGTTACTAATCGATTCGTCTTAATTAATTTCTTTTAAATTTATTTAAAAGAATCAATTACTGTTTAATTCTAATCTATTTAGTAAGCGTCGGTAACAACTTGATTACAACTTCGTAAAAAAGGAGTTATAAGATAACTCGAGTTTGTAAGAAATTCTGCATGAAGTATTAATCCAACGACTTGAGACCATTGATTCACCGGCTCACGGAAGAGGGAACGCGAGATCAATACAAACTGTCGAAACCACTTGTGGTGTGGGGCAGGTTAGGGAAGAAGTTTGCACTCGCTGCAGTCTTTACTTCCTTCACTTCCCTTTAACCCTAAAGCTTCTGTCTTAGCTCACTGCACTAGATTTATATAATTATGAAAAAGGAGGAAAGAAATCATTTTGGTATTTCCAACACTTAAGCCGCAATTTCAAGCGACCATCATTATAGACTTCAACAGGACTGACAAACACAAATTTAAAAAAAAAAGAAAAATTGGATTTATTAAAATAAGATCCAGACAGAAACACGCATAAACTTCATTCACATAAAAGATATCGATCTCAAAACACCCTAAAAAGAAACGGGGAAAAATCGTCCTTGCAGACAAAGCAACCCCATTTTTTTAAAGGAAGTTGAGACAAAGTACTGTGATGTAAAAAGTAATTTTAAGTTTAGCACGCAGGCTAACTATGCACGAGCCGAGTAATGAATATACAAAAAAAATAGAAAACGGAACCGGACAAACTGGACGCAACAATCAGTGGGCCCATCTCCGGCGGCAATCACACCTTTTGGCGTCACCTGGTTCTTCCGGTGGTGAAATGCAGTCCACTTAATGTTGTCGATTTTTTATTAATCCACATCGTGGGTAACCAAGACTGATTGCAGCAGGAAATGTAAAAACTACACTTATGGATTTTACTGGTGTAAAGCATATGTTGTGAAGGAAATAATTATTGGACTCGTGCCGGGGTGGAAAATTTTACTTAAATTGCGAATTCAAGTTGGACGCGTACTTAAGGAAGTGGATTTACCAAACTATGAGTTCTCAAAGAGCGAACCGATCTGCGTGAGATATCTTAGTACTCATCTTTTGAAATGCTTTTTCAACCACCATGTCTCCGAAACGAGAGGGATAGGGTTTCCTTCCTTCCCGTATCCGTGTTATTCATACAGGAAACTGTAATCATTTACATATCTTTAACCTTACACGGTCGTTTAAAGGCGACAACGTCAAATCCCTGAAATTATTGTTTACGGTGAAAAAAAAATTATACAAATTGAATTAAAAACGTAATAAAAGCTGCACTCGTAATTTTAATAATTAAATATAACTGGTCTTTGATCGTGGAAAATAAAGAGATAAACATACAATGCAGTTAGCTTAAAGCAATCGATTCAACTCCATTAAAAATTGAATACAAAGCGAATCTGTTATTTTATAGACAGCAGGACAGCACTTAAAAAATATATTATCAAGGTATAATATGCGAGAACGAGACAAGTACGTATTCGTCTCCCCATTTCAATACATCTTAGAGGGTGAAGACAAAGCGAAACTGCTCTCAAGTGTCCGCTTGGATTCTTTTCTACCCCAGTTATTAATATCTAAATATATGTCCATTACAGTCTCGGGCAAATTTTGAAATTTGTTAAAACTTACCTCATCAAAATAAGTCAGTACCATTGTATAATTCGAGCTTTTATTGGATTGAGCTGGAGTGTCGCTTTTATTGAGGGTTGTGTAACCTTTACTCTAGGGATGAAATGACTTTTTGAAAGAAACACTAAACAGTTTCAACTTTTATTACGTCCTTTGCGGTTACAGACGTGATATAATGTTAAAATTTATGCTTCTTTTCACGATAAGATTTTTTATAGTTAATTTTCATATGCGGTATATTGCGTTGGATTTACGATCAAATTTAAATACTAAAATTATACGCGCGTTTTTTTTTCTAAGTGTAAATATAAACGCGAAATAAACCAAATTAATACTACGCGTCGACGAGAATCTTGGACTTAGGAAAAAATATGAAATCGTTACGTTTTATAACGTGTAATTTATTCTGCACGACATTTCACTTTAACCGAAGAGCTAAGTCAAAATATTCAATACGAATTTTATTTGATATCCTATCATTTTCGTCGGTACTTACCCATAAAATGTGTAATTCAATCGTCTTTAAAGTTTCCCGAAATTAATGTGCTAGAGTAATTAGGATAACTTTATCTTACCAAATACATACATTACATTAAAAAAAGCTTTCTATTACAGCATATGATCAATTTATAAAGCTAATGAGTACAAGCATATTTTTATGTTATGTGTATGCCTAACGTATTGTTATTCAAATTTCTCGTTAATTCCGGATATATAATTTACATGTAATTGTAGTTTTTCTCGTTTAAATTAAAAAGCGCATTTTTTGTACACACAAATGTTTTAATTAACTTTACGACGATATAAGAAAATCGAGCATTAAAAGCTTTTTGATTAGAATGAAAAATTGTTCCGGGAAATGTTACTTAATCAAATGTTTGTGTCTACAAATTGATATAATTGAAGTTACAAAAGTGTAGTAAAGCGTAAGTAATTTAATGCCACATAATAATAGATGAAAAAGTTTTATACTGCATAACATTTAAGTGCAAAGTTTTGCGCACCTGGAAAAGAAATGCATTTATCGATTAAACAAATTGACGTTTCCTGTGTGTGTGTGTGTATAGTTCAAATTACTTTAATCATTCCTCGCTATAGAAAATCAGTTTGAGACGACGATGAGAAAGGGGAAGAAATGCACCCTTGCTGAGAAAGATGAAATGCAGAAGGAAGTAATGGTAATGAGGAAACAGTGCAAGATAAAAATAAAAGTAGTAGCTTTGTGAATTTAGTGATGCAAGGAAAAGAGATGGAGGATAAGATACCGGACAAGTTAATAACAAAAAAGGGGTATTGCTAATTGCCATTTAAATACACGGATTAAAAATAAGAGGCTAAATCGGTTGACGCAAAGTCATATGAAGGGGACAGTCCAGATTTTTTATTTGCGTTTCCTCAGGAAAAGATGTTTCATTTCAGAAATCGTCACGTGGATTATAATCTTCGTGTTGCATTGCAACCTGACAAACGGGAATCCTAAGTTTATTTATATCTAAAAAAGCGTTATCTAGACATTGCTAAAAAGGTGCAACAAACTGTTGAATTCTACTAGCAGTGTGGTCACTTTTAATTATAGAAAAGGTGGATATCACCCACGTTTTACAGTATGTACAAACAATGTGACATATGGGTTAAGATACAGATATACTTCCGGTTTTTGGTATACGTCTCTTGTACTTAGAGATCACACTGCAAGCATTTCCGTTTGGTCATGCGAGCTGAGCACCCCCAAATAATTATCCCATAAGTACCAGCTGAAAAAAATAAATTAAAACGTGCGATCAAAACAATTATATACTCATGCTGAAGCTTTTCCTCTTTCTGTAAAGAAAATAAAAACGCCGGTGGCTTTGTGAACTAACGTCTAAGACAATGACTAAACACGTGGCATGTAGTTTCCCAAGTTTATCGCGGTTCGTATTAAAATAATCGCATTTAATGTGGTCGCGGTTATATATTCTTATTATAGTTTTAAGTGATGACTTGCGTCACACCTCGTTTAACTGTACACATCCGGCTTCTGGAATTGAAGAAAAACGGAAGAAGCATTTAAACGAAATATTATACGAGTGTATTTTGTAACACCGTGCTTATAATTCTCATAAGGTTATTTATGTAAACATGTGTTAATTATTTAATTGTTCTAATTGCTAACGCTTAACCTCTCTGCCAATTTATTGTGTGAATTTTAAGAGTCGCATTTTAGGTTAGACGTGACTAAGACATTATTTATTCGGAAATGTAAACGCATAATACGGAAAGACGTACAATTAGATTGACATTTAGTAATGTCACTTGGCATTTAAGAAATAAGCATTCAGTGCCAAGTAAAAGGTGATGAATGTCTCCCACATTCCGGTCACGCGTGTAGTAAGTAGTTGAAGAGGAATTAAAAGACGCGGCGAAGTTGTCTTTATCAAATTAAAACACAGATTCTGTTTCCGTTACTGCTACTTAAGATAATAACGAAAATATAAAGAACGTCTAAATATTTCCAAAACTTGGTACGATTTCGATAACGTACTTCCTCCAAAGAAAATTTTTAATTACGCATCCTTCGAAACAATAATCAAATTTTTTGTAATTAAAACAAGCTATTTTAACTTCGTACGTAATTACATGCCAGATAAAATACAACAAGTTTAGATAAGAAAAATAATTTTCGCAACAGATGGTCATGTAAATGTGTGTGTAACCCAGAATTTTCAGTAAAGCACCTCTCTCAAGGAGAGACCACATGTAAGTGGTATCGCCTACTAACACACATAAGGATAGATAACAGTATAAGCGGAGGGGTTAAACAACGTTTTTTCGTTGCATTAATGTTATGAAGAAATTACCTATTTGTATTTAGTTTTCTAATACGGCAAATGTAGAATTTTTTCTATGCAACAATAGGATTTGAAATAAAGAAGCTTTATGTGGCAAGTCTTACAGACAACACTAATTAATAAAGTTTTCCGAGTTTTATATAACAACTCGTCTTTTCAAAAGTATATACGTTTTACGATTGAGTTTTTAAGTTAATTAGTTGTTGTTCCGTGCCATTTGAAAGCCCTATTTTTTTCCATTTCTCTTTGTAAACCTTCTACGTGACATCTCCAGATCGTTTCTTTCTATAACCGTCTCTACCCTTTTATTGCAAGTTCACTTTTCGCTTTTTAATCCTCGCATTTTCCACATGGAAAGGAAACACTGTTTGTACACAAATCTATTTTAAATTACTTTTATTTGTCATAACATTGCGTAAAAAGATGACCAAGTGTTTTGTTAAAAGTATCGACATAAAAAATCTTTTAGTCCTTGAAACAGAACGTAAATAAATATCTACACAATAATTGGAAAAACCAAAGTACAAAGTTACATCTCTTTTATTTGATACAAAAGAAATGTATTCCACTCTATGAAAACCTAGTTAATCATAATTTACCTTGAAATACATGTACATTACAACTAATCGATTAAGAGTGTTTGTCAAATAAAATATAATTATGCTTATTTAATGTTTCGTTAAATTAATCCTTGTTGTAGACCAACCTTAATTATCGTTACCCTTACAAACTAACATTAATTTGTTTCTTGTTTTTACTTTTTATTTAGCCAATTCTTCAGCTCAAATAATTTTGATTTTAGAAATATTTAGAAAACGTTGTAAGAAAATATATGGAGAAGTTGTGCTAAACAAAATAATTTGAAAAATAGAAAGTGGTCTGAGGCACCCTCTCCTTTTTTAATTGTGCGTAAAATGTAAAAGTTAGTATCCAAAATTTTGAACTGTTTAGGGTTTGCTGATGACCCTAGCTCTTCTGGGCAAACAACACCCAGAAAAAAGCTACAAATAAACTCTATGCAGAAAATATTCGTTTGAAAATTTCATTTCATAACACAGAAATCATGTTAACTCGTCCAACACCTGTAAACAAAACTGGAGCTAGGGAGACCAAGAGATAAAAATTGTAACCTGAACCAGAAACTCAGTCGCACAACCATTAATCATAAATCATAAACTTACCGCTGCAATAAATAAATGACTCAAGACTGAAAGGAGAATAGTAAGAACCTGTTTAAACAGAAAAACCATCAAGTAAACGGAGTCTGGAGAAACGATCTATAAAGAAACAAAGCCTGGTGGCAAACATAATGAAAAAGAAAAGGAATATACATTTTGGGACATCTGATAAAGACACCAGAACATAGAATCAGAAGGAAGATAATAAAAAAAATAGAAACCTAACACACTGCAGACAAGAGTTAATAAACAAAAGATAAGAAGAATGTAATTCCGGTTGAAGAGGAGAGAAGGTGGCGCTCCAAAAGGATGAAGTTGAAGTATGGAAAAAGAAAAGAAAGTTCTCCAATCGTAAATCTGACTGAAATGGTTCCATAAAAGTCAAAAATAATATTAATAATAAATATAAATATTATATAGTACAACACTGAACCAGTCGCATAAAAATGCTACTAACTGTTTGGCTTAAAATTAGTAAATCACAGGTGTCATTAACTAACTATTTACTCTCGATTTGAAGGGTGCGTAAAAAGTACCTGGGGTAACAAAGGTATAAATCTAAATGGAACCTAAAGCTTGTCCACTATGAGATCCCCTCCTAAAAAATAATTTTTGTTTCTTATAACACATCACTGACGCTACGAGCCTGATGCAAAACTGGAGACCAAACTTTCAAACAACCAAAAGACGTAACTCAACTTTAGCTAACGAAATAGGAAGAATACCAAAACGAGCTCGTCCAAACGATTGCTGCAGCTACGAGATGAGTTATCAAAAAATGACCTGAATCTTTACGGAAGCAAACCTAAACTAGTTAATTGTTGACCAAAGAGCTATAAAAACAAAAATATTTTATACCAATGAAGAAAATTATAAGACCAATAATTACATCCAAAAAGGACTTGAAAACTGAGCTGGAAAAACACGTCGAATCAGGTACTAGGAAAAATTGTTGATTGAATCTACTGAGAGTAGAGCCAAAATAGTTTGATTAATGATAATAAACTAGTATCAGGTAGCACAACATTGATAGAGTTAGAAAAGATTTTTAAAAAATCGAAAAAAGGAGGAAGAACCAAAACACTAACAATTTTAAATAAACGCATGAGTCAATAAGTATGGGTTTAAATGCGTATTTCAAAAAAGTTTCATGATTTTTTTTACAAGGAAGATTTGTTCTAACGTAACATTTTTACAGTATGAGAATACTTAGGAAGTTGATCAACCTAAAACGTTTTTAAAATGATGATCCATTAAAAATATCGATACAGGTACTGCAAAACAAAGTGCTACGTATTGGAAAAGATTTTTTCAACAAAGAAAAAACAATTTTTTAGAATTACAATGCTTTTTAGTTTTTTAAATCCTGTATAATATACTAATTACAATAGACAGATTCGGACTGAGTCAGCATAATTTCCTGAAAATATCTATCTCTTAAACTTATACCGAAATTAATTAAATCATTAATTCACTGCATTTCTTTCTACATTTTTTTGTTATTGCTCATTGCATTTGAGGATGAATATGTTTGGCAAGAATTCTTTATTTAGCGAGGAGAGATGTGCCAGCTTTTAAAAACATTTAATAAAGTTCTTTGTCTAAATGAATTAAATTCTGCAAAAAAGCACAACGTAAACATGAAATTTGGTGATCTATTTTAAAGTGATTAATGTCACGTAACAAATAACTATAAGTTATAAGTATAGGAGAGATGGACCATATACCAAATTTAGTGTTTCTTCTCTTTTTCATAATGAAGACGGCAACCGCAGAAGTAAGTATGTATTTTCTAGATAAATCAAATGTTTTTTCTATCCAAGACTACGTTTCTAGCAGATTCTAAAGAGGTAGAGTCGTGCCTGTGTTCTTTTTGAATCAATTAAAATTTGTTTTTGACTGAAGTTTTTGTTTTTGCCTTGCTTCCTTTCGGCAAATACGAATAATGTAACTTGATGAAGTTGAGTCACTCATTAGGTTAGTACGTGCCCTTTATATATGAGACATACATGAGAAAGCTTTTTGAAGTATTTAGTTTCTTAAGTGTTACTACATCACCAAGCTGCATTCTGGAAGACCTTGGTTTAGACGGGTCTCTGTTCTAAAAAAAGATTTGGGAACACGTTGTTTTGTAAAGTAGTTTCTGGCGATGCTTCTTTGCATCCTTATTTAGTAACTGTGTTACAATCGGATATTTTATCAGGTCAAATTCTTGTTGACAGAAAGACCGATATCGCATTGTTTGACTACAGCCGATTTGTCACAACCTCTCTTCTAAAATTTTGCCGAATTGCAACCGATTGAACCTCATCCTATCAGAGCTGGATTTGGTGATCTTTCTGCACTGAAATCTTAACAATACTCCTTAAGGCTTTGGAAGAAAAGTGACTGGATAAACAAAACAAATAATGTCGTTCTTCCTCGGCGAATTGTAATGTGCCAAAAACGTGTTCACATCTACTATCAGTAAAAATTTTTTTGGATGCTTTTTTAAAATAGAAATGATTTTGTAGCTAGTCCTGGAAAATTTCTGACCTCACGTACGCCGATTTATATGAGAATGCGAATACGTGACCCGGAGGCCATTCTGCTTTAGCACTTTAGCACTTTCTTAAGCACGCCACTAAGGAGACAAATAAACTCCTTTCTGCGTTACAGCTGGCAAGTACTGTAGTCGGTTCTCTCTTTTGCTCAAGCTAATACAAAAGAGTACACTTTTTGAATCCTCTTTTCTCAAACAGCACCTGCACAGCTCGTGTGTTCAACTATAGATGTGTCTCGTGTATATTATAAATGCTGCCAGGTTTGTCAAATAAACCATTCTCAAAAAGAATATCTACAAGTTTTCTTGAAAAATATTTGTCTACTATATCTGTAGAGCATTTCCAACGCTCGACGTGATTGAGGTATTTTCAGCTTTATAAACTGTCTGAATACCGCTTTAAAAATAGGAGCAGCTTTACCTAAAAATTCAGGTGACAATAATTTGTTACAAAGCTTCGTCTCTATTCTGCCCTGTACCAAGTACGTGCTGTCGGAGACCAAACAGTCGGTTTTATCTAGATTGGCTAGCTGCAAGTCTGCGTTTTTGGATTTCTCCGAATATTTCTAAGATAAATTGTCTGCAGACCAAAGAACATCTTTTTATCCACCTTCTGATTGTGAGTGTACTGATTGGGCACTATCTTCTCTCTCCTAAAAGTATGGACCAGGGAAACTAAGGGAGTCTTCTAAAGACAAAAAATCAAATTATTGATGTTTTGTTATGGCAATTCTGCAAATAGCACTAATAATATTAATAATTGATTATGCACTAAGATAAGAACATCTTCCGAGTTTGAATTATTTACTGATGATGCAGCGGAGCATAAAAACTCTTCCTTACAGAGCCACAATTAAACACTCAAACTGCACTACCAAGCATGAGTCGACAAAAATTAAGGAAAACTCACGGGACTAATTACAGGGCACTGTGGCCTTAACAAACATATATGCATAAAACGGGACTGCAAAGTAGCCCCTTATGCCGCGGATGCTTGGAAGACAACGAAACTCCGCAGCATCTGCTGTGCAAATGCGAAGCGTATCAAATGCAACGCACAACGATTCTCGGAAAACCAAAGTGATGAGTTGAAAAAGGCTCCTTGGAATAAACTTCTGGACTTTATTGACATAGAAACAGAACTGATGAAGGAGTAATAAATCAGAGGTGCACAAGAAGGACCAAGGAGACCGCAGTGCAGGAGCATGAGCCAGGCGAACCACCTCTTGAATTAATAAAAAAATAAAGATAAGAACATCTTTCGAGTTTGAATTTTTTTTTAATACTTTTAATCAATTTTGCAAAAATGTGGAATTAACTTTCACTTTCAAAATCTATTCATAAATAGATTTGATCATTCGTGGAAGTCTTGCTATAAAAAAAGATTTTTTTCAGTAGTTTAAATGTTTGTCTTTGATTAGTTTTATTTATTTTTATTTACAATTATTTTTTCTTTATTTAAGATTTTTGCATCAGTGTTGAATGTTTTTACTTCCTTGGATTGTAGGTCCTTGAGGTTTTTAAATCTTCTCTGAAAGAAATAGTTGACTTAAAGATTATTTTTCAAAATCTGATGCTGAAAGATCATCAGTTTTGTTGGTGTAACTGATTTTGTCTGTTATTTAGTATTATTTTTAAAGTGCGTTCAAATTTTTCCTAGTGAATAAAGCCAGAAGTCACTAATAATTGGCCATCTTGATTTATTCAAACCACAATTGTAAGAATAAAAATCATACATTAGCCAGTTTTGACTTAAAATAGTGTTTTTTTATGCTAGTCTTCTTTAATGCGTAGTCAAAAAAAAAAAAATTAAAAACACAAACAAAACATTACAATAAAGGTAGATAAACATCAATCACTAATTTAACATTGTAAACAACATTGTATTCCTAGAATCCAAGTAAAAAAATTTTAAAATGGATTGAGTGAATATGATTCCCATAGTTTGTTTAGAATCTCAAAAAGCTGATACAGCAAAAAAATTTAGAAAAGATTCGTAGAAGGATTAAGATAAAGTTAATTACCAAGTAGAAACATTGAAAAAGACCAGTGATAGAGTAGAGTAGAGTAGATACTTGAATTTGTCACAAGACACATAAGAAATGTAAATAGACAGTTTGTACTTAGCTTTTGATGCGTTGAATTAGATAATGATAGATAAACAAGATTATGAACAAATAAAGTGCAAGTTATAAATGTACAAAATTCCATAAAATGTAATATTATCATACCAAAAAAATGTTTGCTTAAGAAATTTTTCGAGACAGTTTTTAAAGTAACATGAACGCCGAACTGCAGAACAGAATGCTGATGCTTAAAATTGACAAAGAAAGAGTTATATTCAAGCTTTTGTGTTAAATTTTGAGATCCAGCAGCAAATAATCTTTTTTTGTTAGTCGTCTATTTTCAGAACTACAAAGTTTCTATTTTTTTTCTTAAAGCTTTAATTCTGATAAAACTTTTGTGAGATTTTAAAGGGGTTTAGTGGATTGTAGAATTTTGAAAACACTTTGTGATAACCAAAATAAACTTCAAAATCTTTTCTGGTGGAAGTTGGTGTTAAAAAGCATCTAAAGTAACAGATAAAACAAATGTTATTAAACATATTTGAATATTCAATGTGTCAAAACAATAACAAAATCTATTCTCATAACAACATTTTCTTCTTTATTTAGACAAAATAACACTGTTTAGTTTTCAAATTACGGAAACTTTTTAGATTTGATATCATTAGTTGAAGATTTGCTATTGCAGAAATATTTTGTTCAGTTTTTTAATGTTGATTCTGGAACAAAAATAAAAAAATTAGAATTATTTAAAAAATTCTAGCTTTAAGATTTTTGCATCAGGCGTTAAATGTTTAATTTTTTGAGTTGTAGGTCCCGGTATTTTGCTGTAATTTTTTGAAAGAAATATGTCTACGATTTTATGTTGACTTGAACATAATCTCCAAAATGCGATGCCGACATTGTATTATCAGTTTCTTGATGCAATTTGTTTTGCTTATTATCTAGTAATTTTTGTCTACGTTGCCCTATTTTTTGAACGTTGACGAATTTGATCGAACCACAATTTTAAGATTAAGAAAAAACATTACAATAAAGGTCGATAAACAACGGTCAATAAATTTAACATTTGCCAACATTGTATTTATTTCAGGATGCGTGGAAAGAATTTTTGAAGAAATAATTAGTGAATGGTTGTATACGATTATAGGTTATTACAATCTCAAAAGCAGAAACAGCAAAGAAGACTAATAGAAATAATTACTAAGTAAAAACAAGTATTAAAGACATACAACATACACTCAAAAAATGCCATAAATTAGACACCCAAAGAAGTCTGAATCTGGTAAAGAAGTTTGATGTTTTTGAATTAAATTGATAACTTAGTAGATTGTAAAGCAACAAAATGAAATGAGAATTAAAAAGTTGCAAAATTTTGAGAAATGCAATATAAAATAGAATAATATAAATTGCTCAAAAAACTCAAAAATTTTTGTCAACTTGAAATTATTTAAAGCGATGATGATCAATCAGCTTTATTTTAAAAAATGTTTAAAGAAAAGACAAAAACAGATAAATCAAACGTTTGTAATTATTTTGTTTTTGTAATAATAAATAAAAATCTACATATTTTTAAAATTTTAAAAATGTTTCATCGTACTGAAATTTGAGACTAAAACGTAAAACACTAACGAATAAAAAAGCGTTACAGTAATTACCTGCTATGCACCAGAAATTAATAAACATTGAAAACCAAAATACATCAATTATTTCATTAATATGCGTTGACGTTCAGCATTTTTGAATTTAGTTTTTTTTAATACTGAAAAATTAGGTAATTTTTCGATCAAAATAAAAACGTGAGCACTTAATTGTAATTACAAATATAACAATAGTAGCAAAAAATCAATTTTTAAGTATTCGAATAAATCGGCCGTGGTTTGAACATAGAGGAAACCCGCACAACCACAACCTAAAACAATTTCTCTTTTCCACAGGAAAGATTTGAAGTAATGATCAGTGTAATTGTAACAAAGTCCAGTTTAGTTTTTTATTAATTTTTGCAGATAAATCAGTTTATTCCAAATGCGTGTACTAATTTTAATACTTTTGTGTTTAGCAAATTTCATTCACTAAAAAAATCTATTTTCGGAGTTACTGTCACACACCGGTATAAAAATAATCCAATGGAACAAACTTTTTGTATTTTTGTTGTTGAGACATTGCAAAAATAAAAGTTGTATTTAATAAAAAAATAGATATAAATAATTTATGTGATACCTAAATTTAGCTTTGCTATTTATACGATTTTTAAAAATTAAAAAAACCGTTTTAAATTAAGTTACAAAGAGAGTAAATTGACTTTATTAATGTAAATGCGTGATTGCAAACAAATTTGAATTAATGGACGTGATCGAATTAACGATTAGCCTTTTTAACGACGAATTCTTTTTAATAAAATATTATTATTCGTGTGCCGATCAACAGAAGCTGCCTGCGAGTCTCCAGGTGTTTCGTCGCTTAACACCGGTTCCTTGCAGCATTCGAGAGTAAACTCGCAGGACTTGGAATGCTAATATAAAAGCTTAATACTCAACGTCTGTTGCAGGAATTGACATGGAGCGACTATTCTTAAAGTGGGGACTTATCATCTGGAGAGGGGGAAAAGGACGACCAATAACGCTGTAACTTGGTGATGTCATCGGAGGAGGGAGACAAGAGTTCGGTTTGTACACAGATAAACTCCTGAAGAAATCTAAAAAAGGAGAACTAGAGCAACTTGCGTGCAGACGCCGGCGAGCCTCGTAACAGTTATTCGTCGATCCCGAACTTCAGTTCGAGACCGAGTTTTTGGGCGGTAGTAATAATTTATACGGCGCGATTTTTTACTCAACAGCAATATTTCGGTCTTTTCGGACCGGGGCTTGCACTCACTAAAATGCGTTAAATGAATTGCTGGGTCGCCAGAAATCGGAAAGTGGTAATGGACGGTGAAGAAGTGACCAAGTTTGACGTAGTGATACGATGCGACGGTAGTCCTCCATCGGGAGAACAACTGGCGCATCATATGCTTCGGGATATATTACGCTGACGCAAACACGAACTTCTAATTAATCACGAACATATTATAAATAATAATAATAACGAAACGAAAGGGGACGCGGAACGTGGCGACGTCGAAGCTGCGGCTGCTATGCAGGCGTGTCCCGCGGAAGCTGGTGTAGGTGAACGACAACAAGTCGATTTGATGGAAGACGCCCTTAATGGAATGGAAACGGATCTGTTACCATCGCCTAAAGTAGAACTCCTCAAAGTCCTGCTAAGCCCGGGAAGACGCTAAAAAGCACGTGTGGAAAATATAGTCTCAGGGATGCGCTCGAGTCCAGCCTCGCCTCAGGTTAACGGCTGTAAGAAGCGTAAATTATATCAACTGCAACAACACGATAGCACCGCTGATCGGCATATCGATGACGAAGAAGAAGAAACGGAACCTCTACGACAAAAGCAAGTAGAAAAGAAACGCACCTGCTAAAAACGCAATTAAGGACAATGCAAGAACAATTAGCGGAGATGCAACAAAAATATGTGCAGTTGTGTACGCGAATGGAACAGAGTTCTGAAGACAGCCGGGAAGTGGAAGAGATACCTAGTGATAGTGAACAAAGTAAACGCTCCTCATAGCGTCACTTATCAGGTCGATAAGCAACTCCAACTCAACCCCAGCTAATCTCTTTCACAGCAAGTTAGCAAAATGAAAATAAGTCCTCAGGGTCCACAATTTCATAACGGCCTTCTTACACGAAACATCATCAATCATTTGGCAACGCAGCTGCAATGTATTTAGGGGTGAGTCAAAAATTTCTATTAGAACAAGAAGCGCGTATGGCTATGGAAGCGGCCGTTGCTGCTGCGGTATCAGAAGCACATAATCAAGTACATCATCAGCTCCGCTTCTAAAACCGAAAACATCGCCGAACGTCTTAATATGATTAAAAATAAATATAACACCTACCGGTACCGATCTGGAAGGCCTTTATGGACGTGCTTAAAACCGAAATAACCGCATCATTATCTAACCTTATCGATTCGATTGTAACACGTTTCGTACACCAAAGAAAATTCAGACATAACGAAGGTGCAATTGCCGCAGAACAGTTAAACAAAGATTCAATGATGGCTTCGCAGCTTTTAGAAAGAAAATCCCCTAAACAAAAACCAATAGAGCGAATTCGCCAGCGGCGCCGCTGCCTCCTCCGAACAACCCTATTGTAAACGGCCACTTGTAATTATCATCCCATAATGTCAACACATCATTTAAATAATCATCACAAATCGTCGACCCTTCCAGTGCGACCACCAATGTTTCAACCACCAAAACCTCCAGGTATTAATCAGGTGCCCTTGTATGGAATGAATCATCCTTTTTGCGTTGCAAAACAACAAGAAAGCGAACAAAACGAAGCGTTGAGTTTAGTTGTTACTCCTAAAAAGAAACGACATAAGGTAACGGATACTAGAATAACACCCAGAACAGTTAGTCGAATTCCCGGACAGGACGGCATGGGAATGTCGCCGGCATCGATGGAACCCACGCCATGTACTTCGCCAAGACCACCGCCCATCCGCAACCACCGCCACCAATGCTACCCGTGTCTTTTACTCCACATCAGTAGCGATTCTCTAATCCAGGATTACATGAATCTCAGGTTTTTTCGCCGTACAGCCCGTTTTTTCACGGGCCCAGCGCCACGGACATCACATGGCAATGCAGGTAACATTTCCATCAACGCATTCATTTAATTATAATGTTAACGCGTTTGTTTTTTTTAGACGCCGTCGTCGCCTCCTCGGATGCAATAAATGGAAAGAGAATCGCCGCCAATTCCACCATCCTCCAACATTATTGCACCCGGCACCATTAGCGGCAGCACAACATGGGGGTTCGCCTGATTACGGCCATATTAGGGCTCCATCGGGAGGCTTAAATATGGATAACGGCGATAGAAATTCCGATTGTAACTCAGGCGGCGACATATCCTCTACGACGGAATGCAGCCTACAATATCCTTTTTATGCAGAATTGTTAGTATCGTTAACTTTTCAATTGCTTGTTGCTTCCGTAAATTATTCGATTTTTATTTGCTTGGGGAAAAAAGTTTATAAAAGTTTTGTAGGTTATTGTTGTTTCTATTTAATGCACTCATAGGAAATCGAATTATTACAAATCATAGCTCTTAATGGTTAGAATTCAATTCATTTTTTTTTGTTCATTTCAAATGCGAATCGTTACAAAAGCTCAAATAGTAATATTACGTGGAATATTGGAATGCAATGCCTGCATTTTTATCGAAACCAGATTAAACTTTTAGAGGTCTTCCTTTAGACCCCATATTACTTAAAGTTAAGTTTTCGATAAGGCTTGCTTATCTAATATCTAATTGTATTCAATCTGAATAAGAAACCCTACAAGAATATAAAATCCGTTCTAACTATAGGAAAAATCTATACAAATTTCAATAAAAACAAGAACTCTTTAATCAAAACTAAGTTGAAACGTAGCGTGCAATTTAAAGTTACGAATAAGAATTATAGGTTTAGCTTTTCTATAACAAGGATGTTATGAGCAAAACTTAATATTTTATTATGTGAAAACCGTTGTACGATATCTCACGTGCTTATTTTAAGAAACAATATTTAAATCAACAACTTTTTCTAAATAATGCATCAATTCAATTCGTTAGTTGCATAGTAAATTGGATCAAGTACCCCAGGTTTTAATATTTGTCGATTGAAAGATCGAATTGCAATAATAGTTTCTCTATTCGTACTTTAGCCAGAAGTTTTCCTTAACTTCAGAGCACTCGTCAACATTGACACCGATGCATCTCAGGAAAGCAAAATTACGTTCTTCTGGGTCCGGTATCCGAGCTCAGCGGTTCTCAAAATGTACTTCCCCGACATCAAGTTCAACAAAAATAACACTGCTCAATTGGTGAAGTGGTTCTCAAACTTTAGGTAAGTTGTACACGGTTGTTTTGTTGTTTGGCGCGAGCGCGTTGAAATTAATTTACTCTATTAAGATCTACCTGAAAATTATTTGGCGACACTGCTAATTCATATATGAACTGCTCTTTTTGCCCGAAGGCCTACGTACACATAGCGGTTCAACCAACAAAGAATCTTCCTGCTTCATTTGGTTAGTTTCCATGTATTCATTCGTTACTGGCTTTCAAATGAAAACTGCCGGAAAAGCTTTTACATGCATTCCCCAGAATATTCTAAAAAATAAAGCCATGACTCAAAGTTGTAGCCGATCATCAATCGAATACGTTTAAACCCCTGATCTACTCCTAACGATAAAATTTGCACCCCACATTATCGGATTATAGAAATAGTGTTCGGTAAAAGTCTAACCCCCACGACAAAAATACAAAAGTTTCTTATTGCCGATGTTAAAGTAGTTTCTAATTACAGAATTTTGCCCTCGTTACAAAATTTTAAATGTTCTTTCAAAATTAATAATTTTTATACAGAAACTTTCAACCACTAATTAAAAAACGGTTAATTGAACAAGACTTCAGCTTTTAGAGCCTTAACAAAAAAACTTCCGTATGTTTTATTAAACCGTAAAGTTTTAACTTAGAAAAGCACACGCTGGTTGTTCTAAAAGAATTAAGGTAAGGATTCTGAGCTGGGGGTAGAATGATGTCCACCTCCTTTGAATTAACGGAAATGAGTACTAGGTCGAGTCGAGTTGTGACCACGAGTACTACACCACTCCGCCCTTTCCTGATGCACAAGTCAAATCCACCTTCTTGACCATGTTGTTACTCTACTGCAATTAAAAGCTCGAGATTGCCTTCGATTTATTTTCTACGCCTAATCTCGGAGATTATAAAATTTTGGCAGATTAAAAATCCATTCTTATTACTTTATAATATAAATGAATTTCTCAGATGTACAGAACTTTATTCCACACACTTCCCAATTAAAAATAACTTAATTAAGGTCTTGAGACTAATTAGCGAGGTTGGCATTTTTCTTTGACGTCGTTATCCTTGTTTCGATACGCGGTCTCTGTTAAATCCATCCTTCTCTAGCCTGGTTAGCTTTGACGTAAAATTAGTCATTAAGAAGTTAAAACGTGTACATTTAGTTCTAGTCATTTTCTACTGAAATATGAGTTATAGTAAACAGGAAAATTAAAAACTGTTTATCATTCTGTAAATGTGTATGCGTATATATAAAAGAGCATAACAAAAAAGCTTAAGAAAATTGAAGGTGTAAATTACGCTATTTTATCAAATCCAAATTGTTTTTTAAAGCTTATTATTTGGGAAATGTGTGGAAAAACGCTTTTTTTGTGTGTAATAGACAAAAAAAACTACAAGAGAAGGGTACCATATGATACGATTTTATCATAACGGTTTTCGACAAATGAAATGAACATCTGCCCTTCCTGCTTATACCCGTATTGTTCAAACAGCATGTGCTTTTCTATGATGGGTTTCTAATATGCTTTTTTTGGTTGAGGGTTGTACAAAATTTTGTTTAAATTAAAAGCGTCAATTTCGCAACCGCGAATCGTAAATGTTTCTAAAGGTTTTGATTAAACAATCAAACGCTGGATTAACTTGAGTAATGTATTTTGTTATTGTAAATACTATACTTTGTACATCCCTGTTTCTTTAAGCGCGTGTTTAACGTCTTACACGGCACGGGTATTTCTTAAGAAGGGTCTTAAGAAAATCAAAGACGTCTTAACTTGGGGAGGGTAGATCAAAAAGCAGATGTTAAATCTTTTGTTGTGTTCCAACGTCTTTTACCTTTTAAGACGTTCTGGGACCGCTTAAAATATAAACCGTTAAAACTTACCTGTGGGAACTGCAAAATCTCGAAGGGTCCCAAAAGTGCGATTCTTGGCGACTAAGCCCAAAAATCTAAAACAGGATTGGTCGGTTTTCGAAGTAACGATAATACAATTTGAGCGCAGGTGTTTTTGTTAAAGTAGGCAAATTTGAATTTTAAGACATGCGGGCATGAACCTTAAACAGGTCAAAGAAAATCGCCCGTAGTTATTAGGTAAATTTATGCATCTTGCAAAATTTCAAAAAAAAAACGCAGATAATTTATAAATTATTCGGCAAAATATATTGATTCAACAGCATTCCTTTGCTGATGAAATTAACTAGCAATTATAGACCAATTGAACCTACATAATTAATATGACAATAGTACTGACCTGTTAATATTTTACCCCAGACAACTGTTGCTTCCACTATCGATTGTAAATATTGAAAACGATCTACTGCTCTTATAGTTTGCGTGCAAGTGTGTAGTTAAAATTAACACTAATTATCTTTAATATTTTATTTGTTCCGCGTGATTAAATCTGCTTTGAGCTGAATGCTTCTAATTATATAATTGAATTCTCGTCTTTTACGTTGCGTTACATTATCATTTACGACATAAAAACGTTAACAACGTAACGTACTTGTTTCTAATTTTATTGTGTACCAATTAATTAGTGTAGCTCGAAAAGGAAAGAAAACCACTTAACGTATAAGAAGTGTAAAAAAGCAGCATGTGTAAGTTATTATTGAGCGTTCCGAGGAGCACAATGTTGGGATTGAAAGGGTAGAGCAAGAACAGTTGCTAATTTAAAGTATGCGAAACACTTCTAGCTTGTTAAGAGTCGTGGATTTAACAGGTTATGGCAATATAATAGCATCTACATCGATAAAGTGGCAATTATATAACGATCACATCTCACGTATCGCGTTGGGTTAATGCGAGTTGTGACATATCAGTTAACACTGCAGTTCATCTCTTATTCTCCGCATTATAAAATAAATATTTGGGTTATAGGAATCAGCTAACTGTAAATCGCATTACTTGCAGAATGAGCAACCACTGTACGCTTTATATATTTTTTTTTCCTGCGGATTTTGCAACTTTTAAAATTATTTATTTAATTACAGGGAGTTCTACTACATACAAATGGAAAAATATGCAAGACAAGCAGTGTCGGAAGGCGTGAAGAATGGAGATGATTTACACGTTAGTGGAGATTCTGAATTGTACAGGGTGCTTAATTTGCACTACAACCGAAACAATCACATCGAGGTATGGGGCACTCAGGTTTGTGGCTCTGTAATTTCGGACATCTACGATGGCTTTAAAAATTCATTTCTTAAGCTTCGCGTCATCAACAATAGATGTCTGTTTTAACCTGCCAAATATCTTTAAAATTCAAAAATTTATCGATACTAACCGTTTTAACGTTCGCGTTTTGTTTTAGGTTCCACAACCTTTAGGTTTGTTGTTGAACAAACTCCTTCGTGAATTTTTCAAGGCAATCCAAGAGGGCTGCGAGGTGGAGTAGGCCGGGAAAAAATCAATTTACAAAATAATTTCCAGGCTGGACGATCCGGTTCCTGAATATTTTAAATCTCCAAATTTTTTAGAACAGCAGAGTAACGCGTTATTTTTGGCAACGCGCTGCGTTATGATAACGTGTGTCGTAATCGCAATTACTTCAACTCTAGCTGTGTATCAAACACCACAGGTTGCTAATTAATCGTGACGGCTTTGTAACCGGCAGTTACGGTTAACCAACGAATCGGTGACGTGTGCGTAAGTTAACCTTCCTAAAAACTGTCAACGTTTATTGTTTAGTATTTTGGAACTGAAGAATGTATTTGAAGAAGCTCAAGATTCTCCTATGAAGAATTGGGTGTCTCTTTGAGAATATTCTAGACATTGTTATAATAAAAGTAATGTGGTTAAAAAGTTGGCAGCAAAGACTATAGTAATGGTTACTCTTGCCTCAGGCTAAAGTTCGTCTCTGATGAACAGTGAAAAATAATATAGGTTTATAATCAATCAATTATCTCAGTGATTACAGTTGATCATTGGAAGTCATTTTACCTGATAGCATTATTAAGGTCAAGTCCTCAGTTCGTTTATCCAGCAGTCGGCAAGTTACATATCTGCACACTTCTGTTTACTTTTGGCCAAATTTCTTTGTTTTGATGTCGCTGTAAACTGTACCGATTTCAACCAACCTCAGGCACTTGTAAATAAAAACAATGTACATACTATTTATACTAAAAAGAGAATTAATTAAGTTTCTTAACCAAAGCTTATTATTTTTGTTAGTCTATAACAAAAATGCAACTCGTTTAGGTGCATCTTTGTTAAATTAATTAAATTTTGACAATAACTTAAAAATAATTTAGGAAATTTTTACCAATCGAACTTCCTAAGTTCTTTTCGTTTTGTTTTATTTTAATTTGGCGTGCTTATTTTTATATTAAATATAAAAATAACAACGTGCAAATATTTCGGTGAAATGTTTGTA
The DNA here is from genome assembly GCA_035610365.1 of Aquatica leii. NCBI lineage: Eukaryota > Metazoa > Arthropoda > Insecta > Coleoptera > Lampyridae > Aquatica > Aquatica leii. The sequence goes on along the minus strand of JARPUR010000032.1, from coordinate 5,185 downwards.
AAATTAAGAACGACGTGACGTTCATGAAACCTGTAAATTCCTAATATTACAAGCATTATTTTATTATATTGAATAGGTACGCCTAATTTTAATTTATTTCTTTTGTGTAATTTTAGATATGTACGTTAATTTTTGTACATTTTTATTTAATTACTTATGTATGCTTAATTTCTGTAAGAATTTGTGTAGAATTTTAATTTCGTATTTATTTTATGTGTTTTGTATGATTTTTTCTTTTATAGCGGGGTTTTCTACCTATTTAATATAATTGTTTTAACATTAAATTAAAAATTTAATTTCACTTAGCACCAATTTTAGTTTCTAGACTGTACACGATCTCGCAAACACTGTGTGAGGAAACCAGTCAAATAAATTAATTTCATTTGATTATTATTATTTAAATTTTTTTTTTTATTTTTATGATACAGTTTGCATAGGGCAAATTAATTTAGTTATAAAAACCGGGCGGATGCCGCGCAAAGTTACTAAATGCACTTTTGTACATAATCCACAATGTATTTTCTTCTTGTCCCGTAATAGAAAAAGTATCAACGGAAGGTTCCAAGATGTTATCCTTTGCCTGAATGTACAGAAGATGTGATTTTGCTGTTCCTATATTACGAAACTGCCGAAATTGTTAAGACTGCCATTAATTTATATTAATTTCGATTTATTTCTATTTATAGAGTTAAGTCTCTTTAACAAAATTAATGGTTTGGAATTTTACAAAAATTTTACTTTCAAGCTTTGCTTTTTGATCTTGGGACCTATAATACGAGTACCTTACAAAGAAACGTTCCAAAAAACAAATTACTAATATATAATGAAATGTTATAAAAATAAATAAATTTTAATGTTTATTGTTGTAACGTACCACGTTGCCGTTGGTTTCTAAACATTAAGCAACCACTTTCTTCAAAAACCAATTTCTTGCAATTAACCTTTATTGTATTGTACATAAACTGTATTAGTAATGATAATCCACTGCAACAGACAGTATAGATATAGAAAATGTAACGTATTTGGTAATTAATTTGTAACATACAAAAATAATAGCGAAGTAGGTTGCAGAGTACAAAATTTTAGAAGCCAACGTCAAGTGACGAAGGGAACTTGAAGTGAATACCCAAGTGCTTTACTTTTGAAAATTTATTAAGCTTAGTGCAAAAAAATCCTGCAGATATAACTTGGCATTGTGGATTAATTTTAATAATAAATAAGAAGAAACGTAACTTCGTCAATGAAAAAAAACAAATCGTCGTACCATCAGGTTACTTCTTATGAATTATTATAATCATCCCAAAAGTTTGACAAAATGTGGCACCTCAAAATTACTGTTGGATTTGATACCCAATTTGTTTTATAAATCCCGTTAACAGACATTCTTGCACAAATAGAGTAAGTTGGAGCTTGCTTCATTTCATCATATAAAGACTCATAATCGCAAGGTGGCGACTTACTAAATGAATTGTTAAAGACAACTCAGACAGATGAATTCAGAAAAAGCCTGTACAAGGTCATTGAGGAACTATATTTCTTTCTCTGGATGAGACTGTAAAGTAATTTTTGAGGTCAATCCAAGCAGTCTCTTTTAGCGGGATCCATAGAATAGTTACCCTTCCTAGGTAGGACTCCCTCAATTGCATGCCCACCATTTTGTTTTACTTTTCTGCAGTAATTTATGGTGTTTGGCGGTTTTATAAAATCTAAGTTGAATTTGTTTTAAAAAAGTTGGGTTTCTAATATGCACACACATTCAGGTTACAAATATATTGTTTTCATTATCATGCGCCGAGAAAGCCGCACGTGGAAATCAGGCAACTTACTTTTGTTTTACAGCAAAAGAAAAACAAACATCATTTACAGGCTTCAAAAAAAACACTGTTCGGAAAACGTTTAGGCTCACCGGTTCAAAAAATTCTAACTAAAATACTAAAAATATCACGAAAAAAGTACAAGCTTATTTTAAGCACCTCTGCGCCTTAATTAAATTTGAAGCAAAATGATATGAGTGTGTATAACCAAAATCTGCTCTTTATTCTATTTTCTTATGACGAAAAATCTCCTACCGTTATAGCGCGATTATTTGCTAGTATATATATCGTTCTTCATCCAGATACCGGCGATTTTTAACCATTTTTCATTAAGGTTATTAACTTATCTAGTCCAATATGTAATATATAGCATTTTGTGTGAGTTGTAGCATACATGTACAATTGTTGGTAAAAAATCGGGTGTCTCCGTTAAACTCGTTTTCGGTTACTTTATTGTTTACAAGCTACGTTGCAGTTAACATTACGGTTACGTTGCAGTGTAGTTTACTAGATGTTTATATTTTTGGTTAACGTAAGTTTTAGTTACATATTACAAAATCACAAATATTACATTAGAAACTATTTGCGGCACAATAAATAATAATATTATAAGCTGTTGTGATCTTCAAAATTTTATATAGAGTAAAGATGGATGTCTATGGGAGAGAAAAAGAATTTTTTTGTCGTAATGTTAAGTACTAAAAATGTAGTTTTCGAAAGTATGTCTAAAAAGCACGTGTTAGTTTGGTCGCATTTTGTAAAGATATTAAAAAAAAGTTGTTTAGAGAAAACTAATGAAAATCAAAATTTTTAAAAATTTTTGAAAAAATGATTGTGATAACTAATAAACTACATAGAGACAACGTTAACAAATCGAAACTAATTTAGTCGTGACAAACAAGTTTGCGGGCAAACTTTTTATTAAAGAACGTTCTCAATATGAAATAGTCCCAAAGAGCCACACACAAAAACTGACGCAATAGTAAACAATGAAGGCAACCAACCAAAAAGTTACAGTTCTAAAAAATTTGGAATAACCGGAATATATATACATTTCACATTTTAAAATTTACATTGGGCCACCTTGTCCGTCAAAAAGTGCCTTTCAAATTTGTTTCATGAAAAAAAAAAAAAAATTACAAAGTAAGGGCCCTAAATAGACACAACGCTAAACCAAAGCGTTCTTTAAGATATAGTTTGCTGATTGTACTTAACTTAAGTTTTATTAAGAGACACCTGATATCATAATTCATAAGGTTATTTCATAAATATTATATTGTTATGCTAAGAGGCTACACCAAGTTCTCCTAAAGTTTGGTAAAGCTACTACTATTTGTGGTATATAGTAACTTTGAACTAGAAGTAGATAATAATATAACATACAGATCGATGGTTTCAGTTACACCCATGTTACAGTTTACGTTGACTGTTATTGCTATTCTTCGTTACACTATACGGATAAAAATGGGAACAAATTTTTGGTGCCTAGGGTGTCAGAGACTACATTGACCGGTTCATTTATCGAGCAAATTTAATTGAACACACGAAAACGTTTACCGGCCTATGTTGTAATAAATTACCGTTTAACTTCTAACGTAGTTCTCGAAAAGTGTAATATATCAAAATTTGTTCTCAAATTTATCTCGACAAAGTCCTATTAAGTTTACTTTCAGTCAGGATGACTTCTGTCTTCCTCGTTCCAACTCGACAACGATTCCTATGACAATCGTCAAACATAACCACTGGATTTTTAAGAGTTTTGGCATCTAAATTTCCGGAAATACAGCTCACGCGCTGTATGGATATTGTTAAATAAAATGTACCACTCCTTTGGCTATTAATCACAAAATAAATTTAGATTAAAATTATTGTTAACTCAAGATAAATTTGTCACGGAAACGCTCTCTTCTTTAAAGCCAACCTATTCTAACAGCGATTATTGTTAATTTAATCATTAGTACTTTATAATTTAATAATTGGAAGCAACGCCATGGAAATACGTTATTTTTAAAAAATTAAATTAAAAAAATTTCCACGAGTTGCTCACAAAAATAGTTTAAGAACAGATTTCATTATGGGTGTTATTTATAAGGTCGATCATTTTTCTCTTATGCAGAAGTTCAACAATGTACAGGTATGCTCTAGGTATTATTAGTCTTAAGATGTGCTACGATCTTTTTTTTTTTTTTTTTTTTTTTTTTTTTTTTTTATTTTTTTTTTTTCGGAAAGAGAAAAATGGACCAAATTAAAAATACCATTTGAAATCTGTTCCACTAAGTAATTGATCTTAAAGGTTGTACAATGAGCGGACTACTTGAGTTATAAAAAACTGCTTAAAGTAGTGGTTAGTTGTCGAGTGTAGTAGGTCATAGTCGCTGGTGCTTTTGACTACTGCCACAGCCGCAGGCTCCTGATAAATCCTGTGTAACTATTAAGGTTAGGCATCGCGTAAACGATAGAGAATCGAATAAGATTGTATATTTAGTACAAAAAACGGGAAAATCGAGATAGCTCAAAATTTATTTCCTTGTTTCGCGCTTCCGGCGGCGGCCCAAAAGTTTATATGTGTAAGATTTAAAGTATTTTTATATTTATATTGGTGTGAATCAAAATTTGGTATGGACAAAAATTATTGTAGAGTTTTTTTAGGTTTATAAATTCTAAGGAAATTAACGTTTAGGAATTTTTAAATAAATTTGTATATAAAAATTCATATATAATATATAGTTGGTCGTTGGTGGGATCCGCGCCTTTGGAAAGTGTGTGAATGAGGCGTGGCGACGCATACTATTATACTATATACGTACAAAGTACCTATAGGTGTGCGAGCAGCACCTTCCAACGTTGCTTTTGTTTTATTTAGCGTGTGCAGTATCCATGTTACATTAGACAATTTTACTATTTGGTGTACAGCAATTGTTTCTGACTTCCGGCAGGCCACGGCCAACCTGGTTGGATCGAGATGTTGTGACTGTGTTTTCATTGAGCAGCATAATAAATATACATTTATTTGGAACACTTTTGTATTATTTCACATGTTCCAATTTTTTACCTTTGAATGAAACTCTTCTTACATTCCATACCAAAGTATTGCCTTATCGAGAAGCTCATAGGATTAAATAGGAAATGAATAAGATACATTGGAATTAATGGATTTTGTAGTTTAGTGTTTATAGGTTTTTAAAATGGAATTCCTATAAACGTGCTATTTTAATTAGATCAAAACTTGAAATCTTAGGAAGATGTAAGTTAAAACTCAATTTAATTTCTTTTTATAACTGTATGTGGACAAAATGCATTTGAGGTAATTTTTATTTGCTTAAGTTTTTAATCACTTTTTTGGGTTGATTGAGTTTACAATTGTTCTGAAC